>CM061233.1:22952869-23552869 GCA_030844895.1 Ambrosia x helenae | reverse complement strand
TAGAAATAAAATTGTACATATGCATATATTGAGCTAAACCCAATAGAGTGGTATGTATAAAACTATAAATATAATTGTAATTAATGTGTATATATAAAAGAAATTAATAAAATTTATATCGAGCCGAATCGAGCCGATCGGCTCGTTACAACCGAGCGAAAAATCAAGCGAGCATTTTCTGAGCAAATTCCAAGCGATACCAAGTGATTTGAACGGCCCTATACGGAGGCTATGTAGCTAGATTTTCTATTGTTAAACTCTTTTAATGACTTGAAATGTGAATTTATCAACTTTAACCGCTTGCAATACAAAGGAGGAGAAAAGACTGTTGGGGTTTTAATTTATTCGATGCAATGTGTCTCTCTTAGACTTACAATTGAGGACAGGTGGATATGATCCATCCGTGGGTGACAGTGGTGATCTTTGTAAAATAAGTTAGGTGTCATAAATTTTAGGTGATATTTAGTGGTGTAAGGCGGTCTGTTTTATGTTTTTTGGTTTGCATTGTAACGCGCTTGGGCGATTGGGTGTATGATGTGGCTAGTGGCCTTGTGGTTTTAGTAAAAGTTTTTTGCTGTTAAAAAAACTATCCACATAACCATCGTTTCATCACATTGTTGACCCGTTAATTGTGATACAAATAAGGTGACAGGGTGTGGGGGACGGCATATGGTCGCCGTGCTGTAGCTTGGGGCGGCTACATCACCCCCTACCCTGTTATCGTCGTGATTGTCGTGATCGTCTTCATCATGCTGTACCTTGGAGGGAGGTCCATCTCCCACCTATTGCTCAATCCCCATCTAGACTAGTGAAGAGGTATAAAACCTCGGTTCAGAACCACAAAGTTAATCAGGCGCGGCATCTCCCAATAGGACGCGACCCACCAAGACACGTGTTGGAATCATGACCGGAGGTCATTAGTTCCGAAGGTTAGTACACCTGACCGAAGGAAAGTACAACTATTCTGACTAGTATAAATACCCCCTCAAAAGTACAAGTAAGGCACGTTCTGACACACTCCGAATCTCTCTCTCCCTCTCTCTCTCTCTCAATTCTCTTTTCTTCATCAACAAATACTTATCATCACGCCGGAGGGTGGTCACAGAGAGGCCCTACCTGCTCCCCTGTGACAAGCCTAACGGTTTGTTAAGTTTTGCAGGTATTCTCACCCAAGATCTGATTAAGCTTGTCGTCTTCAACCTCCCTACGAGGTACGCCCAGCTTTTGGATCTTCAATTGGCGCCATCCTACTGCAGATCTACTCTCTCCACTCAGATCTGGAATGGCTATGGAAAATTCGAACGTTGTTGACATTACAAATAAAGAAGATGACGACATAGTCACTTCTGAACAAAACACAGCTGGTTATTCCGGAGTATTGTCGGACTTCATAACAGCCTCTACCACTGAAATGGTCACTGCACCCACCGGGATGCAAATTGTATCAGTAGAGTTCGATGAAACTTTCCTCCAACAAAACCGTGACTTCTTAATAAAGCCAAAAGAGCAGCAAGACAGAGAAGAAAGGCTTCGTACTGTACAGGTAAACCTGTTCCCTTCGGAAGGGATAACATCCACTACGATGTCCACCCCGGCTAGTCTTCCAACATACTCCACCGTGGTCACGTCTGTACCACTGCAAACACCTTTCGGTTATCTGATGCCTTATGGGTATACGGGACCGTTGCCAACTGGACTCACATCCACGGGGCCAACGGCCACCGCACAACTGATCCCAGCCAAGCAACAACCCAGTTCCAGTATCGTCGATGACGAACTTACAACCCCATACAGACCAGCTTACTTGACCTCGTACTCAAAGTTCGCTCCGAGGGTCGCTAATGCCCCACTTCAAGCAAAATTAAAAATGCCCGCTACCATCAAGAAGTATGATGGAACTTCAGATCCGGACGATCACGTGTTTGATTTTGGTGGAGCCGCGGAGATAGAACTATGGCCCATGCCAGCATGGTGCCACATGTTCGCTCAGACTCTGACCGGAGCCGCAAGAGCGTGGTTCGACGGTCTACCAGCTGGAATATAGAAAATTGGAAAGAGCTGCGGCGAATTTTCTTGCAAAATTTCCCCCAACAAAGATGTTGCACAAAAGATATCACGGAGGTACACAACATCCGAAGGAAAGATGGTGAATCCTTGGAAAAATTCATAGATCGGTTAAACAAAGAAAGCTTGCAAATATTCGGAGCGGTCGATCAGCTGCGGATACCTGGTTTCTGCCACGGGGTACGCAACAACCAATTGGTTGAAAAGTTGCATGAATATCTCCCAAAAACAATGGAAGTACTCATGGAAAGGGCATGCGCCTTTGCAAGAGGAAAAAGTGCCTGCGGACAAATAGGAGAAAGCGACTATAAGGGAAGCACCAGAGGCAATCCTTGGAAAAAAGGAGCTCCGGCTCCAACTGAAAGAAACAGCTCATGGTCGAAGCACAGGCCACAACCGTATTCAAGAAGTGATCGAGGTGAGAGGTCCAGTTCCGGACGCTCTTCACGAAGTACTAGTTACTTGGATCTCAACAAAACCCCAAGCGAAATCCTAAGCACCGAGCAAATACGTTTTCCAACCCCTCCGAAGAAGAAACCTACCTCCGACAGAAACACCAAAAAATATTGTGAATATCACCAAGCAAAAGGCCACAATACCGATGATTGTTGGTCACTAAAACAAGAAATTGATAAAGCATGCAAAGTAGGGAAGTTATCCCATTTGATACGAGACTTAAAAGAAGGTAAACCAGCCGGAACACAAATTTCCAATCCAAACAACCAAGTAGGGATCCACATGATCTGATCCACCCATGAACAAGGAATCAAAAGAAATCACGATCATATAGCACCCTGGATGGAGAAGTTGCTCTTCTTCCCACCCATTGATCCAAGAGAAGCTAAAGAAGCACCAATCGTCGTCTCCGGAGTCGTTGCGGGACACAAGGTGCGACGTATTTACATCGACAATGGAAGTGCATCCGAAATAATGTACTACCAATGTTACCACCAGTTAGCTCCGACTACTAAGGACAAACTTGTCCCAGTCCAGATGCCATTAATCAGCTTCTCCAGAGAAGTAATACACCCACTGGGTCAATTAACTCTTCCGGTCACATTAGGAATGGAAGAACACTAAAGAACAGTTGTTCTTACCTTCCTAGTGGTCGGAGCACCATCAGTCCACAATATCATACTAGGAAGACCAGGAATGAAAGCTTTCAACATGGTAACTTCAACGATACACGGGGCAATAAAGTTTCCCACCGAAATAGGTGTAGCCACGATGTACACCGAGTCTGATATGTGTGTAGCCGAAGTACGACAATCCTTGGGACAGTCCGTCCCGGAAAGAAACGAATCTGAAGTTAAAGCCGCAGAAGAATGCTCCGTTCATCCAGCATTTCCGGAACAAAAAATTACCATCGGTACTCAGTTACCAGAAGCAATTAAAAAAATCCTTATGGAGACTACTGTCCACGTCCTTGGACGTGTTCGCCTGGCAACAGTCAGACATGACTGGGGTACCAAGAGCCTTGGCCGAACACAGGCTTAACATTCGGTCTGACAAAAGGCCAGTGGCTCAGAAGAAACGAAGCATGGCTCTGGACAGAATCAAGGCCATTGCCCATGATGTAAAAGTCTTGCTAGACGCAGACATTATCAAAGAAGTCGAATATCATACATGGGTCTCCAATCCAGTCATGGTCAGAAAGCACGATGGATCCTGGAGGATGTGCATCAATTTCAAAGACTTAAACGATGCATGCCCCAAGGATTGTTATCCCTTACCAGAAATAGACCTAAAAGTTGATGCTGTAGCTAATTTCAAACTGAAGTGTTTCTTAGACGCCTATAAGGGATACCATCATATCCAAATGGCCGAAGCCGATGAAGACAAGACAACCTTCGTCACTAACCAAGGGTTGTATTATTATAAAAAAATGCCATTCGGATTGAAGAATGCTGGAGCCACATATCAAAGAGTAATGGATCGGGCTTTCAAAGATCAGATCGGTTGAAACTTGGAGGTGTACGTGGATGGTGTAGTAATAAAAAGCTCGAATGAAGAAATATTGTTGAAAGACATCAAAGAAACTTTCGATAAGCTTCGAGAAATAAACATGAAACTTAACCCAAAGAAATGTTCGTTCGGCCTAGAAGAAGGGAAGTTCCTTGGCTTCCTAATGTCAAAAGAGGGGATCCGGCCAAACCCCGAAAAGGTCGAAGCCGTCCTCACCATGAAGCCCCCGTCCGATTTGAAAGAGGTTCAAACCCTCAACGGACGGCTGGTCGCATTACATAGATTCTTATCCAAAGTTGCCGAACGGACGTTACCTTTCATGGTCGTTCTTAAAAAAGTACGTGAGCACGAAAGAATTTCATTGGACAGACGAGGCAGATTCAGCCTTTAATGATCTCAAAAATGTCTGGCAGAACTACCAACTTTAACCGCACCAGAACCGGGAGAAACCCTCACCATTTACTTGTCAGCTTCGAAGCCTCCATCAGCTCAGTACTAATGGTAACCAGGTTAAAAGCACAAGTACCCATATTTTATGTCAATCGCGCCTTACGTGATTATGAGACGTGATACACTGCAATGGAAAAGCTAGCTCTTTCCTAGGTACACGCCTCACGAAGGTTGCGTCGATATTTTCAAGCTTTTGAGATCGAATTACAAACTGATCAGCCGATATTAAGTGTGCTAAGAAAGCCAGAAGTCTTAGGCAGATTTGCCAAATGGGCAATCGAACTCGGTGCATTTGATATAACTTATAAAAGAAGAGGCCCGGTCAAGGGGCAAGTAGTCGCAGATTTCCTTACTGAGCTGGCAATAGAGCAAGATAAAGCAGCCACGACCCAAGAACCAAGCGAATGGAGTATCTTCACTGACGGAGCTTCTGGCTCTGAAGGGTCAGGGGCCGGAGTGTAACACCCCAACCGATGGCGGAAACATCGAGGTGTCACGTATTGATGACTGTTCAGTAGCTCATGGCGAATAATAAATTTCATTAAATGATTTAAATAAATTACATACAATTGTTCTACAAGAATTCGTACATCAAATTGAATAAAACCATGCACACATCTTCAAGCATTAATTCAAATCTTCAAGCAAGTAGAACCTGAAACATGTTAAGTTGAAAATATTCTGGGTCAACAAAAGTTGGTGAGAATTACATAGGTTTTGATGATCGAATAAAAATGTTGTGCAATTCATGTGTCATGGCAAGTCTAGTCCATATGTGAATACATACTAGAAGTAAATCGAGTGCATAATCAACCCTTGTGACTGTTATAATGTGGTACATCCCATACGCTCATGGTTCACTCGAATATGTTATGCGATAACAAACACCCACGCTACCTTTGTAGGAGGCACGTATCCGGGTGGGATTGTCAGTCCAATAGATCTATCAATGTATACCGTCGGCTGATCAATGTTAATGATTATGCTAGAATTGTGCTTACCCTAGTCATGTTCAAGACATAATGCAACATAGAAGAACACATAGACACATTGATGATTGAATTGCATATATGATGTTGTAACATGTTTCACCCCAAAAACGGTGATAAATAGAAAAGGGGCTATGTAAAAACTCACCTTAGCAAAATGTTATACTTCTTGAAAAATTGAATAGTGTGTTGCCAAACAATGCCAAATATCACCCTATAATAAGGTAATAAATATGTCTAAGTCTATCTAGTCTACAAATGTATATGTTCTAGGGCTTCGAATTGGGGATAAATGCTCGTTTGATTAATAATAAAAATGTTTGATAATTGAGAGAAATTTAGTAAATAAATAGACAAAAATCTTTTTATAAAATTTGAATTTAAGATGGTCACAATAATGAGTTTAAAGTATAAAAATAATTTTTATAAAATTATTTTCTTTAAAATAGAATATTAATTCTATTTATAACAAATTATCAAAATTTAACTTTAATATTTAAAAATACTAAAAATAAATAATTATTAGTTTAAAAATTATATTTCTGTTCCAAATAATCAGAAATAATTTATATAAAATTTTGGTGCAAAAATATAAAAAAATTGGATTTATTATGATTTAATTATGATTAAAACTAACAAAAATTGATTAAAAAATATTAAATAAATGATTTTTCAGAAATAAAAATCATTTCAGAAAAGTTTATTGTTATAAAAACTCAGAATAATTTTTGTGGAAATTTATAAAATTGTTTTGATATTTTTATAGAATTTTATAAATAAAATAGAATAAACTTGATTTATTTATTATATATATTAAATAAATAAATTTTTGAAAACTAAAAATTGTAAGTTAAACTTTTTTATTAGATTAACTTAAAATAATTTTTGTAAAATTATTAAAAGAGTTTTAATATTTTAAAATGAATTTATAAAATATATAAGTAATATATATAATTAATCTTGATTGTTTTTAATTAAAACAAAACAAAAGGAAAAAGGTTGCAATGGCTGGGGATCGAACCCGCGTGGCTCGGTCAGAGGGCACCAGACACAACCACTTGGTCCAGACCAATGGTTGTGTTTGGTTTCATTTTTTTTAAATAAATAACATAAGTGAATTCGTGTTCTTCCCCAAATAATAATAATCGAGCCCTAGTTATTTCAATTCAATGATTCACACAACAATAACCCAATTAAGCATAGGGTTATTGTTGTGTGATTGCCGAAGATTAAAACCCATATGAAAATCATTACTTACAAACACGACTTCGTGGAAATCGTTCAGTCAACGAAAAAAAATCAACACGAACAAGAAAACTTCGTACGATGATGTTAGACAGAAATTGAGGATTGAGAGTGAATACTCGGCGAGTGTAGAAGGTTTGGAGAGGTCCAATTTATAGGGAGGTGGGTTGGATGCTCGAATTGGCATGGTTGACTTCGAATCAATTGGGTTTCGTCAAATTAATTATAATTGGTACGAATTAATGAAGATTGTATGTGGGTTTGACTCGAAAAAGGCCGGTAATCACGATGTTATGCCATTTCTGGATCAATTACGTGTTCAAGGAAGATAATTATGGTAGATTGATTCCACAGTTGACTTTCCAAGTCAACTGTGAAGAATCAATCATATGATATAATTATAATGAGTCGGGTTTAAAACAATAAGCATGTGTGGAGCAGTTGGTTAAGACGTTGTGTGCATTTGGGCCGGCTTGGGGCGCGGGTTCGAGTCCTGATGAGCCGGTCGTTACGGGTCATGCAAAACCTAATTAACCTAGGTAGATAGGGTAAATAGGGTATCAATCCAAGGAGCGTGTGGTTAGTGAATATCGTTTAATTAACTTCGAAAATGTTGCTTATGAAGGTGCTAGTTAATTATGAAGTATGCAAATTATCATTTAAGAATTGGTTGAAAAGTTGTTGTTTGATTAATATGAAACTTAAATTGAATTTGTAAGAAGTAAATAATAACACTTGTAAACAATTAGATAAAAATGATTACACTAAGGATTTGGTAATTGAACACTAGGGCTTTCAACAATTGGGCATAATTGGATGAACAAGGATAATGCAATGGGTACTAACGGGTTGATTGTTCAATAAATTTAGGTATCAAGTTTCGTCAACATTCAACAATGGACTAAACTATACTTTATCATCTAGAACATACAATCCTATGGTAGTGTTGATGCAAGGAACCATGCTTATCTCACTAGAAATTGGCACAAGATCAATTAACTAAAAATGAGTCTAGCATAAGATTAATCACTACTCAACACAAATATTTCAAGTACACAAGAACATTAATCAAAAGATTAAACAATACCCAAATGTTTCAACCCTAGCTATCAAGAACTTACATCCCCAGTGTAATACAAATGTTTTTAGCCAAGCATGGCTATGGTGTTCATCATCTTCAAAAGAGGGTCTTTAGTCTTCAAGAAATTGATACTAGATTTTGGAGAATGATATGTGATAATGTGTCTTCAATGGTGGTGAATTTTATATTGAAGAAGGAGATCAAAACAGCCAAAACCCGGGTCTTCCTTCATAAATTCGGTATTAAAAACTCATTCCACCAGTTTTGACTTGAAAAAAGGAAGTTGTTGACCGAGTTTGACTTTTGGCGTAGGCTACGCCACTTTTGGCGTATCCTACGCCAAGTCCAATGTGCCTTAGCCATCTTCTGCTGGCCTACGCAAGCCAAGTTTTCCCTGCCTACGCTACTGGCGTAGGGTACGCCAGTTTTGGCGTATCCTACGCCAACTCTCCTCTTTCGTCCGTTTTTGATTTTCCAGCTCACGTATGCTTCCGTTTCTCGCCGGGCAACTCCAAAACGTCATTTTTGCCTCCTTTTAGTTATCAAATCCTGAAACAACATAATAATATCAAAGCAACACCATTTGACAACTAAACTCTTCTTAAAACTCATTTATGGGCGTTTTTATACACATCTTTTAGTCAACCCATCACATCCCCACACTTACCTTTTGCTTGCCCTCAAGCAAATCAATAAACCATGCTCAATCAACAATTTAACTAATTCCAACCATTTTATCGATTCTCAAAAACGGCCCCTAGTCATACCCTAATTCATAAGACTTACGCCTGTCAGTAGATTTACATTCCAAGGTTTTTATTTATTAAAAACAAATGCCTAGCTAAATCCAACTAGATCCGATTTCACATTTTTGCACACCCCTCACAATGGTTCACTCCACTCGGTTTACTATCTCGGCTAGCAAGTAATGTGCTAGTATTTCATATCAATCACTCGAAACCGATCATAGGGCATGTTAGCATAAGCTTGCAATTCAATCACCTTCCACCAATAATTCAAAAGTGAACACAAGTAAAATGGTCTTAGACGGGTTGTAATGGGGCTAGGCGAAGGGTATGGAAAGGGATATTTACAAGTGACTATAATGATGAAAATTCGACTTTTATTACATCAACTAAATAATCACTAAACTATAAGGCAATATTTCGCCTTTTATTCAATAACTAACTCAAGCATATTTTTGTGCTTTTCTATGAGAATTCTCATTTGTTTGAAGCGTATTTGTTCTCATGCTTTTTCAGTTTTTTTTAACTATATACAAAACAAATCAAAATCCTATGGCCGAATTTTCATCATTTGGGTCAAAAAGAGTTGAAAAGGCTAAATGGGTCAAGTGGGTAATCAATTGAAAGGTTAAATGCTCAAATTTGTTTAACTAGGGGAATTTTTTTTTTTTTTTTTTGAGGAAAAGGCTGGATAGACCTAATGCCTTAATCATTCTTGTGTCACAATCAATCTAGAGTAGTAGGCGTATCAAAAATTGCAAGTTCTACCTTATGCGCCTATAATAGTACACTCAATTCAATTCAATTGAACACAACATGCCGGAGGATGTGGAACAGATATTTGTAGGGTGTTAGCATGTTGTGGTGGCTCAACAATCTTTTCCTGAACCTAAAGGGAATATGGGTTGCCGATATGCAAAAGTGCTATATTCTTCCTTAGTCTTTTCTAACTAGGCAATCCATATTTTGCAAAAACCATCCTTGGAAAAACACATCAAGGAACTTAAAGAATTATGACCATGACTAGGGGTCGAATTTTGTGATCCAATATCATGGTGAGAAAAAAATGGTTTTCTTAAAGTTTAAGCTTGAGGGTCTTAATTTTTTTTTATTTTTTTTTATTATTTTTTTTATGGCTATTCCACCGTCCCCACACTTAAAATTTACATTGTCCTCAATGTGAGTCTTTGCACGAATAAGGGAACCAAATAGCCAATTAATTCAAAAATATGTGTGAGGATGCTTTTGTTCCACCCCACTACATCCCTTTCTAAAGCGAAAGCTAATCATCCACCCAAGTCTTATTCAACAACACACATAAGATTAAAGAATAGAAAGCACCTGATAAACAATTGATGTCTCCGTTCCATCAGTGAATCTTTGCTTTCCATACTCGAATGCTTCATATCTTTTATATCTCCCCTTTTAAACTGAACACTCACTAGTGATGTATACCCTGGGCTTACACGCAAAACATCAACACATCCAAAACAACCAAAAACAAACTAAATTGCAAAACATAAATTCTAAACATATTCAATCACACCAAAATAAAGTCAACCAACAACGAAATAAAAGAAAAACAATAAAAATAAACAGTCTACCATGATACAATGAAACAAACGTTACCGGAACCATCCATCAGCGGTAATAAGGGTCATTCGGACCCGGTGGTGGATAAGGAGTGTTCGGATGCCCGAAAATCGCATCCATCCACCCATGGTAGTCACTGAGTGGGTCGGCAGATGAGGAAGATCATTCAGCAGGTGGTGGTGGTAGTGGTGGCTGTGGAGTGGGAAGATAGCTGGAGGAGATCCCTTGAGGCCACCTGACCTGATCAATCACCTCCTGTGGTTGTTCCCTTATGGTTGAATAATCAACATATGGAACAACCGGTACATAAGGGCGCCCCGCCATTAGGTCCTGGTGGTGTCTGACCTGCTCAGTCTCCAAACCGTGTCCATCTCTCGGGCATAATTAACCGCCCACCAATGCTTGTCCTCCCTTGCCTTCCTTTCCGCTTCTCTTCTTTCCTCTTTTGCCACTCGATCTCTTTCCCGCTGCTCCTCTCTTTTATTCGCTCCTGTTCCCTCTTTATTGCCGCTTCTTCTCTTTGTTGTTCCAATACCATGGTTCGCGTCCCTCGATCCCAAATAGACTTCTTGAATGAAGTCCAACCTTGGAAACCTCCGGGCCTTGCCCGGTTGATCTCCGCTACCATCTCCATTTCTTGTCTACTCATCTCTCGAACCGGCCGCTCTCTCACAACTTGCACCTCCTCTTCTACTTCCTCAGCTTCATCCGTGTGCACCTCTTCATCACCTCTATGTTCCACATCTTCTCGCAATGCCATTATCTGTGTGTTGCCTTGTTTATCAAGCAAGACATGATACTCCGCAGTCCTCTCATATGTAAACTTGGCCTTGATAAAATTCTCCCATTTCATTTTCATGATGTTTACTTCAATGGCTGGTGTCGATCTTGTCACCACTCCTTGAGCCTCCATCAAGTATGACAATAGCCTAACATGCAGGATCATTTTCCGCTCTTGGCTTTCTCGGCTATCCCAAATGTTCATCAAGACCAAATGCCTAAATGATAGGCGTGGTGTACCATACATGATTGTGTGTAATACTCGAACGTCCCAACCTCTCACTTTTGATCTATCCCCGAGCCTTGCCATTAGGTTTTCATACGAGATGCCTAAAAGGAATCTAGCCTCGCATTCCATGTCCTCTCTGCAATGATTATTTCCCCTTTTTACCGGAGGCACATTGTCAAACATATTTTGTGGATCGGTGGTTGATTGCGATTTAGCCCAAAAGAGATTCTCGGGGATATAATAGTATTCATTTTCCGGACAAGAGTCAAAATTGGCAATTTGACGCATTGTCTCGAAGGATATGGTCATCTTTTTCTTCCCCACAGTACCAATCAACTTCATTGTAAGAGGTGGGTTATTACCAAAATCTCGCTCAAGCGTGGACATCCATTGCTCAATTGCCTTCATGTAAACCTTATTTCCTCGATTCGCACAATAGTCTAAGGCTGCTTCCCAACCAATTCTTTCAAATTTCTGTGTCAGTCCTATTAATCTCAACTGCTCCACATCATACGATCTTTCATAAACCAACACACCCTCGGTACCATGTTCCAATGTTGCCATTTTTTGGTACCACATTGCTGGCCTGATCGCTTCAGGGAAAGCTGATAACCTTTTAGACTTTTCTGTCCAAGTGGGAAGGTCTACATCCATCCTTTCACCACGATCCAATTCATGTTGAATTTCATCACCCTCATCGTCAGAATCGTCTCGTAAATTGGACCGTTTCCCTTTTCTCCGTTTTGGTTGAGTAGACGATTCAGCATGCTCCTTACCTTTTCTTCTAAAAACATTCTGCAACAACATTCGTGAACAATAATGTAGTATTAGTTATCTAATCTCAATAAGACTAGCATGTACATCAACTACATTCTACCCAAACATGACGTCCTATGGTTATAATCATATACTAGCGATCAAAAATTTTGTACTAATCGCCTAGATTCACAACCACATGTTTTACATCTCCATAACCCCTTCCCCACACTTATTTCTTGCTTTTATTAGAAAAAAAATTCGTTTTTTTTTTTTAACTATCAATAACAAGGCTTCTAACCAACAATTATTCCCTAATCACAAATATATATGGCATCAATTTCTCAAGCACTCATGAACACATAATATGTAAATGATGAAAAAAACAAGCAAAAATTATGAAAAACATACCTTCATGATGCTAGTTAAGTAGGGAAATAACCAAAAGCAAGAAATAAGACAATAACAAGAACACCCACAAAACTTCCGATTTTTAAACCCTTGATTCGCCCCTCAAAACGTTGGAATTAACAAATTCTAAGTTGGGGGTTTTGTAGATCTTGAAAAATTACACGATTTTGATATAAAATTTGTTAAATTTGGTGGAAGATTGAAGGAGTTATGAAAGGTTTAAGGTTTGAAGGTTTGGAGGATTTGTGGATGAAAGAGGTGAAGAAGATTGTGGGTTAATGGGTTTTGATTGAGTTAGGGTAGGTTTTGTTTGATGAAAGGTGTTTTTGGTGAGATGTAGGGTCGGTCAACCTTGGTCAACAGCCGAGTTTTTTTTTCGGTTTTTGGCGTATCCTACGCCAATATTGGCGTAGGCTACGCAACCTGCGTAGGCAAAGGTGGTCTGGTTGGCGTCGGGCAGGGCAAGCTGGCGTAGGAACATTTGATCTAGCGTACCCTACGCCAAAAGTGGCGTAGGCTACGCTAACTCCCAGTTTTTTTTTATAATGAAAAAAAAAATCAATTAAAATTTATAACTAAATAAAAGACCTATAAAATTTTATACAAATTTTACAACTATGCTTCCCACCCCCCGAAAAAAATTAGTATTGTCCCCAATACTACAATTAGAATACGTACCTGGGATGGGAGTTTTCACCTGCATTTTAATTGATTTCATAAGTTGGTAAGCCCTCTAAGAAACTTACCAACTCGACAATGTTACCATGTTCTGTGGGGTACTCCACGTAGGGCTTCAACCGATGCCCGTTCACAGTTTGCTTTGACCCATCTTTCGGGTCCTCGATGTCTACCTCGCCAAGCTTTCCAACCCTTGTTATGATGTATGGGCCAGTCCATTTGCTCTTGAGTTTTCCCGGGAAGAGCTTCAACTTGGAATTGTAGAGCCAAACTTTTTGACCCACTTCAAATTCCTTTTTGCGAATTTTCGCGTCATGAGCTCTTTTCATTTGATCTTTGTATTTTGACGCGATTTCGTAAGCTTCATCCCTTAGCTCTTCTAACTCACACAATCTGAGTTTCCTTTCTCGGCCTGCATCATATCGTAAATTAACATTTTTGATGGCCCAATATGCCGGTGAACTAATTCGACCGGGAGATGACAATCCCTACCATACACTAGTCGATAAGGAGTTGTTCCAATAGGTGTTTTGTAGGCCGTGCGGTAGGCCCATAAAGCATCATCGAGCTTAGTTGACCAATCCTTTCGGTCCGCACGAACCGTCTTTTGTAGAATTTCTTTAATTTGCCTATTGGACACCTCAACTTGTCCACTAGTTTGTGGGTGATATGGGGTGGCAATCCTATGGTCAACACCATATCGCTTAAGCAATTTTCCGAAGTTTTGGTTTTTAAAATGAGATCCCCCATCACTTATAATTGTGCGAGGTAACCCAAACCTTGGAAAAATATATGTTTGTATAAAATTGCAAACAACGATATGGTCATTGGTTTTGGTGGCGATAGCTTCAACCCATTTAGAAACATAATCTACCGCCACCAAAATGTATAGATTACCAAAAGAATTGGGAAATGGTCCCATGAAATCAATCCCCCATACATCGAACACATCAACAACCAAAATGGGTTGCATTGGCATTTCATCACGTCTTGAGATGCTTCCTAATCGTTGACAATGTAGGCAGTTTCTAGCATACTCAAATGAATCCTTAAAAATTGTTGGCCAATACAACCCACTAGACAAAACCTTGTGACCCGTCTTTTGGCCACTAAAATGTCCTCCACATGCATAAGAATGCACGTGCTTCAACACACTCATGATCTCCTCATCCGGGATGCATCTTCGAATGATTTGATCCGCTCCCACTCTAAATAAGTCAGGTTCATCCCAAATGTAATGTTTCACTTGGGACAAAAATTGGAGCCTCTTCTTCCTCACCCAATGTTCTGGCATTGTATCTATCACTAAAAAATTAACAATATTAGCAAACCAAGGTAATGTCGAAACCGCTAATAGGTGTTCATCTAGGAATGACTCATTAATTTCATTCGTTGAGTCTTCCTCCTCAATCATCAATCTAGACAAATGGTCTGCAACCACATTCTCCGTGCCTTTCTTGTCACGTATCTCCAAATCAAACTCTTGTAGTAAGAGTATCCACCTGATCAGCCGGGGCTTAGCATCCTTTTTATCCATTAAATACCTGACAACACTGTGGTCAGTATAAATAATAATTTTACTACCCCATACGTAAGACCGAAATTTGTCTAGAGCATATACCACCGCAAGTAGCTCTTTTTCGGTAGTTGTATAATTCAATTGTGCTTCCGAAAGAGTCTTACTTGCGTAGTATATAGCAACAGGTTTCTTTTCTACCCGTTGACCCAACACGGCCCCAACCGCATACCCACTTGCATCACACATGATTTCAAAAGGCAAAGACCAATTGGGTGATTGCAAAATTGGGGCCCCAACTAACTTCTCTTTCAAAATATTAAAGGCTTCAATACATTTTTCATCAAAATTAAATGGAGCATCTTTCAATAACAAATTACATAAAGGTTTTTTTATGTCGCTAAAACCCTTAATGAATCTCCTATAAAAACCGGCATGCCCCAAAAATGATCTAATGCCCTTAATACTAGTGGGATAAGGTAAAGTTGAAATGACTTGTATTTTAGCATGATCAACCTCAATCCCACGACTAGAAACCACATGGCCCAACACTATCCCTCTTGGACCATAATATGGCTTTTCTCCCAACTCAAAACCAGATTTGTTTCAACACATCTTTGTAAAACCTTTTCCAATTGATCTAAGCAAGAATTAAATGATGACCCGAAAATAGAAAAAATCATCCATAAAAATTTCCAAAGACTCCCCCACCATATCCGAAAAGATACTCATCATACACCTTTGAAAGGTGGCGGGGGCATTACAAAGACCAAATGGCATTCGCCTAAATGCGAATGTGCCATATGGACAAGTAAACGTGGTCTTTTGTTGATCCTCGGGATGAATAGCAATTTGATTGTAACCTGAATACCCATCCAAGAAACAATAAAATTTTTGTCCGGCTAATTTTTCTACTATTTGGTCAATAAAAGGTAAGGGAAAATGGTCTTTAGAAGTTGCAGCATTCAACTTCCTATAATCGATACAAATACGCCACCCAGTTACCGGTCGGGTGGCTACCTCCTCACCTGAGTCGTTTTTCACGACTTGAATACCTGCCTTTTTGGAACAGTTTGAGTTGGGCTAACCCACTGGCTATCGGATATAGGGTAAATGATACCCGCATCTAACCACTTCAAGACTTCTTTCTTCACAACCTCCCGCATATTAGGATTGAGTCTGCTTTGGGCATCTCTTGCGGGCGTCACCTTCTCATCCGTGATGATCTTGTGCATCACAATCGACGGACTAATACCTTTCAAATCCGCCACAGTCCACCCGATAGCTGCTCTATGGGTCACTAATACCTTCATTAATTTTTCCTCTTGCTCCCCGGTTAAATTTGAAGCTATGATAACCGGGAGCGTGTTGCCTTCACCAACATAAGCATACTTTAAATGCTTAGGCAACTCCTTCAACTCCACTTGTGGCGGCTCGACTAATGATGGCTTCAATTTCGTGTCAATATGATCCGGAAGACTTTCCACTTGATGAGTCCATGGTGGTCTTCCTTCCTATACCGCCTTTGCTTCTTGCTTCTTCTCCTCCTCAGCTATGCTTTTCAACATTTCCACCTGTGACCTGTCAAACATAAAACACTCCTCTATTGTGTTTTCCTCATCTACAACGGTGTTGTATAGAGGTATACACTCGTCAACGATGTCCGCCATATAGCATTCATCATTGACTAGAGGGTCAGTCCCATTTGAAAAAACATTTAACCGAACCCTACGATTACCAAATGTCATGTCAAGCGTGCCCGTCTTGCAATTAATTTGGGCATTAGATGTGGCTAAAAACGGTCGACCAAGAATAACCGTTGGTTGTTTGGTTAGGTCCATGGAAACATAATCAAGTACTAAGAAATCCACCGGATAATAAAAATCTTCAACTTTTACTATCACATCGGTAACCATCCCGCGGGGTAGCTTAGGAGTTAAATCGGCTAATACCACCGTGGTATTAGACTCTTGAAGTGGACCAAATTCATATTGGTCATAAAGGCTACCCGGCAAGATGCTTACACTAGCGCCAAGATCCAAAAGCGCCCGAGTCATTTTAAATTCCCCAACCTGAATGGATATGATAGGTGTTCCCAGATCTTGTAACTTGGGTGGAAGTGAACCCGAAAGAATAGAACTCACATTTTCAGTTAAATCAATTTTCTTGGGTATTTTATGAGTTCTCTTTTGGGTACACATGTTCTTTAGATACTTTGCATAAGAGGGGACTTGTTTGATTGCATCTAAAAGTGGTAAATTAATTTTTACTTGTTTAAAAATTTCCCACAACTCTTCTTGTTGCGGGCCTCTTTTCTTGACCACTTTTTTGGATGGCTCCAACAATGCTTCGGTATAAGGGACGGTATTACCCTCCATACCCTTCTCCTTAGCCTTTGGAGCTTGTTTGTTCTCAACGGGTTTTGATTTTTCAAAAATTTTTCTACTTTGATTTTGACCCGTTTTCTCCTCACTTTCACTTTCATCACTCACATCTTCCATCTCCCCTTATGAGCCGGTCGTTACGGGTCATGCAAAACCTAATTAACCTAGGTAGATAGGGTAAATAGGGTATCAATCCAAGGAGCGTGTGGTTAGTGAATATCGTTTAATTAACTTCGAAAATGTTGCTTATGAAGGTGCTAGTTAATTATGAAGTATGCAAATTATCATTTAAGAATTGGTTGAAAAGTTGTTGTTTGATTAATATGAAACTTAAATTGAATTTGTAAGAAGTAAATAATAACACTTGTAAACAATTAGATAAAAATGATTACACTAAGGATTTGGTAATTGAACACTAGGGCTTTCAACAATTGGGCATAATTGGATGAACAAGGATAATGCAATGGGTACTAACGGGTTGATTGTTCAATAAATTTAGGTATCAAGTTTCGTCAACATTCAACAATGGACTAAACTATACTTTATCATCTAGAACATACAATCCTATGGTAGTGTTGATGCAAGGAACCATGCTTATCTCACTAGAAATTGGCACAAGATCAATTAACTAAAAATGAGTCTAGCATAAGATTAATCATTACTCAACACAAATATTTCAAGTACACAAGAACATTAATCAAAAGATTAAACAATACCCAAATGTTTCAACCCTAGCTATCAAGAACTTACATCCCCAGTGTAATACAAATGTTTTTAGCCAAGCATGGCTATGGTGTTCATCATCTTCAAAAGAGGGTCTTTAGTCTTCAAGAAATTGATACTAGATTTTGGAGAATGATATGTGATAATGTGTCTTCAATGGTGGTGAATTTTATATTGAAGAAGGAGATCAAAACAGCCAAAACCCGGGTCTTCCTTCATAAATTCGGTATTAAAACTCATTCCACCAGTTTTGACTTGAAAAAAGGAAGTTGTTGACCGAGTTTGACTTTTGGCGTAGGCTACGCCACTTTTGGCGTATCCTACGCCAAGTCCAATGTGCCTTAGCCATCTTCTGCTGGCCTACGCAAGCCAAGTTTTCCCTGCCTACGCTACTGGCGTAGGGTACGCCAGTTTTGGCGTATCCTACGCCAACTCTCCTCTTTCGTCCGTTTTTGATTTTCCAGCTCACGTATGCTTCCGTTTCTCGCCCGGGCAACTCCAAAACGTCATTTTTGCCTCCTTTTAGTTATCAAATCCTGAAACAACATAATAATATCAAAGCAACACCATTTGACAACTAAACACTTCTTAAAACTCATTTATGGGCGTTTTTATACACATCTTTTAGTCAACCCATCAAGTCCCGGCCCAAGCATTGTATTTTTTTACATTTAAACTAAATATATATATATATATATATATATATATATATATTATGTATAATTATAATAGTATAAGGGTTCCAAAAATGCCACAATAATAATTTTTAAAGGATAATAACGATGAGAAACTCGACGTCTCATTCAAATTATTCGTAACGTATAATTATTAACGCGAAATGTTACACGGAGTGGTCCTAAAATGTAACACCCCAACCGATGGCGGAAACATCGGGATGTCACGTAGTGATGATTGTTCAGTAGCTCATGGTGAATAATAATTTCATTAAATGATTTAAATAATTTACATACAATGATTCTACAAGGTTTCGTACATCAAATTGAATAAAACTATGCACATATCTTCAAGCAAATCTTCAAGCAAGTAGAACCTGAAACATGTTAAGTTGAAAATATTTTGGGTCAACAATTGTTGGTGAGAATTACATAGGTTTTGATGATAGAATAAAATTGTTGTGCAATTCATGTGTCATGGCAATCTAGTCCATATGCAAAAACATACTAGAAGTAAATCGAGTGCATAATCAACCTTGTTGACTGTTGTAATTGTGGTACATCCCATACGCTCATGGTTCACTCGTTTAAATTGCAGTAACAAACACCCACGTAACCTTTGTAGGAGGCACGTATCCGGGTGGGATTGTCAGTCCAATAGATCTATCAATGTATACCGTTTGGCTGATGAATGTTTATGCTAGAATTGTGCTTACCCTAGTCATGTTCAAGACATAATGCAACATAGAAATACACATAGACACATTGATGATTGAATTGCATAAATATTGTTGTAACATGTTTCACCCCAAAAATGGTGATAAATAGAAAAGGGGCTATGTAAAACTCACCTTGGTATAATGTTATATCTGTTGAAAATAGTGTGTTGCCCAAATGTATCAAGTATCACCCTATAATGAGGTAATAAATATGTCTAAGTCTATCAAGTCTACAAATGTATAAGTTTCTAGGGCTTCGAATTGGGGATAATTGCTCGTTTGATTAATATTAAAAAATATTCGCCAATTGAGAGAAATTTAGTAAATAAATAACTAAAAATCTTTTTATAAATGTTAAATCTAGGATGGTCACAAGAATGTGTTTAAAGTATAAAAATAATTTTTATAAAATTATTTTCTTTAAAATAGATTATTAAATCTATTTATTAAAAGTTGCCAATAATTAACTTTAATATTTAAAAATATTAAAATTAAGGAATTATATTTTTAAAAATCATATTTTTGTTCTAAATGTTCAGAAATAATTTGTATAAAATTTTGGTGCAAAAATAACAAAAATTGAATTTATTATAATTTAATTATGATTAAAACTAACAAAAATTGATTAAAAATATTAAATAAATGATTTTTCTGAAATAAAAATCTTTTCAGAAAAGTTTATTGTTATATAAACTTAGAATAATTTTTGTGGAAATTAATAAGATCGTTTTGATATTTTTATAGATTTTTATAAATAAAATAGAATAAACTTGATTTAATTATTATAAATATTAAATAAATAAATTTTTGAAAACTAAAAAATTGGGTGTTGAACTTTTTCATCAGATTAATGTAATATAATTTTTGTAGAATTTTTAAGAGAGTTTTGGTATTTAAAATGAATTTTTTTAAAAATAAGGAAGTATATTTGTTTGTTTAAAGAAAAAAAACAATAAAGAAAAAGAGTGGTGGTTGCAGGGATCGAACCCTGCTCCTCACCCGGTTCAGACAAGGATCACAACCAACTGACCTGCACGTCTGTTTGTGTTTATTTGAATACGAATTGATTTTAAACAGATGGGAATTCTAGTCTTCTTCCCCAAAATATCAACTTCGAGCCCTAGATTTATAATAGTTTGATTTACACAACAATAACCCAATTAATCATAGGGTTATTGTTGTGTGTATGCCGAATAACAAAACCCACAGAAAAGATTGGACTTACAAGTATGTTTCGTGTTCGATTGAACAGTCAACCAAAAAGTCAACACTCGTTCGCAAATCAAGATCAGGAGTTTATAGGTAGAAATTGGGGATGTAGGAAGGATTAGTGGCGAGTTGTGAATGAATTGCAATGTCCAATTTATAATGATAGGGTCTGGGTTGCACGATTTGGAAGGTTTGACTCGACTTTAAAGTTAGCGCGTGACCAAGCTTAATATGGTATCAATTGGTTGTTAATAGGCGTGTATCCGAGTCATAATAGGCCGATAATTGCGTAACCGTGGTCAAAAGGTCATTAAACATGGTAATTTATGATTTCAAAATCAATATGCATGCTGCAGCTGTTGCTCGACGAAGGGAGAAGCAAAAAGGGGTGGTTTATTTTGTGTATTTATATAAAAAGAGTTGGATTGAAATCAAATATAGTGTGTGGATCAGATGGTATAAACGCGTGTGTGTGAGTGGGAGGTCTCGGGTTCGAAACCCGGCTGGGACCTGATTTTTTTTCAATTTAAACGTAAAAGAAGGAGGGGCTGTTGGGCCTTGGTTGTGGGCCGGTCAATTGGGCTCCAGGAGGCAACGAGATGGGCTGCAACCATGAGAGGTTTGGGCTTAAGTGTTGACTGCTGGATTTGGCCTGCTGCTCGAGATGATCCTAAATCTTTTTTTTTTTTTTAAAACTGAAATATTATTATTATTATTATATATGTATATATATATATATATATAAAAGTTGCGATTTAGGAGGATAAAGGCTTAAGTACCAAAGATGAGGGCTTTTATATTAAAATTTGGAAAATTTTGCGATGTTACAGTCTCCCCTACTTTTAGGAACTTCGTCCCGAAGTTAAGAGAAACTCTAGGTTTATAATTGGCCAACTACTGAAAACCTTGATAAAATTTCACACTACCTTAATGTACCTGTAAATTCATGATTACGTTCCGGACCGTAATTATTAATTTACCTTACATTAGGGTTTTGCGTCCTTTTATGACTTTCTGATTGTTGAGCAGGTCTGATAGTCCCCACCAGTCGTTGAGCAGGTGGTAGGGCCTCTCCCGACTGTTGGGAAGACATGATGACCTCTACCAATCGTTAAGTAGGTTGTTTGGTAGTCAACTAATTGTCGTACAAGTAAGCAAGTAGATATAGCAATTAATTCACATTCAAACACGCATGCACACAGATGTTATAATAATACTTGATTTTATTACTTGAATCAAAAGTGTCAATACATAGAATTAAAGAGAAAGTAAACATCATTTAAATGGTGGGGTTTAAGTAGCTGGGGGGTCTCAAGCGGGGTTATCTGGAGCATCAAGAGCGTTTGTAGCAGGGATTCGACAAGCATCTGCTAGATGCCCATACCTTTGACAATTGGTGCACTGTCGGCAGGGTACCTGAGTTGGGTGGTGATACTGGCAGGTGTTGCACTTAGGTAGCTTCCCATTGTATTGTTTCTTGTTGGGTGGGGCAGTAGTATCTATTGCAAAATTTCTGACCTTGTTCTTTCCGTTGGTTGAGGCCTCGGTTTTGATTTCAACGGCAGGTTGAGGAGTATCCTTTTTCTTTTCCCCTTTACGAGTTAGGGTTCCTGCCTTCACATGGTTATCTGTTAGGGTGGCAGCCAAACGCTTTGCTTCTTCCAAAGTAGCAGGGTTCCTTCCCCACACTGTGTCTTGAATCTGCATCGGTAAACCACCAATGTATTTTTCGATAGCAATGGGCAAAGGGGTGACTTTGTGGGGTAGTAATAAGCTAAGTTCGTGAAAACGTGTGTTGTAAGCAACGTTTTCCCCACTGTCTTGAGCAAGATCATGAAATTCATCTTCCAGCTTCTTAATTTCATTACGAGGACAGAACTCTGCCTTCATAATGTCTTTAGCTTGATCCCAAGTTAAGGCTAATGCAGCTTCAGCTCCGCGAGTGCGTTTTTCTTCATTCCACCAAGTGAGTGCTCGTTTGTGAAGAACACTCATGGCATAACGGACTTTAAAATTGTTGGGGCACTCACTGTTGATGAAGGTATTCTCAATACCCTCAAACCATTGTAGGAGTCCTGTAGCTCCTTCTTCTCCACTGAACTTTGGGGGATTGCAAGAATTAAAGTGCTTAAGGGTACAGGCTGGAAGTCCATTTTCGTTGTGGTGTCCATTTCCATTCCCGTTGCCGTTGCCGTTCCCATTGCCGTTCAACTGGATGACTTGAGCTAGTAAGTTGGGAACCAGAGTTGCAATTTGCTGCGCCATTTGTTGAGAAATGATTGCAGCCAGTTGGGCATCAACACCATTATTATTGTTGTTGTTGTTGTTGTTGTTGTTGTTGTGGTTAGTGTCGTGGTTATGGTTGTGATTGCTACTTCCTTCATCATGATTCTCACCACTGTTAAGACGAGCACTGCGACGTGGAGGCATGATCTGTAAGAGACACAGTGAAGTGAATGAGATTATATACGGAATGTAATCATTTATTCATTAAAACGAATAAACGAAAACGTTGACTTATCAAAGATTCTAAATTCTAATAACATATGAAGACATGCTTTAGCCTATAAGTGAACACTCATCCCGAGAATTCCCAGGTAGGCATCCGGGTCCCTCGTCTGATTGGGATATATGCGCAATGCCAGCCTAGACAGAAGACTCAGAATACAGGCGTTCACCCTTCCAGATTGCACGTGTTCGTTATTAAAATCTAGAACTTCGACGAGATCTCAAGGTGGTTCAGGTTAGACCTGAGGATTTTGTCCTATTACTCTAAGAGTAGATCCACTGATGGAGAGCACCCTTCTTGTAGGAATGAAGGTAGGGATATGAAGTAGGAGGGAGATAGAGAATAGCAAGTAAAGGAAGCAAGTACTTGTTAAATCCTATGGTTATAGACTAGATTATTTCTCTAATAACCTAATTCCCTATAACCATGGCTCTGATACCAATCTGTAACACCCCAACCGATGGTGGAAACATCGGGATGTCATGTAGTGATGATTGTTCAGTAGCTCATGGTGAATAATAATTTCATTAAATGATTTAAATAATTTACATACAATGATTCTACAAGGTTTCGTACATCAAATTGAATAAAACTATGCACATATCTTCAAGCAAATCTTCAAGCAAGTAGAACCTGAAACATGTTAAGTTGAAAATATTTTGGGTCAACAATTGTTGGTGAGAATTACATAGGTTTTGATGATAGAATAAAATTGTTGTGCAATTCATGTGTCATGGCAATCTAGTCCATATGCAAAAACATTGATGATTGAATTGCATAAATATTGTTGTAACATGTTTCACCCCAAAAATGGTGATAAATAGAAAAGGGGCTATGTAAAACTCACCTTGGTATAATGTTATATCTGTTGAAAATAGTGTGTTGCCCAAATGTATCAAGTATCACCCTATAATGAGGTAATAAATATGTCTAAGTCTATCAAGTCTACAAATGTATAAGTTTCTAGGGCTTCGAATTGGGGATAATTGCTCGTTTGATTAATATTAAAAAATATTCGCCAATTGAGAGAAATTTAGTAAATAAATAACTAAAAATCTTTTTATAAATGTTAAATCTAGGATGGTCACAAGAATGTGTTTAAAGTATAAAAATAATTTTTATAAAATTATTTTCTTTAAAATAGATTATTAAATCTATTTATTAAAAGTTGCCAATAATTAACTTTAATATTTAAAAATATTAAAATTAAGGAATTATATCTTTAAAAATCATATTTCTGTTCTAAATTTCAGAAATAATTTGTATAAAATTTTGGTGCAAAAATAACAAAAATTGAATTTATTATGATTTAATTATGATTAAAACTAACAAAAATTGATTAAAAATATTAAATAAATGATTTTTCTGAAATAAAAATCTTTTCAGAAAAGTTTATTGTTATATAAACTTAGAATAATTTTTGTGGAAATTAATAAGATCGTTTTGATATTTTTATAGATTTTTATAAATAAAATAGAATAAACTTGATTTAATTATTATAAATATTAAATAAATAAATTTTTGAAAACTAAAAAATTGGGTGTTGAACTTTTTCATCAGATTAATGTAATATAATTTTTGTAGAATTTTTAAGAGAGTTTTGGTATTTAAAATGAATTTTTTTAAAAATAAGGAAGTATATTTGTTTGTTTAAAGAAAAAAAACAATAAAGAAAAAGAGTGGTGGTTGCAGGGATCGAACCCTGCTCCTCACCCGGTTCAGACAAGGATCACAACCAACTGACCTGCACGTCTGTTTGTGTTTATTTGAATACGAATTGATTTTAAACAGATGGGAATTCTAGTCTTCTTCCCCAAAATATCAACTTCGAGCCCTAGATTTATAATAGTTTGATTTACACAACAATAACCCAATTAATCATAGGGTTATTGTTGTGTGTATGCCGAATAACAAAACCCACAGAAAAGATTGGACTTACAAGTATGTTTCGTGTTCGATTGAACAGTCAACCAAAAAGTCAACACTCGTTCGCAAATCAAGATCAGGAGTTTATAGGTAGAAATTGGGGATGTAGGAAGGATTAGTGGCGAGTTGTGAATGAATTGCAATGTCCAATTTATAATGATAGGGTCTGGGTTGCACGATTTGGAAGGTTTGACTCGACTTTAAAGTTAGCGCGTGACCAAGCTTAATATGGTATCAATTGGTTGTTAATAGGCGTGTATCCGAGTCATAATAGGCCGATAATTGCGTAACCGTGGTCAAAAGGTCATTAAACATGGTAATTTATGATTTCAAAATCAATATGCATGCTGCAGATGTTGCTCGACGAAGGGAGAAGCAAAAAGGGGTGGTTTATTTTGTGTATTTATATAAAAAGAGTTGGATTGAAATCAAATATAGTGTGTGGATCAGATGGTATAAACGCGTGTGTGTGAGTGGGAGGTCTCGGGTTCGAAACCCGGCTGGGACCTGATTTTTTTTCAATTTAAACGTAAAAGAGGGAGGGGCTGTTGGGCCTTGGTTGTGGGCCGGTCAATTGGGCTCCAGGAGGCAACGAGATGGGCTGCAACCATGAGAGGTTTGGGCTTAAGTGTTGACTGCTGGATTTGGCCTGCTGCTCGAGATGATCCTAAATCTTTTTTTTTTTTTTTTAAACTGAAATATTATTATTATTATATATGTATATATATATATATATATAAGTTGCGATTTAGGAGGATAAAGGCTTAAGTACCAAAGATGAGGGTTTTTATATTAAAATTTGGAAAATTTTGCAATGTTACATAAAAGACCCCAATGAGCAAGAGCTCGTATACTTAATCCAGTTAAATTTCAAAAGCTCCAATAATGAAGCCGAGTATGAAGCTTTCATGGCAGGACTCCGACTGGCAAAAAAGGTCGGAACCCGAAAGGTACAAACCTTGATAAAAAAAAATTAAAATTTTCCTTTAAAAATACTCCGAAGTTACAATAATCTAAAACACAAAGTGCCATATTTCCTAACAGGTGGTGGCACATGTGGACTCAATGTTAGTAGCACGCCAAATCAGTGGGGAGTATGAAGCGAAAGAGGCAAACATGGTTCAGTACTTACAAAAGGTGCAAACCTTACCTCTTGCCAAGTACTTCAACTCCTATAATAAGGCATAGCTTCTAACTTCATATTTATCTTGCACAGGCAAAAAGCTTGATCATAGAATTCGAAAGATGTGAAGTAAAGCACGTGCCAAGATAAAAGAACAAACAAGCTGATGCTTTAAGCAAACTCGCAGCTAACACACCGGACCATATGTCACAAGAAGTAAAGCTCGAAGTATTGAATGCCCCCTCAACAAATGAAGCCGAAGTATGTGCGGTACATGCAAACTCAGAATCGTGGGTAACCCCAATTCTAAACAACATCACAAATGACACACTACCATCGGAAAAGGCACAGGCTCGAAAGCTTAAAGTAAAATCCCTGCAATATCAAGTGATAGACGGCATCCTGTACAGGAAAACCTTTCTAGGTCCCTTACTCCGATGCTTAGATCCGGTACAGGTAAAATATGTTATAGAAGAAATTCATTGGGGGATATGTGGTATTCATGCCGGACCACGAATGGTAGTCACCAAAGTCATGAATGATGGATATTTTTGGCCAGGCATGCATCAAGATGCAGTAGAAGAATTGCAAAAGTGTGAAAACTGCCAAAGGCACGCACCCATGAGCCTCCGAGCAAATAACAAATTGGTCCCGGTGTCCACAACTTGGTCCTTCCAAAAGTGGGGAATCGACATTGTCGGTCCCTTCCCTGTGTCATCCGGTCAAGCCAAATTCCTATTGGTCGCAGTAGATTACTTTACCAAATGGGTAGAGGCCAAGCCTCTAACCAAAATATCAGGAGCTGAAGTGAAAAAAAATTTCTGGGAAAATATAGTATCCAGATTCGGCCTACCCATGACCATCATCAGTGACAATGGCAAACAATTCGCCCATAACCCATTCAAAAAGTGGTGCACCAGTCTCGGCATAGAGCAGGCCTTCGCCTCCGTCGCCCATCCCCAGGCAAACGGACAAGTTGAATGGGTAAACCGAAGCCTGGTAGAAGGCATCAAGAAATATCTTGGAAAAAAAGAGAAGCGGTTGGGTAGATGAATTGCCAAACATCCTTTGGGCTTACCGAACGATGAACAAGACGAGTACCTGTGAAACACCCTTCAGTCTGACGTATGGGACTGAAGCAATGATTCCGGTTGAAATAGGTATGCCAACCCATAGGGTGGTTAACCAACATGATAATGAAAGAGAGCTTCGAAGCAATCTCGATCTTCTGGAAGAGCGACGAGAAGCCGCAACAATCCAAGAAGCAAAATATAAACGGACCCTAGAAAAGTACTACAACTCAAGGGTCCGAGAACAAAAAATTAAAATTGGAGAGTACGTGATGCGGAGTAATGAAGCTAGTGGTACGGAAAATCCGGGCAAAATGAGTCCTAAATGGGAGGGGCCATACATCATTACTTCAGTTGGGGAAAAGGGGCTTACAAGCTTGCTACTCTCGACGGGGATGAAGTCCCCCGTACATGGAATGGGGTGCATCTCAAAAAATGCTACATCTGAAGAAAGGATCAAGATAATAAAGTAGTTCTTTGTTTTATTTTCAAATGTAAGAGTGGGATGTGAATGCCCCACACCTTCTAAACTTTCATTTTGTATTGCGGAATGATAAATTCTCCGCACAAGTATATTGATAATGAGACGCGACATACCTCATATAATAAAACGATCCTTACAAACTCATTCCTATGTTATGTATTTACTCATACGTATGTTCTAAAAAATAGCATGCAAGCTTCGATACCCGAGGTAAAAGTACCTCGGCATAAAAAGAAGGATAAGAATTAGGGCATGGGGGTATCGAAGGCCCTTTCGTCCGGACTTCTTGGTCATACAGGTTCGAAGAACGAAAAATACGGAACCTAAGAGACACCCCGTAAAGAGTACGTAGCATTCTTTAAACCTTAACTCGCGAAAAACGAATGTTCTACTTCGAATGTTATAAGCAGTTAAAGATAAAAAGTCCTGAAACACTTAAGACATAACTTATGACCGAGGCCCAAAAAATCATGGACGCATGATAGAGTCTCTATATCATACGGACTGAAGCTTTTAGACCCTCAGTAGCCGCATGACAAATTTATACTCAGAAAAATAAATAAACAGGAGATATTCGAAACTCAAAGTAAAATATTTCCATTCACTTACTTAAACCCAAGGGGTACAAAAAAGTTTAAGTTCGTCCTCCAGGACGAACTCAAGATACAAAATTGTCTTAAAACGACAAGGCACGTCTACGTGCGACACAACAACATTCTGATTACAAGCTTCACAAAGGAGTAAACGAAATACCGAACCTATGTGGAGGAACGGGTGGCACAAGGTATTGAAAAAGCTTCACAAAAAGATTAAAAATCACCGAACCTATGTGGAGGAACGGGAGAGAACCAACAACTTCACCAACCCCAGGGACGCATCATCGATTATGGATAGGTCTTTAAAAGCCTTATTGACAACATCCAGGGGTTCAGAAGTAAGATCTTGCATCTTGGAAATGGAGGGAAGGGAGACTTCGTCATAACTTTGGACGGCTTCTAGTAGCATCTGTTTAGCATTCGGTACAAGCTTAGGGACGACATTCATGGCCACTCCTTTAAGGGCTGCGGCATGACCGGCCCGTGCTCCAGCATTGTAACATATCCCATTCATAGCGTTGTTAACTCCTGCTACCGCAACCTTCATCGACAAGCAATTTCTCACATAATGAGACACCAACTCCACCCCCTCTGTCAGCACAAACTGTTTGAAACCAAACAACCCCTTTATCTCCTTCAGCAGGTCAAGCTTCTCCGTCTCTCGCTTCTCAACCTCCGCCTTCAAATCTGCAACAAGCTGCAAGGCATCCTTCTCTCGAGCCAAAGCCTCATCCTTATCTGCAAGTAGAATAAAGAAAAAATCACTAAGTATCAACATAAGATGAAGGAATAAAAGAAAGGGACGAACCTTTCACAAGTAAGTCCGCAACAGTTTTGGTCTTAGCCATCAGTTTTTCAAGCTCCTCAATAGAATGAACATACTTCTTCTTAGAAGCTTCGTGAGCTTGCTCGGAGGATTGCAGCTTCTCCTTCAAAACATCCACTTCACCTTGAAGTTTATCCCGGTCTTCTCCAGCCACGGCCAAGGAAGCCTGAGCAAATCGAAGTTGGTCCTGTGTTGTCTTTAAGGACTCCAAGGCATTACCATGATTACATACACCTCTCTTCATCAGCTGACCCCGCTGAAACTCCGAATCAACCCATCACCGGTACACCTCCGACACTAAAAAATTAGATTGAGCCTGATTGACCATCAAGGCATCCCCCAAGTCGTTATCCTTCAAGCTCCGGTAGTGGGCGTGGTCAGCCGGGGTATGAAGATTAAATAACATCATCTTCGATGACAAAGCATCGATCACCCTAGAACCATTCTTCAAATCCCAATCAGGGACAAAAACATCCTCAGCCGTGGCAGGATCCACCTCCATGACATCGTCCAATGGATCTACAAGATTAAATATGATCAATGTCTCTGTCTCGAACCAACAAGGAGAATAGACGCACCATATTCATTCTCCTCACTAGCACGAAAGGTAGAGACGCGGCCAGTAAACTTACCACGAGAAGGCACTGAAAAACTACCCGCGTCTTGAGTTGATAAGGTTCAGAGCGGACTGTTATCAATATCACGAAAAACATCGTCACCATCCTTCTCACCACCACCACCTGATCCACTCCCCGGAACATCCATGTAAATAGGATCACCATCTCGAGAAGATTTCCCACCAGTAGTATGCAAATCAAATTCATCTAAAATTACCTTTTGATGATTTGGAAACAGGAAGAGTAAGGGGCGGGACGAATCTCACTTTCTTAAGGCTCTTTTTAGCCTTAGATGGCTCGCCCTTCCTCTTCCGAGCCTGAACATTCAGATCCAAAGAGACATCCTCGGCAATGTTGTCCTCCGAAGTAGGGACGCTAGAAGAACTCACAGTTTGTAAGGGAGTAGGGTTAGGAAAAACCTGACCAATTGTGACATCACCTTCGCCACCTTCACCACCAAGCTCTCGACCCTTATCACTACCACCTTCGCCCTCAACCTTATCACCACCTTCGCCCTCTATCTTGTCTCCACCAGAAGCCTTCTCTACACTCTCTCCTTCATCTCCTTCGGGACGGATTGGGGATTAAAGCTTCGTTACTTTCTCCAAAATGGGTTTGCTCGTACCAAGTGGTTCACTAGTAAACGTAAGGTCATCATCATCATAATCCTCAAACTTCAAGGCTGCAAGCAGCGACATTTCTGCAAAAACAAAAGAGATAAGGACCAAGGCTCACAATCACCAAAACAAACCGAAGGATAAAGAGCAACGCTCACCCTTCTTCTTATACAAAATAATAGGCTATCGATCCGGTTCGTCCCATATCCTACTGACGCTAGCTAACACCAAGATGTGCTCCGGGTATTTCTTAATGTTCGACTTGTGGGTAACGAGCTTCTTATACAAGGTCGTGTCATAAGCAAAATTGGCCGGGAGTTCCCATTCAGAGGATTTAAAATCCTTTTGCCACAAGGACACCATCTCCTTGGGAATGCATCTATCATCCAGCCAAAAGAACTGCGTCTTCCAGTTCTTCAAGCTAGAAGTATCCTTCCCGTGACACTCCGACTTCTTCTGTCTCTTCTCAAAAGTAAACCAATCCCCTGCTTGGTTCAATTTATAAAAAGCCCTAAAAACCTCAAGATCGGCCTTAGACTTCAAAGCCCTACACTTCAGTTCAAAATGACAAATTCTCCCTAAACCAAAAGGGTTCATCTGAGAAAAATGAACCCCATGGAATAAGAGGACTTTGAACAGAAATTTTGTCATAGGAACCCTACAATTGGAAAAGTCACACACGTGTGTGTAGAACGCAAATTTGCTAGCAATATGAGGATAGATGGCACGATCAGGGGCCAGGAGTTCAGCGTGCAGATCTAAAGGGATTCTATAATCACCTAAAAACTTCTCAAACTTCTTTTTTTATAAAGTGGAAAAGCTAACACTCATATTATCTTTCCCCATCACAACGATAAAGAAAAAAAAAGAAGAATCTTGAAAGGGAAAAAATGAAAGGACAAACCTCTGAAAGAAGAATGGAACTAGGGCCTGATGAAGGAACTAGGAGCAGTGAAAAGGTTTAGGGAAGGTGAAAAGCTTTTTGAGGAAAAGTAAAAAATGAAAAAGTGAAATAAAACCGGCTTATATGTAGCACTTCGTATTTTCTTGATTTTACACCCATTGTAATTTAAATACAACTCCAAATTAATCTCTATTCGCTTCCTTTTATTTTATTCGTAACACAAGACCTTATCATTTTGAGGCATTTTATTTGTTCAAATCATAAACGATGGTTTTTACTTATAAAGCTACATGTTCTAAATTAAGAGATTTAGCTAAAATAAGATGTCGTCATATATACATATTAAAACATGTATTTTTTTTTTTCAATATAATAACAATAGTAATATATCATATTTTAAAAAAAAAAATAAAGTAAAATAAATCTTTAGTTGAATTTGTTGTCATGGGACAACAACAATTATCAAACCAACATGTCAGCAACATCCTTCTTTTGTTTTCTTGAACCTCGACCAAACAAAACAACACACCAACAACAACAACTAGCTGTATCAACACACTACAACAACATAACCAATCTCCACTGGACCCAGATCGTGGGCTGGCCCAGCAGCGCCTGGCCCAGATCTGTGCAGACCCGACCCGCGACCAATCTCGACCCACCGACACTCCAACTCATTATACGCGTGATTGATCTTGTATTTGGCAACATTATGCGAAATTAATATATTGCATCAATTGCCACTACCTTTTTCGCACCCAATCCAGTCCATTTAAACGTAATCACAGCTCATATTTGAGCCATACCAAACGGGTTTTGACCAGTTATGAGTCAAACATTTAAACCTTCAATTTTTTTTTTTGTGACTGAAATCACGTCGGATTTTCCGGGATCGTTCATAAATCATATAATAGATCACATTCTCTTGTTAAAACTCGCAACTCAATCAAAACAACTCATTCCTCTGCCCCGTGTTTTCTGTCCGACCAAACCAACACCATCTCCGACCATCATCACCATTCCGATATCACCGTACACCATTCCCATCATCTCCTACCGGCACCACCACCGCTTGGAAGCGTCGTGTGCCATCCATCGGGTTAATCTCCACCAAGCCACACCCACAATCACCAACCTTGCCTCACCTTCACTATCACTCATCATCATCTGCCACCTTTGTCCATCACTAACCGATAACCACCATCACCATAGCAACCTGCAGCCCACCACACGCAACGACTCCTTCCCTTTTATAAGTCGCCTACGCTACGTGTTAAGCCATCACCGACGAGCCCTCCGTGTTAAACCAAGAATCATCAGTTGAGGTAAACGTTATGTGATGTCAGTTTCTTTTCTATGTTCTATACTCTCACACACACGTTAGATTTGATAGGCTTGTGTATCGATGTCTACCTTCGGCGACTAAAGTTTCATTGAAGAGGATGGCACTGTTTATGCGCTCTTCTTAAACTACTTGGTCTATTATTCAACTACATATGTCTAAATTATATTAAGGTCGTCACTCATGAATTTGTATTTATATTATTTGAAATGGCGTAGCTATATACGATCCAAACATATTTCTTTTGATAATAATAAAGTAAATAATGAAGGAGTTGTTATTTGATCAAGAAAGTGTTTTGGAATGTTCCATATGTTAGTAAAGGCTACTGGAACTCATGGAGTTTTATAAGTGTAATAAAATGGAACTTAATAACTTTGGTTTTAATAAAATTGTGTAACCAATGGTAAGCAATTAAATTTTAGAACCAAGTCTTAGTCGCCGATAATTCAAACACATATACTATTATTAGAAATCCTAGAATTCCTTAAATCTAGACATCATAGATTCAATTAGGTCCCAATCTAAATTGTCCTTTATTTGAATAGGATAATATCTCGGGATCTTTCCTATTTTACTTTGCAACGTTTTAGTGTATTCAAGTCCATCGCAATCAAGGTGAGTTTTACATAGCCCCTTTTCTATTTCACTATTTTTGGGGTGAAACATGTTACAACATTCTATCTACAATTCAATCATAAAGTGTCTATGTGTTATTCTATGTTGCATTATGTCTTAAACATGACTAGGGTAAGCACAATATTCTAGCATAATCATTAACATTGATCAGCCAACGGTATACAATGATAGATCTATTGGACTGACAATCCCACCCGGATACGTGTACCTCCTACATAGGTAGCGTGGGTGATTGTTATCGCATAACATAATCGAGTGAACCATGAGCGTATGGGATGGACCACAATTTTCTAGTCACAAGGGTTGATTATGCACTCGATTTACCTGCTAGTATGTTTTCACATATGGACTAGACTTGCCATGACACTTGAATTGTACAAGCTTTATTCAATTATCAAAACCTATGTAATTCTCATCAACTTTTGTTGACCCAAAAATATTTTCAAACTTAACATGTTTCAGGTTATAGCGTGCTTGAAGATTAGAGTTTGTGCTTGAAGATTTGTATCTAGTATTTTTTTTATTTGATGTACAAAAATTCTTTAGAACAATTGTATGTAATTTATTTAAATCAATTATTGAAATTTATTATTTACCATGAGCTACTGAACAATCATCAATACGTGACATCCCGATGTTTCCGCCATCGGTTGGGGTGTTACAGATTGGTATCAGAGCCATGGTTATAGGGAATTAGGTTATTAGAAAAATAATCTAGTCTATAACCATAGGAATTAACCAATACTTGTTTCTCTTACTTGATTCTCTACTTATTCCTATTCTCTATCTCCCTCCTACTTCTTACCCCTACTTTAATCCCTACAAGAAGATTGCTCTCCATCACAAGATCTACTCTTGGACTAATAGGACAATCCTCAGGTTTAGCCTGAACCACCTTGAGATCTCGTCGAAGTTCTAGATTTTAATAACGAACACGTGCAATCTGGAAGGGTGAACGCCTGTATTTTGAGTCTTCTGTCTAGGCTGGCATTGCGCATATATCCCAATCAGACGAGGGACCCGGATGCCTACCTGGGAATTCTCGGGATGAGTGTTCACTTATAGGCTAAAGCATGTCTTCACTATGTTATTAGAATCTAGAATCTTTAATAAGTCAACGTTTTCGTTTATTCGTTTTAATTAATGAATAAATGATTACATTCCCTATATTACCTCATTCATTTCATGCCTCATTGAACCTTCATTGTGTCTCTTACAGATCATGCCTTCACGTCGCAACACTCGCATTAACAGTGGTGACAATCATGAGGAAGGGAGCAGCTGTAACACCCCAACCGATGGCGGAAACATCGGGATGTCACGTATTGATGATTGTTCAGTATCTCATGGTGAATAATAAATTTCATTGGATAATTTAAGTAAGTTACATACAATTGCTCTAAGAATTTGTACATCAAATTGAATAAAACTATGCAAACATCTTCAAGCATCAATTCAAACCTTCAAGCAAGTAGAACCTGAAACATGTTAAGTTGAAAATATTTTGGGTCAACAAAAGTTGGTGAGAATTACATAGGTTTTGATAATCGAATAAAATTGTTGTGCAATTCATGTGTCATGGCAATCTAGTCCATATGTGAAAACATACTAGAAGTAAATCGTGTGCATAATCAACCATTGTGACTGTTGTATTGTGGTACATCCCATACGCTCATGGTTCACTCGTTTATATTGCAGTAACAAACACCCACGCAACCTTTGTAGGAGGCACGTATCCGGGTGGGATTGTCAGTCCAATAGATCTATCAATGTATACCGTTTGGCTGATGAATGTTTATGCTAGAATTGTGCTTACCCTAGTCATGTTCAAGACATAATGCAACATAGAAATATACATAGACACATTGATGATTGAATTGCATAAATATTGTTGTAACATGTTTCACCCCAAAAATGGTGATAAATAGAAAAGGGGCTATGTAAAACTCACCTTAGCAAAATGTTATATCTGTTGAAAAAATGAATAGTGGTGTTGCCCAAACGTGTCAAGTATCACCCTATAATAAAGTAATAAATATGTCTAAGTCTATCTAGTCTACAAATGTATATGTTCTAGGGCTTCGAATTTGGGGATACATGCTCGTTTGTTTAATATCAAAAAAATGTTTGATAATTGAGAGAATATTAGTAAACAAAAAATCTTTTTATGAAATTTAAAGTTAAGATGGTCACAATAATGTATTTAAAGTGTAAAAATAATTTTTACAAAATTATTTTCTTTAAAATAGAATATTAATTCTATTTATAGCAAATAGTCAAAATTTAACTTTAATATCTAAAAAAATATTAAAATTAAAGAATTATAAGTTTAAAATTTATATTTCTGTTCTAAATAATCAGAAATAATTTGTATAAAATTTTGGTGCAAAAATATTAAAAATTGAATTTATTATGATTTAATTATGATTAAAACTAACAAAAATTGATTAAAAATATTAAATAAATGATTTTTCTGAAATAAAAATCATTTTAGAAAAGTTTATTGTTATAAAAACTTAGAATAATTTTTGTGGAAATTTATAAGATCGTTTTGATATTTTCATAGAATTTTATAAATAAAATGGAATAAACTTGATTTATTCATTAATATATTAAATAAATAGATTTTTTGAAAACTAAAAATTGTACATTTTACTTTATCATCAGGTTAATACAAAATAATTTTTGTGGAATTTTTAAAAGAGTTTTAATATTTTAAAACGAATTTATAAAATTTTATGTAATATATAATTAATCTTGATTTAAAAACAAAACAAAAATAAAGATTTTGCCCTAGCCGGGACTCGAACTCGCGTGGATCATGGAGTGTGCACCAGACACAACCACCTGGTCTAGACCAGTGGTTGTGTTTGTTTGCTGTTTATTTAAAATAAATACCAACCATAAAAAAAGTGTTCTTCCCCAAAATTCAATATTTCGAGCCCTAGATTTGCAATTGGTCGATTCACACAACATTAACCCAATTAATCTTAGGGTTAATGTTGTGCATAGGCCGATCATTAAAACCCATCAAAAAAATTAGACTTACAATCTCGTTTAGATACAGAATCGACCGGTCAAGGAAAAAGTCAAACTCGAACCAAAATTCAAGAGCAGAGGTTTGTTGTGAAGAATTGGGGATTGAGAAAGATGAAATGGCGAGTTGAGATGGTCCAGTAACCTTCAATTTATAGTGTAATGGCTCGGTTGTTCGAAATGGCAACTTTGACCTCGTGTTTAATGTTTGACGCGTCAAATGTATAAATGGGTATGAATTGATGATGATTGCACGAAGATTCCACGCGTAATGGACCGGAGATTACGTATCATGTCAATATAGATCGAATACGTTTTAATTAAGTCAATTGAATTTGGTCAAAGATGGAAATTTGTTTGGTCAACTGCTGCTGTCGCTGTTCGATGATCAGGGAAGGGGAAAGAAGAGAAGGAGGCTGGGCTTATATATTATTAAAGTTGGGTTTAAACCAACTAAGGGGTGTAGCCCAGGTGGTTTAACGTGTGTGTGTGGTTTGGCCGCTCGCTGTCCAGGTTCGAGACCCGGCATGAGCATATATTTTTTTTTCTTTTTAAAACAAAAGGAAGGGGGCTAGTGGGCTGCTGGAATGGGCCGGGTTCCTTTGATATGGGCTAGGTATCAGTTTGGGCTTCAGAAAATGTAAAAGAAAAAGGGGTTTTGGGCTTAAAGGTTTGGGTTAAAGGTTTCTAAATAGGTGGGTTTTTATGGTTTTTGTTTTGTAAAAGAAATCCAATGTTTATTATTATTATTATTATTATTATTATTATTATTATTATTATTATTATATTCATATTAAGGATAAAATATATATAATGAGGGTTTTATGTATAAAAATTTGGGGAAAAATTTTGTGATGTTACAGCAGCAACCACAACCACGACCATAACACTAACCACAACAATGGAAGTGATGCCCAACTAGCTGCGATTATTTCCCAACAAATGGCGCAACAAATCGCAACTCTGGTTTCTAACTTGTTGGCTCAAGTCATCCAAATGAATGGGAACGGCAATGGAAATGGAAATGGAAATGGCGATGGAAATCATGTAAAGAACAGGACCTTAGTTCGGAAAGGCGAGAAAACAAGTATTGTGGCCGCGGTAACTACTGAGAACCAGAAGCGTAAGACCAGGGATCCTGATGTAAACCTCACTACACAAGCTTCTAACAAGAAACCTTACACAAGAAACTTCCCATTGTGTAACACATGCAAACGACATCATCCCACTGCTTCAGCGTGTCGCTTGTGCACCAATTGTGGTAAGTATGGCCATCTGGTCAACACATGCCGCGAGACCCCAAACCCTAACACCAACCAACCAACCCTGCTCAGGCTGCTAATCCTAATCATCCTGGTAGATACAATGTAACGACCCTGGCTGACGTAGCCGGGTCGTCGGGTCGGGTTATCGGAGCTACGCAGCGGAACTCAGGATAATAACAGGCTTGACTCTTCCAGGATCCACGTCATCATATCTGTTGGGTTACCTGAACACATGCCAAAAATAGTTTCTGTCAACATAAAGTTGGTGAGGTCGTGTATTTTATAAAGCGAATGGCCAGTTCGTTTATTGATAATTCTTTTATATAAATCATTCTTGTGTAAACATGCTTTACAATTATAATTTTGAAGGGGAAAATATATTCTATTATATCAATTCGATTATATGTCAATTCTAATATATTATTCCGATTATATTCTATTAGTTGCCATTCCTATCGATGGTACCACTCTGCTTGTGGTAAATATAATTATTCCTACCCTCTACTCGGGTAAGACTGGTTCTTGTCCTCTACTTGGACAAGAAAGGAAATGGCGATATACCGGTCAGTACTGTCCTTGTCGTTTCTATTATCCCCTTTCTATTATATAACTTCTATTAGTAATCATTCTATTATGTAAAGCATTATTATGTTTTCTTATAAACGACATGTATTCCCCCGAAAACATTAATAAAACAGTAAAAGTGGGGAGTTCACGATACTCACATGTTTGCGTTAATCTCTAGCTAATCTTCTTATTACAATTATATTTCATATATATATATATATTAATACGTGTTACGCGGGTTGTTACATTCTCCCCAACCTATTGGAATCTCGTCCTCGAGATTCGATTCGAATTATCTTATAATGTTAAATAAATATCTTTTGGTTATTATTTTTGGTAATCTTTATAATACTTATTATTAGGTTCTCCCCAACCTATAGAACTCGTCCCCCTCTTATTTTTCCTTAGTTTCTAGATAGATTCTAAACTCTATACGGACAGAGTTAAGATTTGGTTTTCAGGTTTTCTAAGCCTCTCTTGATTATTTATATATATTCAAACTATAAACCAAAGTGACTTCTCATAAATGTTTCTGATAATATTATTTATTTTTAGCCAATTCTCTGGCTATACTTATTTCTATTATCGATCGTTCTCGTGGTGTTATGGTATCGTCATACCTTAATATTTCTCATACCACCAAGATAATATATATTCTGCACGTTTATATGTATTATACTTCTTATTATAGATTTTCTGGTGGTGGTATTTTCACCCTTTCTATCACTATATAATGATGGCTTGGTATACACCAAGTTAATACATATTCTTGATTCATGTCCAAATAATTTGATCGTTTCTGTTTGTTCAAGTATTATATTATATTTTTAATTCTATGATAAACGAGAACTTGGTTCTATAAGACGTCTTTATAATATATTCTATAATTTAATAACGAATATTCTATAAAAATATTCTAATCTTTGATTTGCTAATTCTTGGATTTATAGATTCTTTTAATATGATTTGTCACGTGATCATACATTATCTGAAAATGAACTACTGGAAAGTCACTTGTCAGGTTGCCGAAGGCATATACAGTCATGTAATTATTCTTTCCCTTGGAATACTATATTCAAATAATTATCTTCTATGGTTTATCGGATGATGAACAGATGGAATCTTCTGATATGTAAAGTTAGGATAGTGATGAATACTGAAAATAATATATCATGAAAGACAATCGATGTCAAGATAAACTATTCATGCTGGGAATAATTTATCAATGTCATATATTTCGATAGAATTTTTCTTGTTGAAGCGAAATGATCAAAGTACGATCGAATGAAGTTGATCTAATCGTAAGACACTTGGTAAATAAGTGAGAATGGGCTACTGAACATAAATATTATGTTTTGCCTAGCTGAAAGGTTTCTTAATCCCATACTTGGGCATTTAACAACATCTGTAACAAAAACGTGAAAAGTATTTATCCAACTCCGGATGGTATGACATTTCTTTTATAGGATCTTATGTCCCTACACAGAATCTTGTGGCTTGGTGGCAAACGTCCGGATATACCTTCTGTAAGGGTCCGGATATCTTTTTGCCACATGGGTTGCATAGAGGACATGCAGCCATATTTTGGTTTTACATACCGATTTGATCGATAGGTTCTAATCAATTCTGTATTTAAATGAATCTGGTTATGAACAAGTCTCTGATTTTTGAGGTCTAGGCTGCCATGGACGTGCCTAATTTTCAGAATTTCTTAAACAAATGAGTTCGAAATAGGGAATGATAATGATTCGCACTGTTTCTAGAGAAGTACTTTTTAGGTCAAATACTATTTTTCAAAATTTCAAACCAATATCATAAAGAGTTTTATAATTGTTGGGGATTTTAATCTTATCGGATAGAGAATTTTGAATTCTTCAAATTGCGATCATGGCCGTCACATTTTTGTAGATTTTCGTAATAAGTTTATTATTTATGATTCTCTAATTCTTTATATTAAATACTGTTATCTTCAGGGTTCTAGATAATGAAATGGTAGTGGTTCGAATTACTATAGGTTCAACATTTTATAATAAATCGAGTAATGGTTGATAAATTCTAAGGTTCTGAAGTAATGATCAATAATACGGAGGCGTTTAGTAGAAATATATTATGTATAGAGTCGAACTTGGTGAGTAAAACTAGATTACAGAAATTTTTATTTAACTTACCATAAAAAGTATAGTGGTTTCATAAGGATCAAGGTATCGGTAGTTTGAAATAATTTTGATAGATTATCAAATGATACCTAGGCACATGAGGTAAGAGTACATATCATCTATAGAAAGCTGAGTACAAGCTTATGGTATTCGTAATGGTCGGGTTAATATATTTTCTAGGATTTATGAGGTAATGATTTGATAATACGGAAAATAGAGATCTATAGCTGCGTTATAAACTTGGCGAACAAAATTGTGAAAATTTATATTACGAATGAGGTCAAGGGATAACTAGTGATAGGATCAAAGGGTGTTAATGTTTGAGATATCTTAGACACAATCTCGGGCTAGATTCTTATAAGGATTGGATAAAGATTAAGACTCAGTTAGAAAAGAAAAGAGATCGTATAATGATCGTATACTGATAGGTTTTCGATTTGGAACTCATGGAATTCTTTGGTTAAGATATTTCATTCAGAATAAAACATTCGACTTAAGTCTAACGAATTAGACTTTTAATCTTTGAGATTTGTTCCATAGGGAATGAAACTATCTTTTTGATTCTGAGAGGATCGTTAATACAGATATAATCTTATTTCTTTCAATTCGTTTAGATTATAAGATCAAGACGAAACTTCTATTATTTTATGATAATTTCGAGTGATATCGCGGAATCAAATATTCTTCTTATTAACTTCTTATACGATTTTTGAGTTGAAAACAGCTTGCTCGGTTTATAGATTCGAGGAAGGATCTTTCGAAGTGGATAAACATGGTTTAGAAGGTCTTCATAGGACATATTTTCTTGTATATTTCTATCAAAATATATTTGTGTTCATTCGTTTTTCCTAGAATGGAATTTTCATATAAAATTCGTAAAAGGAATAATATCTTTTGAAACTTGATCATAGGAAAGCTCTAGTGGAAGTACAATATTTGTACAGATTTATAACTAATATAATACTGTTGATTCTGGAAACTATTAGACGTATTCTTTTAATCATATTGATTTCTATGAATTTATTCTAAGAAAGGCTAGATTTTTTTTTATTAGATATAAATATTTGTGACCTTTTCTTATTAAGTGGCTTATATTCTGATGGTTCTATGGTTGCCTTCTTGTTTTGATATTCTTTTGATGAACTGGTATGTGAAATAGAAAGGATAACTTTTATAAAACAACTCTTTTTTTCGAATCTTTAATAATTTTTAGTTCTTGTTTGTACGTTTTCTTATCACGTTGTTCTAATATAACTTTATGTAATGGATTTTCGAAATAAGAAAAATACTTATACGACCAGAATCACTTAAAATAATCTTTCTGTATTTCATTCTGGATATCTTAATAATTCTTATTTATATATAATATTCTCGCATTTCTTGGGTGTATATTTCTGTGTGTTTCTTATACTTTTATGGCCTTATTATCCTGGCAAAATTTCCTAGAAATCAATTGTGCCTGTAAATTCACAATTCGTGCACTAATTGTCAATTTACCTCACGATATCATTCTAGTAATTTCCTTTGATGGATTTATTCTGTTATTTCTTATATTTTTCATGGTTCTCACCAACTTTAATAATTTCTCTAGTTAGGCTTTTAGGTACCCAAAAATTTGATCGCCTTTTATTTTATATATTTTTCTAAATAAAAATTTCTTTTAAAGAATACTTAGTTGATCCTGGAATAGTAAAGATTTCAAGATTGTTATTAAGCGCCACTCTGATACCACCTGTAATGACCCTGGCTGACGTAGCCGGGTCGTCGGGTCGGGTTATCGGAGCTACGCAGCGGAACTCAGGATAATAACAGTCTTGACTCTTCCAGGATCCACGTCATCATATCTGTTGGGTTACCTGAACACATGCCAAAAATAGTTTCTGTCAACATAAAGTTGGTGAGGTCGTGTATTTTATAAAGCGAATGGCCAGTTCGTTTATTGATAATTCTTTTATATAAATCATTCTTGTGTAAACATGCTTTACAATTATAATTTTGAAGGGGAAAATATATTCTATTATATCAATTCGATTATATGTCAATTCTAATATATTATTCCGATTATATGTCAATTCTAATATATTATTCCGATTATATTCTATTAGTTGTCATTCCTATCGATGGTACCACTCTGCTTGTGGTAAATATAATTATTCCTACCCTCTACTCGGGTAAGACTGGTTCTTGTCCTCTACTTGGACAAGAAAGGAAATGGCGATATACCGGTCAGTACTGTCCTTGTCGTTTCTATTATCCCCTTTCTATTATATAACTTCTATTAGTAATTATTCTATTATGTAAAGCATTATTATGTTTTCTTATAAACGACATGTATTCCCCCGAAAACATTAATAAAACAGTAAAAGTGGGGAGTTCACGATACTCACATGTTTGCGTTAATCTCTAGCTAATCTTCTTATTACAATTATATTTCATATATATATTGATACGTGTTACGCGGGTTGTTACATACAACTATGGTCAATGCTATGAATGTGGAGACCCAAATCACTTCCGTAACCGATGCTCTAAACTAAACCGAGATCAAGACCCTCCAGCTACTTAACAACAAGCTCCACCGTTTGAATGTTATTTTGCATTTAAAATTCTATGTATTGACGCTTTGATTCAAGTGTTGGAATTTTTGTCCTTTACATGAGAGTCATTTATCTTGTATGATCATAACACTTGGATGCATGTGAACTAATTGCTATATCAATATCTAAACCTATACGACTACAACTCACATACTATGCTTGATTACATAGACATACTATTAATTTGCAATAAATGCTACATTTAATCAAATGGCTGGTAGAGGATGAAGTACTTGCTCAATAGTTAGTGGAGTACCAAATAACCTACTCAACGATTGATAGAGGTCATCATGCCTGCTCAACAGTCGGTAGAGGCCCTACAACCTGCTCAACGACTGGTAGAGGCTATCGTACCTGCTCAACAATCGGTAGAGGTTCTTACTCACTGACTGGTAGAAGTCTTTTTCCTGCTCAACAGTTGGACTCATTTTTGGATACATTATACACGTAATTTGATACTAAGATTCAACCACAAGGTTATTTTACATGTGTGAGTAGAGTCATAGAAGGACACAAAACCCTAATGTAAGGTAAATTGGCGATTGCGGTCCGGAACGTAATCATGAATTTACAGGTACGTTAAGGTAGTGTGAAATTCTATCAAGGTCTTCGGTAGATACCCAATTATAAACCCTAGTTAATTAGTGGTCCATTTAACCTTAATGGTCATCTTGTGCATTCCTAAAAACTTAGGTTTGATGTTAGACACTTATTCCTCCATGCCATTCTAAACCAATAAATCCAACTCTCATAACATTCCATCAATTCAAACATTTTATCCTAATACCTATACAAGTTTTCCACGCTAAACGATTGACGTCCAAACATTTACCCAACCGCCCTCAAACCTACGTTTTTGATAACTTCGGGACGAAGTTCACAAAAGTAGGGGAGACTCTAGCACTTCGTATTTTCTTGATTTAAAAAAAATATATTTTCAATTATTAATAGCACTTCCTCGTTCATTTCTTTTACACCCATTGTAATTTAAATACAACTCCAAATTAATCTCTATTCGCTTCCTTTTATTTTATTCGTAACACAAGACCTTATCATTTTGAGGCATTTTATTTGTTCAAATCATAAACGATGGTTTTTACTTATAAAGCTACATGTTCTAAATTAAGAGATTTAGCTAAAATAAGATGTCGTCATATATACATATTAAAACATGTATTTTTTTTTCAATATAAAAACAATAGTAATATATCATATTTTAAAAAAAATAATAAAGTAAAATAAATCTTTAGTTGAATTTGTTGTCATGGGACAACAACAATTATCAAACCAACATGTCAGCAACATCCTTCTTTTGTTTTCTTGAACCTCGACCAAACACAACAACACACCACCAACAACAACTAGCTATATCAACACGCTACAACAACATAACCAATCTCCACTGGACCCAGATCGTGGGCTGGCCCAGCAGCGCCTAGCCCAGATCTGTGCAGACCCGACCCGCGACCAATCTCGACCCACCGACACTCCAACTCATTATACGCGTGATTGATCTTGTATTTGGCAACATTATGTGAAATTAATATATTGCATCAATTGCCACTACCTTTTTCGCACCCAATCCAGTCCATTTAAACGTAATCACAGCTCATATTTGAGCCATACCAAACGGGTTTTGACCAGTTATGAGTCAAACATTTAAACCTTCCATTTTTTTTGTGACTGAAATCACGTCGGATTTTCCGGGATCGTTCATAAATCATATAATAGATCACATTCTCTTGTTAAAACTCGCAACTCAATCAAAACAACTCATTCCTTTGCCCCGTGTTTTCTGCCCGACCAAACCAACACCATCTCCGACCATTATCACCATTCCGATATCACCGTACACCATTCCCATCATCTCCTACCGGCACCACCACCGCTTGGAAGCGTCGTGTGCCATCCATCGGGTTAATCTCCACCAAGCCGCACCCACAATCACCAACCTTGCCTCACCTTCACTATCACTCATCATCATCTGCCACCTTTGTCCATCATTAACCGATAACCACCGTCACCATAGCAACCTGCAGCCCACCACACGCAACGACTCCTTCCCTTTTATAAATCGCCTACGCTACGTGTTAAGCCATCACCGACGAGCCCTCCGTGTTAAACCGAGCATCATCAGTTGAGGTAAACATTATGTTATGTCAGTTTCTTTTCTATGTTCTATACTCTCACACACACGTTAGATTTGATAGGCTTGTGTATCGATGTCTACCTTCGGTGACTAAAGTTTCATTGAAGAGGATGGCACTGTTTATGCGTTCTTCTTAAACTACTTGGTCTAGCATTCAACTACATATGTCTAAATTATATTAAGGTCATCACTCATGAATTTTGTATTTATATTATTTGAAATGGCGTAGCTATATACGATCCAAACATATTTCTTTTGATAATAATAAAGTAAATAATGAAGGAGTTGTTATTTGATCAAGAAAGTGTTTTGGAATGTTCCATATGTTAGTAAAGGCTACTGGAACTCATGGAGTTATATAAGTGTAATAAAATGGAACTTAATAACTTTGGTTTTAATAAAATTGTGTAACCAATGGTAAGCAATTAAATTTTAGAACCAAGTCTTAGTCGCCGATAATTCAAACACATATACTATTATTAGAAATCCTAGAATTCCTTAAATCTAGACATCATAGATTCAATTAGGTCCCAATCTAAATTGTCCTTTATTTGAATAGGATAATATCTCGGGATCTTTCCTATTTTACTTTGCAACGTTTTAGTGTATTCAAGTCCATCGCAATCAAGGTGAGTTTTACATAGCCCCTTTTCTATTTCACTATTTTTGGGGTGAAACATGTTACAACATTCTATCTACAATTCAATCATAAAGTGTCTATGTGTTATTCTATGTTGCATTATGTCTTAAACATGACTAGGGTAAGCACAATATTCTAGCATAATCATTAACATTGATCAGCCGACGGTATACAATGATAGATCTATTGGACTGACAATCCCACCGGATACGTGTACCTCCTACATAGGTAGCGTGGGTGATTGTTATCGCATAACATAATCGAGTGAACCATGAGCGTATGGGATGGACCACAATATTCTAGTCACAAGGGTTGATTATGCACTCGATTTACCTACTAGTATGTTTTCACATATGGACTAGACTTGCCATGACACTTGAATTGTACAAGCTTTATTCAATTATAAAAACCTATGTAATTCTCACCAACTTTTGTTGACCCAAAAATATTTTCAAACTTAACATGTTTCAGGTTATAGCGTGCTTGAAGATTAGAGTTTGTGCTTGAAGATTTGTATCTAGTATTTTTTTATTTGATGTACAAAAATTCTTTAGAACAATTGTATGTAATTTATTTAAATCAATTATTGAAATTTATTATTTACCATGAGCTACTGAACAATCATCAATACCTGACATCCCGATGTTTCCGCCATCGGTTGGGGTGTTACATTATATAGCCAAGAAAAGAGAAACTCAACCGTCTGACACGTGTCGCAATCCCACATCTTAAAAACAGGATCTAACGGTGGGAAGCGCCTAGGGACAACCGCCACGTCCCATCCATGATACACGGCTTGGGAAACCGCCACGTGTCGCGTCCATAAAGACAGCTGGAAAGCATTAATAAGGAACGACTAACTCCACTAAGTTATAAACTAACTTAGGGACTTAAGGGGACATGAAGAGGTATAAAACCTCGGTTCTGAACCACAAAGTTAATCAGGCGCGGCATCTCCCAATAGGACGCGACCCACCATGACACGTGTTGGAATCATGACCGGAGGTCCCTAGTTCCGAAGGTTAGTACACCTGACCGAAGGAAAGTACAACTATTCTGACTAGTATAAATACCCCCTCCAAAGTACAAGTAAGGCACATTCTGACACACTTCGAATCTCTCTCTCTCTCTCTCTCTCAATTCTCTTTTCTTCATCAACAAATACTTATCCTCACGTCGGAGGGTGGTCACAGAGAGGCCCTCCCTGCTCCCTTGTGACGAGCCTAACGGTTTGTTAAGTTTTGCAGGTATTCTCACCCAAGATCTGATTAAGCTTGTCGTCTTCAACCTCCCTACGAGGTACGTCCAGCTTTTGGATCTTCAACTAGCCTACCCCACAATGATGTGGCGATTAGGTGGCGCCCCCTACTCCACACCCCACACCCCATAGCCTATAGAGTATAGCCTAATAGGTTTACTGAACCGGGTCAAGCCGCAGCAGATACACGGGTTCACGAAGTGAGTCGGTCATACAAATAAAAATACAATACAAACCACACATTCTAGTCCCATATAGGTCGTTCATACCCAATGACGAAACATTTCCAGTTTCTCCAACATCATCCTTAATCATCATGGCTTCTGGTACGACAACAAATTATAAATATTATCCATCCATGTATCAATTTGTTACGTTTAAGTTTCTGGTTTCTATGTTTGGTTGAACACCCACCTACCCTAATTTTGTTGATTATTATTGTTTTTTTATTAAGTATTTGTTTGTGTTGAGCAGATTATTTGACGAATATTGTTGCTGAACTTGAATCCGCCTCACAGTTGAGGGCTGCAGGATTCTTCATTACACGAAGACCATGGCTTGGTAATTGTTGGTTCAATGTTGTTGATCGTGTTTTGTTATTAATAAGGGAAATTGGATTTTAATAATTCTAACTTTGAATTATCGGTCGCGATTAATAAATGTTTAAAGACAGTCCTAACTTTGAACGCATTTTGACTATTTTCCTCCGGTGATCTTACACTAACTGAATGTTAACCCAGTTAGTTTTTGTTGACGGGTATTATTGGATGTGACTGTCTGTAAACATTTACTTGGGATTAATCCCGGCAAATGGGTCGAAGTTGGGATTATTAAAATCTAATTTTAGCGTAAACTTGTCATCTTTTTGTTCAATTTAGTTTTTTATTTTATTCTGTATCTGTTGTGGTTAAATTTAGGAAGTTTTGGAAGATGTTGTAATCAAAGAATAGATATTAGGTTTTGTATGTTATGAGGAAGTTTATATAGATAAGGGAATAACTTTTGAATGGGAAGGGGGGAATTTAATTTGAAAGAGGTGTGTGTTAATTTTTTATAGTTTTTTTTTTTTTTTATCATGTGATGACTGCAGATCTGTATGGGGTTAATGTAAGACCGGTTGCGCCGTTTGGTAGCACGTATAGTAAACCGGTTGTTGATTCATCGCTTATACATAGAAGCTTGCCAGATGAATTGTTGTTTGAGGTATGTTAACAATTTGAATGTATATCCCTAGATGAGTTTTAATAACCATTATTTAGATTGTGATTGAGAACTGAACATGTTTTTTTCAATCTATTATATTGTTATCGAATTTTAATTTGGAAATATTATCTTAAGTTATTTTATAATAATTTCCTGTGTAGATTTTTGCTAGAATGACTCCATACAACTTGGGGAAGGCAGCTTGTGTTTGTAGAAAATGGAGAAATACCGTGCGTAACCCTGTCTTTTGGCGCAATGCGTGCTTAAAAGCCTGGCAGGTATGTTTTATGTTAATGTGCAATTCTACCTTACCAAATTTTCATTTGAATAGTGCTCTTAACTATGTATAATTGTATATTGGATTCTGTAAAGATATCCGGTGTGGTGGAAAATTATAAACTTATGCAAAGCCATTATGATTCCTCGTGGAGGAAGATGTGGCTATCGAGGCCGAGGGTCCGCATGGATGGTAAGTTGCAAATGCTTGTTACCTGTTTGTATGAGTTTTGTGTCTGAAATTTAATTTATTGTGATGCAGGTATCTATGTGAGTAGGAACACCTATATTCGAGCTGGAGTAGCAGAGTGGAAGGTCACCAATCCAGTTCATGTGGTATATTGTAATTTCTTAAAAATGCTTGTTGGTAATATGCAATCTTATTACTATGAAAATGCATGCCAAAATAATTGCAGTTTATGGTATGTTGTAATTTCTTAAAAATGCTTGTTGGTAATATGCAATCTTATTACTATGAAAATGCATGCCAAAATAATTGCAGTTTAGGACGTATGCTGCTATGTATATTTGTTTTAAATCATAGAAGATAGGACATGAAAGGCTTGTCGATATAATATGTATGTAAATCGGTGTATAACTTATAAGAATGCAAGTCAAATGATATATACAGTAACTTAGTAGTTCTAGTTCATCTGGATTTTGAAGCCGGTTAAGATTTTGTAGACTTCATACTTGAGCATTGATAAGATGGGTCCTTGTGTAATTGATATTTTAATATATTGCCTAATGGTTGACATAAATAGCCCCATGAAACAACTAGTTGAGCAATAAAAAGTGTTCATCCTGAACTAGTATTGTACGGACTACGGAAATTGATTGAAAATGGTTCAGATGCTGTTTCAAATTGATAATCTTATCTTTACTTCTGGTTTCTAACCCAAACAGTGGCATCATGTCTTGAATAAAAAAGCATTAGGTGTATATGATCTTTATAGCGCTGTTGTATTAAACTTTAAGACCTTCTAAGGGTATGTTTGGCAAAACTAGCTGGAGGCTGTTAGCTGTAAGCTGCAAGCTGCAAGCTGCAAGCTGAAAGCTGCAAGCTGGTAGCTGGAAGCTGGAAGCTTTTTAAATATATTTTGGTGTTTGGCAAAGTAGTTAGAGCTTTTAATAAAATGTATAAAATGACTAAAATGGGCATAATTAAAAACTTGTAAGGAAAGTTTTTATTTTGTTTTTAAAATAGAATGGGTATTTGTGTCATTTACTAGTTAAAAGCTTGTAGCTAGTAGAGCTTTTTCTTAAAAGCTTGTAGTAGTAGCTTTTCACTATAGAGCTTTTTCTCATAATCTAAAAGCTTGCAGCTCTTCAACCAAACAAGGCTTTTTATTGAGTAGGAGCTTTTTCTTAAAAGCTTGTAGCTTGAAGCTCCTAAAAGCTCCTTGCCAAACATACCCTAAGTCTTGTTTGATGTATGATATTAAGAGAGGGCACATAATGGAAAGGCATAAATTTGTAGTTTACGTAGATTACAGTTCTTGAAAAGTGTATTTGGATCATAAGTTAAAGAAAAAGAAATGGAGTATGAGGTCAAAATATGAGACCTAGGGAAATACAAGATGGTAATATTCAACATCTCTCAACACTTGCAAGTTATAACATTTATCAAGAAAAGTAAGTGTCTTTCCGTAGGCCTTAAACAAGATCCTGCCCTTTTTATGCAACAACTCTTCACGTATAATAGTGTTTGGAATCTGGAAATAAATATTAACACTCATGGGTGTCTTTTTTCCGTGTATTGTAGGTTTGCTATTTCCGGTACCTCAGGTTTTATCCTTCTGGCAAGTTTCTATACAAGGTTATCCGTTTGCTGCCTTCTTGCATGCAATTTCTAGGGTTCAAAAACAGAAAAAAAAAAAAATATTTCTGATGTTGTATGCATCTCACAGTATATATTCTGTTTTTATTTAGAATTCGTCTGAGAAATTAAAGGACGTTGCAAAATTCATGAACTTCCGTTCCACTAAAGCTGAGATTTGTCATAGTGGTCGCTTCACAATGTCTGAAGACAAGGTTGGTCTCCACTCTCTAGTCCTTGCGCCGTCTTAACAATAACGAATTTTACGATGTTGATTTCATGCTTTAACATTAGCTGTTAAACATAATGATATAGTAAATATTATTTCCGTGTTTGAACTGTTGAGTGGGTTCTTTTTAGGGGTGCCAATCGTATCAATTGGCAGGTTGTAAACGTGGTAAGGGGATTGAGGATTGTGTAATAAATGGGTCGGTGGGTCTGCCCCGTTTAATTAAACGGGTTAAACAGGTCAACTCAAACACGATCTGTTCATTAAACGGTTCATATTCAAACCTGATTATATTTGTGCTGTGTTTCAGTACTTGCCACCCCTAGTTTTTTAGAAGTTAGAATTTCATGAGATCATCATTCTATTTGCACAGGTTGAAGGTGCACTTTTGTATCCTGGTATGCGTCCTACTATTTGGAGAATCCGCTTGAGGTATGTTTCTTTTCCTGAGGAACTATTCACGTCCCCATATAAATGAAATATTATTAACTTTATTGTTTAAGTGTTTATTTATGCATGATTTATATATAGACTTGATGGTGTCATGGTTGTTTTAATGTTTGGAAAAGGTTACGGGGTACAACAGCAGGGGCTAACAATCGGATGGATCTTCTTTCGATTGTGACAAGTGGCGTGCAAGAGAGTGAGGTCCCAGGGCCCGACGGGGACATTCTTGGAGTTGTTGAAGGGTGGCAGGATGACGAAACCCACAACCCAGAAGTACCTGCTATTTCTCATACAAGAGGTCTTACACCTTTTGTGTTTGTTCCATTTGAAGAGGTATAGTATTCTCCCTAAATTTTACATTCTTGATACAGGTCATTGTTTAGTTTAGTTTAGGTCAAACCAGTAAACGGGTCAAAATTATAACGTCCTCTTTTCATTTTTAGGCGGAAACTTCAGTTCTGAATCTGCCTGTAGAGCGCATGGATTATTACGTACCAGGTTGAATGGCGTTGTATTTGTAAATAATATTGTACATTTAAAGTTATGTTTTTTTTTTTTAGTGTTGTACCTTATGATATATCTATAGTTCTAGGAGGGAAAATGTGATGCCCATACATGACTGTAAGGTTTTGTGAAAGTGAGACTACCTAGCTAGCCTCTATGATCATAATGAACTTATTATGAACTTAGTAGTTGGGCGAAATCCGAAATTATGGTTTATTGTGTGTTATACTATGTATGTTTTACCATTGTATTGTATTAAGATGACCACTTCATAAAATAATGAGAAGTTAGTGATGATATGCTCCATGGAGAGTATTGTTGATATTTATCATTTTAGAGTGACGATTTGAAATTAGTCATTTCTATAGATTTGTAAAAACTGTACTACGCAAGTAACTTTTGGTTGAACACCAATGAAGTGAAGTGGATTTGTTAATATCCATCTAAACTATTATACATTTTTGTGGTTGTGTTATCTCTCTTAACTTCAATCTTATTTTTACCATTTCATTTCAAGAAATTTAAAAATTAACATACTCTATATAACATCAAATTACAAAGTGAACAGTTGAAAATTACTATTGGATCGTTTTGCACATGTGTCTAGTTTTTACCGGACCTTCCCCTGCATACTCACTCTCCCATCGTTGTCTTCCCGAGAGCCACGATGCCACCGTTGTGATCCGGTTCCACCACCCCCCCCCCCCCCTTCAAATTGTTTATTATACCAAAAGACTGAAGTACATAATATCTGGAATTGGATCATCATGCTCAATCTCCTTCTTAACCTTCTCAAAAGGATAATTTTCAACTTGCTTAAAAGGATCACCCTCAAGCTGCTGCCAAAGCTGGTCATGCCAAAGCTGATGAAAGACAAACTCTGTTTTATAATGCAGCATAGTCATGATCAATATGCTCAACATATTATTGCCGGTCACAAGCCTTCCTATTGCAGCCTATAGTGAAACCTAAACTCGTCATCCTTGCAATAACCAAGTTCTATCAGCATGTCATACAAGGTGATTATAGAGAAATAATTAGAGTTCACCTCATCGATGTAATTAACCTTCCTATTAAGGTACATCAGATTTACTTGCGTTAGATGAGTAAACTCCCCGCCATGATGAATTTTAAGTGAAATTTTTTCGGTAGAATGATTTGCTTTGTTGATTATTAACCAAATTTTCAGCTTGCATATTATGATCATTATAGGTATAATAAACATGGGGTTTCAATGTAAGAATGTGGATCGATTGCCTTACCATAGTGTTCTTCAAGATTGACTTCCTCTTCCCCAGTTCGCACAACCTATTGTGTCATCTTCTTCTTCTTTCGATCGTGAATTTCCATTTGTGAGCTGTTGTGGAGGGGTTTGGAGGAAACCAGAGCTGTGGAAGAAACAATCTAGGGGGGCAGGTTTATAAAGGGAACAAACTGGGGGAAAAAATCAGGTTTATAGGTGAGTTGATGATTTTGTCCCTGACTTACTAACACTGACTTAATTAACGAAATGGACTGTTTTGGCCTATTTCGTCAAAAGTTAGGGACTGTTCAAGCAATTTTTTGAATTTTGAACTATAGTGACATATTAACCCAAACTAGGTTAGAGACCCGTGAACTTCACGGGTAAATAAAAGATAAAATGAAAAGTGGCCGAAAACGAACATAAAATAGAATAACTTTATCGCATTTAATTAATACTTTAGAAAAAAACATGATATCACATAATATGTTGTTTTTATTTGTGCACAAAGTATCTGATAAGAAAAACACAATGTTTTTGTCGACTTCTACATGTAATTGTCCTCGAAAATTCAAACTACAACGTAACATTTTATTTTTTGTAATATGCCAAAGAAAACATTGAGGCAATTTTATACAAGGAGAATGCAACAGAATGATCATAGGAAGATTGTGCATCATATAGCAGCTGCTTTCTTTCATTTTTGTCCTTGCTCCTAAAACTAAAAGTATAAGAAGTGTCATCCATTCATGCAATGACACGTGAAAAAGAAGACACGTCTATTAAAAGCTTTAATGGGTAACATTTAAAAAAAAATGGCAATTGAGCATATGACATGTATTGTTTCAAATATTAAATGATAATATTTTTATTAAATCCAGAAAAATATACAGGTAAACATGGAAGAAGCCATTCGATAGTTTTTGTTCCAAATAATAAATGATAATAGTAAAGGTATTGTTAAAGCATATAAAAAAATAGTTAAGAAGAAATGGTTTATAGTAGCTAAAAAGTACTGTTAAACATATAACTTAACAAATCACTTCATTTAAAAATTTAAGTTATTATTGCAAAATATTTTTAATCATATTTAACAAAAGTTTCTAAAATATCACAATTGATAATCAAATAATGGAAAGATGCAACAAAAAAATATGATTTATAATTTATGACGTACTCAATAGTTGACCATGGTAACCATTTGAGTAAAGTTCCTTTGGCACTTGCCATTCCAGTTTGTTACCATTCAAGATCATGAGAACCTGGTAAATATAAAAGTGTTAATCAATAAGGACATTGAAAATAATGATTTTAAATTAAAATAAAGACCCAATAGTTGGTTAGAAAATGCGTTCATCTGATTTTCTATACCAATAAACAAAATCATTATACATGGGGTACAATTAGAACAAAACCATTATTCGATACTATTAACTATATATGATTTTCTTTCTTAACGTTTCTCTCTTTTAACAATGATTTTTTAGCCAAGTTATAACCAAGAAAAAACGACAAATTAAAGAATAGAGATGACAAAATGGGCAGCTTGGGTTGACTCAAACCCTGTATGATAACAAAATTCATATTATTGAAATCTTTAAAAATTATCTAACAGGTATTATGTATTAAAACACACTTTAGTCACTTTTGACCCATTCTACCCTTTTGTTCTACAAAGCTATTTTTTTATTTAGACCTACTGACATAACCTTTTAGATAAATATATATTAAACATAACCCATATTGACCCATTCATTCTTTTAATAATATCATAAACATCAAATCTTTAAGGAAACAATTGGAATACCAAAATCATGATCATCAATATACTTGGTTTAGTATGTACATGGTTAGGCTACTTTGTGGGGTTCTTATTGCTGCTGTCAAATTGTGAGCCACAATGCTTCAAAATCATATGCAACTGCTCAACCTAGAAAATAGGTTCAATAGATAACTAAAACATTTTGCTAAAAACGAAACGGAACAAACAGTCAAAACTACATCTTGTAATGCTCCTAGAAATATAAACAATAAAATATAATATTTTTTAAGAAAAAAAGCATGTAAATATACATCAATGGCATTTAATTGAAACCCAGCATGCATGAAAAATATAAGCACTAAATAGTCCAGAAAACAATTTAGGAATACCCCAATTAAGAGAGAGGCTAACGTACAAAGTTTCTTAACATACAAAGTGTAAGAAGCATTCTCAGCCATTAGATTTAGGCAGTGGCAAGATGGTAATTAATAATCTTAATCATATTTGGGTTAATCTAACCAAGGGTAAATTAGGAAAAACACGTTTAAATTTATGTGAAATCATAACAACAGACATAATCGATGCAAAAATTTTCAACAATTGAACCTGATTTTTCATCGTTTTCAACTCGATTAAACGTTCAGAATGATTAAACAATTCGATTACAAACAAAATCAGAACGTATTTGCAAAAATAGAAAAAAACAGAGTATGATAATTCAATTGATAAAATTAGTCGAATCATATTAAAAAATCACTATCAACACATGTATTATTCACAGAAACGAACGATGTTGATAATAGAAGAAGAATTAAAGAAAAAAATGGCTTTCAAAAAAGTTTCAGATGATGAAGATCAGCAACTGTTAAACAGACCATAAAACGCACCTAGTTTTTTTTTTATAAAACGCATTTGGTTTTTTAAACACTATTTAAACTGTTTTTTACAAAACGCACTTGGTTTTTTTTATAAAACGCACTTGGTTTTTTTGTAAAACGCACTTGGTTTTTGTAAAACGCATTTGGTTTTTGTAAAACGCACTTGGGTTTTGTAAAACGCATTTGGTTTTTGTAAAACACACTTGTTCTTTTTTTGTAAAACGCACTTGGTTTTGTAAAACACATTTAGTATAATTAAAACTCACCTTTTCCTCACTTTTTCCCCTATTCAAACCTCTTACAAGCAGCTTTCCTCTTCCCTGTCATTATCAGTGCTTTACAAACCAAAGGAGATGTGCCTGGTTTGGAGGATGCACTGGTATGAAGTCGGTTTTGACATGGATGAAATTGACCGGTACAGTACTCACTTTATATAGCCGAAACACGTCGTAAGTGGTAATAAAACCAAAGGTGAGGATCGTTGGTGGTCGTGGTGTCGGGGCAGAATCGGTCAGAGAAGGTGATGACCGGAATTATGTCGGCGGGGAGAACTCAACTGGAGAAGATGACAGGAAGTGAAGGAATGGTCGGAGAAACGTTGTCTGCGATTTGTATCTGTGTTGGGGCATTTGAGGGCTTTGGATCTGGTGGTGGTGTTGTAGGAGTCTAGGTTACTGATTTGCCCTTGGTTTAACTACAATTGAGTTTAAATATAGTTTAATTAGGTTAATCATGGTTTGGTTAGATTGACAAGTGGCAATTTCTCATGGCTTCTTACACTTTGTACATTAAGGATACTTTGTATCCTATACTTTCTCCCCCAATTAATATCTCCAATAACAACTTGCGTATAATTGTATATCAAATCGAATAACATGAAAACAAAGGGAGTAGAAAAATATAAGCATTTTTATTTCAGCTAAAAGAAAAATATAAGAATATATGAAGCCCCATTTAGAATTTCACTAAGAATCATATGCAACAATTTTTATAGTTACTATTGTATTCCATTAAGAACTACACATGTAACCACTCTATGGTTTTCAACATAAAGCTAAAAAATAAGTATGTATTATGTATATGTACAAAAAAAATGAGCAGAAACATATCAGCAACTTACCTATTTTGGCACTTGTGATGCTTCTAATTCATGTGATTCTCAAAGGAGACATAAACGAACCTTTAATCCCACTCATGCATACCTTTAACTCTCACCCTTCTGACATAATTGTTTTGAGGGCATACATGGCAGAATCATCTTCATCTAGAGTGTTGCTACAACATACCTTGGCCGAGGTTGATATCTTGATCATTCCTTTTTCCCTCAATTTGGATACACTTGTTGTGCCAATCTTAGCGTAAACATGTCATCAACATTCACAAAATCATACAGAGTAGGCTCAGAGTGTGTAAACACATCTGCATATTATACAATGTTAGCATCATGTGAGTAGTTCAAGAAGCTTTATTGAAATAAAACAATTGCAGATACGCTGCGGTACCCTTTTAATTACAATACCAAAAGACGCTTGCAGTGCACTTATAATTACATAACCATAAAATGCCTAGTTAAGTTACAAAATGTGAAAAAAAAAGACATTGATTTATCAAAGCTTCTTGTTTGTTAAAAGCATACTAATCCCTCCATCTATTTGTCCCGCCATCAATGAGCATCCGAATAACATCAATTCGCTTCGTCAAGACTAAATCTTGGACCTGGACCATCTGATTAAAGATCGAATGTCATTATCGAGTAGAGAATGCCTAAATGATAAAACAAAAATTAAAAGCACAAAAAAGACACTCTTATTGAATTGTTGAATCAAATAATCAAAATTACATTACCTGACAATAGGCAAAGAAGAAGCACGACCAAACTCCTGTAAAAACGCCAAAACCACCAATTTATAGTTACCCGAGAAGAAGAAAATCGGTTGCCGGTACCGTAGAGCATAACACGCCTCTGATGCCACTATTTCATGTCAGAACCCTAGCCGTCGGAAGACGCAAGCGACCCTTTCACGACCACCAAATAGCAACCACCACAGCCTTGAAACCACTACCGTTGATCACTGAGAAAACCTTAGCGCCGCTGTTGGTTCGTCTTCGAACACCACCTCCGCAAACGGGGTAAAAGCCATCTCCATCGTCATCATCGCCACTGTTTGGAACTGAAAGCACTGCACCATCGTCTCCCATCTCTCACCGTCCTCTCTCTCTATCAATTTCTTCTGTGAAGTGATTTACTAAAAATAATTTTTTTACAAAATTAGTGTTTATTGATACAATTTTATGGTACTTAATTCCTTCTGTAATCAACATGTACATTCAAAAATTAGACAACCATCGTAAATTAGTGTTTAATATCTAACAATTGACATACATTTAGAGTTGAACCAAATAAAAAAAAAACCCAACTTAAAGGTGGAAAATCAACAACCAATATATCCCAATACATAACGGTTTGGATCGTTTTAACATGTGATTATTACAGCACAATAACAATTTTCTTTCAATACGTGTAAATTTAATGAATACAATAGAACTTAAAACAGTAACAAAAAGGGTTAGAGATCGTTACCATGAGTGATTCTACTAATGGCCTAATTTACGATTTTTTTATTGAAATGTATTAAATAATGTAGAATGTCGTAAAACTCGGTGCTATGTATTGATAGTCAAAACATGGAAACTGAACATAGCGAGGAGCGATTTTATCTAGTGGTAAAACACATTTATTGCATATTTTAATGAATTTTGGAGTAGTGTATATCTCCTTCACTTTTGCAAATGATTGAACGAATATTACCTTCAAATAAAATCGCCCCTTCCCTTTTTAATTAAAGAAGGGTCTATTTTTCGAGTAGTATTTATCCTGCGGTCAAACACAGTCATTGAATATATTTTATTGCATTTAGGAGTAGTAGTTTTCTAGTGGTCAAACACATTGATTGCATATTACCTTCACTAAAAAATCATTATTAGAAAGTCAAACCTATTATTGCATTAAATTCTAAATTTAATGTTCGGATACGGGTCATTGGGTCGGGACGCGAATCCGGGTTATAAGATGGGTTTGAATAGTAGATTGGTTGGTTGACATGTGTACTATAATATTGAGGAGCTCTAGTTGGGGACAAGTGTCCCCCTAGCTACTCTTGAGGGATAGTGGTGGAGTGGTGGAGTGGCTTTTGTTTCACCTATGTGATCAAAGGTTCAATTCTCACTTCCATCATTTATGGTTTGGTATCCGGGTGAAAATCGAATACGGGTGGCGCCGGTTCGAATCTGACGGGCGGCGAGGTTTTACCGGGTTCTATAACACTGTCGTGCCTTCGGGCGGGTGGGGCTCGGGTTTCCGCGCATCGGGAGAAGGCGGGGGCTACTGAAGGTCGAGTAGTCGATTCTTGGGCACAGCGCTCCGCAAGGGTAGTTGTCACACAGTTGTTCGCCGATAAAAAAAAAAAAACTCCAAAAAATGGTAACCAAGTAATAACCAAGTAAAGTTGTAAACAAACAAAACCGGGTAATAAGTTTAGAAGCGAGAGCGGCAAACATAGATTTTGAAATCAGAAGCCGTCGTCCCCAACCCCACCACATAGAGTCACAGAACATTGATGGCGTAATCTCCGACGATATATGCAACAATAATAATGCCGGTAAGATCCTTCCATGGACGGCAGGGAGGCTAACCTTCCATCACATCCCTTCAACGCATCCACCACCTCTTCCTCTTCTTCTTCTTCCTCTTCCTTCACTTCTCCTTCTCTAGACTTCTTCCTTGATGTTCAAGCCACCCTTAAACGCTACCGTACTCTCTCTCTCTCTCTCTTTATATATATATTATTTGATTCTCTTCTCACTTGATTTTATTAAATTAGGGTTTTTAAACTTACACATTACTTTTTCTTTCACTCAACTTTAGGGTTTTATTTGACTTTATTTATTTAGCATATGATATTGACTGATATTTTGGATGCCTTGGTTCATGTGGACATTTCATGGCTTACGATTAGACCATGTTTTAAATATTGGCACTTTTGATATCACTATTAATGTTATATATACAGGGTAGGGTTAGTCTACGAATGACGTTTTTCCTTACAAGTGTGAGAAGTTTGCGTAGGCATTATATTTTGGACTTAGAAAAGATGTTTTGGGTTGTTTTGGTGTGATATTTTATAGAAAACACCAAAAATAACAATTTAAAACACAACGCACTTGATACGACTATTCCAACAATTAGCCTTTTTTTATACAACCCTTTGACCTACTTTAGCTTTTGCTATTGATGGGATTAACTGAGTATGATGATGATGATGATTATACGACTGTTTGAGTGGGCTAGACTCCGAAGAACAAGATGAGAGGGATAATAGAGACTTTGCATCAATTTTCTTCTTATGTGTTCCTAATTCAACATGGCTTAAATACAAAGAACATGGTTGTAACTACTGTGAACTTCTAAATAATGGGAATGTGGCTATGAGCATGGTAATTTTGTTGGTTTCTCATTCATGGTGACATGGAGTCTATTTCTTGTGCTATGGAAAATACTGTTGAAGATTAGAGTAGACAAGGAATGAAAATATCACTCTCGGTCTATGACACCTAAAAGGAAGAAAAATCCGGATCAAACTTTTTATTTATTTATTTAAATCTTAGGTTAATTTACTTTGCCGAAAGGGAGCAAAGTTGGTTGATTTATTCTTATTAGTTTACATTTTAGTTGATCTCTCAGTGGAATTTTACTAGTAAAATGTTAGCTTTTATCAACTTTAGTTCTCTACCGCAGGTATGATGCCAGAGAGAAATATCCTACCCAGAAGGTCCGTAGTTCCTAGAAGGGAAATATCAAAGAGTTCAGAGGCGATGTTAGATTCTAAAACAGATGAATCTCATGATGTTTTAGTGAAACAAAGGGTGCAGGATTCTGGTACCCTGATGAAGAGTATGTCGACGCTTACCACAGTTAATTGTGAATCCGCTTCAATAACACCGCCTTCAATTTCAGATACACCTACTGAAGAAGGCAAGTTTATGTCAATAGATGTTCAGAGAGATCCGCCTGGTTGCAGCTGTGATTATAGAGTCAACAATATGGGTGATATGCCATGCTTAAAATGCAGAGATGGTACAAAGAAGGTTCAGTTTGCATTGGGAAATGACATAAGATCTCATGGTAACATTTGCTGGTCTCTGGTTGATTGTTTTTGCTGATTATTCTTGTAGCTTTTTTTTATTTGTTTAAAGTTGCGGTAAAGGTTGTTCTTTTTATTTATTTTGTACTTTTTCTAAGAGTATGAAGCTTTTATAAGATGGTGAGGTTAAACCTGTGTATTACACGGGTTGAATAAAGGAAATATTAAATAGTTAGTATGAAGATTTTGGAATTATAAAACAATATTTTGGGATAATATATGATTGGAATTACGTTTTAATATATTATGTTATGTTACTGTTGTTTTTTTTATTAACTTTAAAAAAATTAAATAAATTAAGAAATATAACATGAAGGGGTGAAATAAGAGAAGCGGGAAAAGAATCTTAGATTAGCAACCAGTTACTTATTTATTAGGTGTAGATCTATTGGTGGGCGTATCTAAATATGCTAGTGTCACATACACTTATCAAATCCGATTATGGTATTACTGCACAATGTTTATGCAGGGTCTGTTGACCACATGGACAAAAGAATAGCCAACTTATTGACTCACATGGGTTCACTTGCATTGGCAGAAATGGAATGTGATGTTAATAATCAACCGGATGTCTTGACCACTTCCAATGATGATGCGAATGACCAGAATTTCAAGAATCAGGCCAACCCTTTGAGGAGCTTTCTGCAGAGTGAATTTGGTAGCCAGGTGACGTCATCTTCAGTTGTTGGTTCAACATGTGCTACAACAACATTAGTGAATTCAGTAAATGCTCCCATGCTTAGTTCAACAACTTGCAATTCTCAAGCTTCTCAAATTGATATGGGGGGGCCACCAAAGTATAGTAACAAAATAATAGTTGATCAGAATCATGTAAATAAATGTGAGCTCCCTAGTGATCGGCAAGTCAAAGAAGCTGGGTCAAGTGGAATGCATATAGATCCTCCTCTTCTTGTTGACAAGTCAACCAAGGGGGCCCTACTTGGAGGTTCCAATATGGATTTACAATCCCAACCTCCCATGACAAATGATCAAATTTCTCAAGTGACATCAGTATCTTCAAAGTCTGAAAGGATTGAAAAGCTTGCCTCCAAGAAAGACGACTCAACACGTCGTAAGAGAGGCTATGATCCTGATCAGTTTTTTAAGGTTAATGGAAAGTTGTATCAAAGGCTTGGAAAGATAGGCAGTGGAGGAAGCAGTGAAGTCCACAAAGTTATTTCTCAAGATTGCACGATCTATGCATTGAAAAAGATAAAGCTTAAAGGTCGTGATTATGGAACCGCATTTGGGTTTTGTCAGGAAATTGAATATTTAAACAAACTCAGGGGAAAAGACCACATTATCCAACTCATTGATTATGAGGTATGTGCTTTAGATAGATAATAACTAACTTGTGGTGTGTATGTGTGTATTTTCTTGCCGACTGACCTAAATGCTTTTTAGGCTTGAACTATGGGTGATGTTGCCATTCAATGTTGAAAAATTGATATGATCTTATACATCATATGAGTAAAACTATCTGCAGGATGAAAGCATATAGATAAATATCGATCATTTGACATTGTCAGCGAAGCTATAGTTATTGCCCATGGCTAATTAGGCTTTTCATGATCAAGAGGGAATAAAACTGTGAGATTATCTACCAATAAACATCGTGATTATAAGATCACAGAAGCTGTAAAACTGTGAAAAGGTTACATAAAAGAGAATTAGACCCCGACAAGTAATTTCCATTTCCTAAACATTTAGTATAAGAAGAGGCCTTCAATTTAACTTAGAATAGTCAGAATAGTTATTAGTTAATCTAAACAGGGCACTGACAACAGTTGCTGTAGTTATTTTCTTTTGTCGTATTGATTGGATAAATGCCGACTCATGTCTGAAACTCATATCAACTCTGCATTTTCGGTTGGAAGAATATCCGTTAGTGTCCTTGTCTTTTTCACAAACTAGATACATGTGTATCTTTAGAAGGTTAATTAAATTTTCAAGAAAAGTTTGTATCATGATCAAGAACTTGAGCTAATTACAATGTCACCCTAATATAAATCTGTGGAGATCTGCTCTATTGTACTAGCTGAGTTGCCCTGTGCTTGGGTCTTGGGTTAGACCTAGATGTGACAAATTGGGCATGTGTGACTTGGTAATGGGTCAAATACATATAATCATTTGGTATGGGACAGATTGGGTTAACCCGAAATGTTTTTTTGCCCAATATATGTATTTTTCTTCACATAGTTAGTGCATCAAATAAACTGGCTAGGCGGTTTTTTTTCAATAATAGTAATCTATTTTCTGAACAAACTGATTTAAGAGGTTATATGCATTAACTATATATATTTTGGGTGACTTTTGACTCATTGGACCCATTCTCTTAATTTGATCTGCATCTATGATCCGTTAGATATAAAACATAACTTGATTCTTTGAATAATGACCTGGTCATAAACAAATGTGTATAAAACTGTAGTGACCTTATTAAAATTGCCAATATAAGTATGCACTGCCACCTTATTGATTTTGGGAACTTTGTTTCTAAATTCTAATGCATTTCATTTTTACATGTATCTATATTCATACCATGTGTAACTGCTTTTTGTGATTGCAAAAAGGGGGAAAAAGAAAATGATATAACTGGGTGATTCTTGACTGCTCTTAATGTTCATCTTCTTCATAGGTTACAGACAAGGCTTTGCTAAAGGAAGTTATGAGTGGCAGTATATCTAACAAAGATGGGAGAGTGAAGGAAGATGGGTGTATATATATGGTACTAGAGTATGGTGAAATTGATCTTGCTCACATGCTCTCCCAAAAATGGAGGGAACTGGACGATTCCAAGTCGACGTTAGATGAAAACTGGCTTCGTTTTTACTGGCAGGTATCTATCAATACTTTCTATGCCTCATTTTCAGATTTGTAAATTTTTGTATGTGTTTGTAGTTACATTCCAACTATAGTGATGATAGTTTTATAGTTCTGGCAAACCTCTGAAATTTGTAATCATCATATTTTATGTTAGCATAAAAAAAAATATTGTAGCGAAAATTGATCCAAAGGGTTCATGGTTTTTGCAACAGAGGTGGACAACACAACTAGTATAAACCAGTTTCAGCCAGTCCAAAACAGTCGAGTCTTTTGACAGAAAAATTACATTTTTTAAAAGACTAGACTAGTCTTGGCCTGTTTTTTTTAGTCTTTTTGGGACTGCCAATCCAGTTTGAGGCCATGGCAGTTCTTTTCCGCCTGAAAGGTTCTTTTAATCGTTAAAAAGATTAAATCAACTTTCATAAACCTTTTTTGTACAAATATATAGTATAAAATATGTAACTTTTAATAGACAGTCGTGTTATAATTATTTTTCTCTTGGAATAAATGGCAGCAAATACTTTTAGCTGTTAAAACCATACACGAAGAACGTATTGTGCACTCAGACTTGAAGCCAGCTAATTTTCTCCTTGTGAGAGGCTCGTTGAAGCTAATCGACTTTGGTATTGCAAAAGCTATCATGAGTGACACTACCAACATCCAACGAGAATCTCAGGTTAGCTCATTACCTACTGCCAACATCAACGACTTTGGTATTTATTTTGCGAAATGAAAAAAGATATATATTGGTGCAGATGGGTACACTAAGTTACATGTCCCCTGAGGCGTTTTTGTGCAACGAGACAGATGCAGATGGAAACATAATTAAATGTGGTCGGCCATCGGATATTTGGTCGCTAGGCTGTATCCTTTACCAAATGGTATATGGAAGAACACCCTTTGCGGATTACACAACTTTTTGGGCAAAGTTTAAAGTGATTACAGACCCGAATCATGAAATACGTTATGAATCTTTACCAAACTTATGGCTTGTTGATCTAATGAAAAAGTGTCTTGTGTGGGACCAAAAGGAGAGATGGAAGCTCCCTCAACTTCTTCAACATCCTTTCCTTGTTCCCAAAATTCCACCTCAAATGCCACATCATCACCGTGATCTTTTTCAGTTGGTTTCCGATTCTTGTAGTGAAGATTCAGAGATAAAAATGTCATGTTCTCGGCTTCAACAATTCGTAAATAACCCAATACCAGATATTAAATCTGTTGGTTCAGGTTCAATCTCACAGGAGTTAAAGTGTTCATTGGTTGATGAAATGTTGAAGCTTTGTTATGATCTCAAGAAGCAGCTAATTTGATTAGTTGAGATGGAGGCCATGTGATTTTGTTTGTATTTTATGATTATAGAGCATACATTAGGTGTTATGTGTTGATATTGTAATATGAAACAATTGATGATGTGAAAATATAATGCAGATCTAGCATGTGGACATAGCATATGCTACTTAAATTTGTATTTTCATAATGCAATCATTTATGGCTTGTGAAAAGCAATTTTGCAACAAAATGTAAACAAGTTTTATCGTCACCGCTGGTCTTGTTAATTAGGCGAGCCAGGGTTAGCATGAGCTCAGCTTGAATTTAAACTAACCCGACTTGGCTTAGCTTGAATTTTAAACCGAGTTGAAAACTTGAGCTTAAGCTTGAGCTGGCCTTGGTTGGTTTAAATTGGTTTTAAAAAATTGGCTTAGTTTGGCTTGATTGGAATTGTTTCCATAATACTATATGATGTGATTATCAGCTTATCACTATCATATTTGGAGATGTAACTTTTTTTAAGGCATAGTTCAATGGTGAAATTCTAGTCATAACAATTTGTGGGTCACAAGTTTGAGTCCTACACGTTGAGCCATTTCAACCTTAATGGGTATGATTTTTTGATGGACGAGAATCGAACCTGTAACCGACCCCGGGCAGAAACCCTCTTAAAAGGTAAACCCTCCCACCTCAAACCAGCTGGGCTGGACTTTGGATATGTAACTAACAGAAGTCCTTTAAAGTGTTGTGCAATCTCACGTATCCTCTATTTTCTTTCCAATATAAGAGTAACAATACACGTTTTTTTTAATGCGTAATTCAGTGTGGATTGATTATTATAAATCCATTCTTCCTCAGAAAACCTTTCTTCGAAACACTTTCTTTTCATCCTACCAAATTTAACATGGAAACTTAAGAACATGTTGTTCCCCGAGTTTCACGCAATTAGATGAACATATTACATTTTATGCCTAAACTTCTAACCACGCATGTGCAGTGCGGCTGAATTTTGCATTGTTTATGATGGAAAATTCATATCTTGAAGACTTGAACTACATATTACTCAACTTCACTAATCTCTTCTCTATGTCACCTAATAAAAAAATTGATATTTAAAACTAAAATTGAGCAAAACATCAAATTAGTTTTCGGTCCGTAAAACTAATGTATGGAAAGTTTGTTAGTGAGTTGGTTATCAAAACATGTAGAAAAACAACAGTTTCAAAACAAACAAAATGGGTTCAGTTGAATACAAAAGTGGATGAACGTTTTGACGGTATGATTACAGTCAAGAACTTGAGAAGAAGACAATGAATGATCTGTAATGTACAAATGGGTGTCAACAACTGACATTTTGTTTTCTAACTAATAACGAAGTTTTATGAAATGACTATGGAACCTTTGATCTAATCATCTCGACTCAGTGCAGCTGCTAACTTTGACTGGATGTGGTCTACGCCAGCACGTGGAGAAAATCTAGGAATTACTTCCTGCAAGTCAACATTAACATTCCATTATGCACTTAAATTACAAGTCCAACATAATGTTGCAGAAGAACTATAATTTATCAAAAAATTCAGAATTACATTTTATTGGGAGGAACTTGAATGAAATTCTATTCTATTCCATTCCTATGTATATTCTGTTTAATCTATAATGTAAAAAAAAAAAAAAAAAAATTACACAGTTGCCCACAATAAGTAGAATCTTGTTTGTTATACATATAAGTTATAACTGCATCATCAAACCCCCTCAACTTTAGAAAAAATTCAAATTACATCATCTAGATTTGACTATTGCACGGGTTCATCAATGGTTGTCTATTAAGAAGGCAACAAAAATAATATCGTGCAAATTAAAATATATAGAAAATATAGCACGGACTTTGATGTACGACTCCAAACTGCGGTGTTGGCAGTCACAATGTATTACGCTCTTACAATCAAACCACTAGTGTTCGGACCATTCACCATATCATTGTTAATTTGTTATCTTGCCAATCTTTCCTCATCTTCAACTTTGATTGAATGTACCAATTACCATAAGTTTAGGACTGTTTCTTTAATTCAAGATAATGGAAATATTCAAATATAAAGTCGTTACCGGCTTTATATTCTCTAAAACTTATCATATTCATTAAAGCCTTCACAAGCTTCGCTCCTTTTCAATTCTTGTCCATCACCATAGTTTCTATTGTATTATAAACGAATTTATCTATGAGACTCTGTACTTGTGTATGTTAATGCATGTCTGAATATATTTTGTTGTATTGTAATGATATTATTTAATTTTATTTTTCTTATCTTTATTGTTAGACATATGTAACATTAGGTATGACGAGCACAACTAGTTTAGACAGACATAAAATGAAGCAACCTTGAACCCGGGTGCATTGGATAAATCACATGTTATGTCAAAGATAAAGACAATGAAAAAAGATTAGCAAGTCGTCCCTAATACGTTGTATGGTACAAACATTAGTGTTTAGGCTATTTTAAAGTAATACATAGTATGAATACGGACTTCCAACTTCGTCGTTTGGAACTCGTACCTCATGGTACATGCCATATTTTATTTTATACATAATTACATGATTCATACAATTTTAGTTAAGATGTATGGTTTTTATTATTTAAAGCTTATGAGATCGGAATATGATCATACAGTCATACAGAACAATTAAAAAGATAAGAAGTGACCCTGAACTAGCAGAAAATTCTTCATATTTTGGATGAGGTAGATGGTAGGGTGAAGTTTATTTTAAAGAATGAGATTGGGTTATTAGTAACATTTTAGTAAGTTGGATTATTAAACTTTGTACTTTACTGTTTCAATGAACTCCGTAACTTCTGGTTTAATAAATGTTTAGTAATGTTATCATGTGTGAATAACTTTATGTTTATTAATATGCATCATTTTTTTTAATCCTAACATAAATTTTAAAAGGTCTCATGCATGGTTTAAAAAGGCTGTCTGAGGCTCGCCTCGAGGCTTACGCCTCGGCTGAGGCTATGAAAAAACGCCTCAGAGGCTTAGCCTCATGGGGGTCAACTGAAACCTAAGCCTCGGCCTATCTGAGGCTTTCCGAGGCTTTCCAAGGCGGTGAGGCTGTGAGAGAGGCGTTGAGGCTTAAGCCTCAACACCTAAGTCAAAATTGGGTCTAAGTGGTGAAAATTGGTTCAAGTCGGTCACAAATTGTACTTGGAACGAGTTCCCACCTCAAAATCCAACCAAAACACACCTGCCCCTCTACTTTGATTCGAATTAGAATTTGATTCGAATTAGACTCAATTGATGACATCTATAGGGTGGCAGGTGAGGCTATGTCACCACAAAATGATGAATTGTTAAATTCAATTGGTTGGATTAGAACAGAGGGAGAGGAGAGAAAAATCGTATATAAAAGGAGGTGGCATTATGGTTTTTATTAACTTTTAGTATTTTTACATTTAACCCCCTCAATGTTCACTAGTTTACATTTGGTCTCCAAACTTAAGTTAAAGATTAAAATGCTATTAAAACTATTTTATGATGTTTGTTTCATTACTAAATTAGATTTTATAATATTCATGATGTTTTGTTTTATATTATAGTGTATTTTTATGATATACATATATATTTTTTGTTATTGTTAATAATGTTTTGAGGCTTACGCCTCGATCCGCCTCGAGGCTTACGCCTCGTGAGGCTAACGGACAACGCCTCGAGGCCCGTTTCAGCCTTTTTAAACCTTGGTCTCATGAACAGGACATTAACAAAAAGGCAATTTAAATATTCACATACTTATAATTGAACCTTTAAATAGGGAAAAAAGAAACAAGAAATTACAAAAAGAAAAATAATATAAGAGTAATTTGTCAATATTACTATTACACTTCAATATCACTAATAGAGTTACAAACAATTCCTAATCCTGCAATGTATTTCTAATTCCTGCCAAAACAACTAACAATCTATGAGCCTAACACCCATCGACAGTTTTTTTTTGCTTTTCTTTTGTATATAAAAATATCTAGAGTTGTTCATTAGCAATTAAAAGCAAATTTCGAATCATTGCATTGCTTAAGGTGGATATCATATCTCGAAGACTAGGGCTAGTCTTCCCTATCTTACTGTTTATCTATTCGTGTTATTTCTTCGTCTATTGTGTTTTCGCGTTTAGGCCGGTTCCAGGCCGTTTTCGGATGTTGCAGACTAGTTTGCCACTTTGGCTAGAAATTTTAGAATTTTGTTGAAATTTACAGGTTCAAACCAGAATTTGGTTGGAAGCTCACCGGAGCACCTAGATGGTTGCAAGGCGTTTTGTCTGCACCTCGCCATGCGGCCCATGCCTTGGGGGCTCTTTGACAACTATGTACTATATAAGTAATCTTGGCATTTAGTTTTTAGGGCGTTATTTGTTTTAGCTCTACCACGGAAGAATAACGCAGAGGGTAATTTGTGATGCTCAGTTAAACGAGCCCTAAACATTCCTAAAACATGTCTAAAACCCCTAAAACATTCCTCATCTTTTAAGCGCCTTGCACCTAGGCTCACCCGTTGTGCCTTGAGTGTGCCTTGACCCTTCTACAACTATGCTCTTATATCAATTTCAGTTCCTATCGTTTACGTTATCCATCCTTAAGATTTTAGAACTAAGGTAGTGTCCGTTTCATGGATTGTAATGGAATTGGAATTCACGCGAGAACTATAATTTGATTTGGAATTTAGATGTGTTTGTTTAACAGAATAGAATGAAATCCCGATGGAATTGGAATACAGATTCCCTTCGGTATGTTGTTGTTCAATTACAATTCATTTTTTGTTTTGTTTAAACAAACAATGGAAGATATACATTCCAATTCTATTCTATTCCGTGAACCGAACCGAACCAAACACTACCTAAAACTTAGCAGCCGCAAATCTAGAGGTTTTCTAGTTGCTAAACTTGGCATCATAATATACTAAAATGATGATTGTTCATCTATAATATACACTTTAAAGCTTAAAGATTTACAATATTCAGTCGTCAACAAAAATATTAAAAAAAAAACCTTTTTTATTGTTGAATTATGATTAAAAAAATGGGTATATGAGTAAATGTGTATTAAATCAAATTGAAGAGCATATATATATATATAATAAGATAAAGAAACCTCAGTGCCATCAGAACGGAGTGTAGTCAAGACAGGTATCTCATACTGATAAGCTTTTTCCCATTCAGGGTTAGTAGTAATATCCCTTATCTGCAATTCAACGTCATGAAGGGAATTGGAAGAAGAGAGAGAAAAGGCTGAATGAAGCTTTTCTTTGAGGCCATCACACAAACAGCACCCAGGCTTTGAGTAAAGAATTAACTGTTTTCTACTTGATGGTGATGAAGATGATGAGTAATTGCAGGAGGTAATGTTTAATTTGCGACTAATGTTTATTATGATTGATGGTGATGTTCGTCTTGTTGCTGGTAGCATCACAGTCGCAACGGTGGCGGCGGCCATATTATTATGGTGGTGGTGGTGGTGGCTGAGGATGTGGAAGAATTGGTCTAAAATGAAACTTTTTAGATAAATGTCACCCAAGTTTCACTATTTTTCTTTTATGCCCACAATTGTTTGAGAAGAAATTTACAGTATAAGAATAGATTATATAAGTTTTTCAAAAATAAACCAGTTGTTAATCAAAGTGTTATACGTCATTCTCAATAGGTTCCCCATCCATCCCCCATTTACTTACAACCAATCACAACCACATATTACATTAAAAGAGAAAGTATAGGATACAAAGTATCCTTAATGTACAAAGTGTAAGAAGCCATGAGAAATTGCCACTTGTCAACCTAATCAAACCATGATTAACCTAATTAAACTATATTTAAACTCAATTGTAGTTAAACCAAGGGCAAATCAGTAACCTAGACTCCTACAACACCACCACCAGATCCAAAGCCCTCAAACGCCCCAACACAGATACAAATCGCAGACAACGTTTCTCCGACCATTCCTTCACTTCCGGTCATCTTCTCCGGTTGAGTTCTCCCCGCCGACATAATTCCGGTCATCACCTTCTCTGACCGATTCTGCCCCGACACCACGACCACCCACGATCCTCACCTTCCTGTTTCATTACCACTTACAACGTGTTTCAGCTATATAAAGTGAGTATTGTACCGGTCAATTTCATCCATGTCAAAACCGACTTCACACCAGTGCATCCTCCAAACCAGACACATCTCCTTTGGTTTGTAAAGCACTAATAATGACAAGGAAGAGGAAAGCTGCTTGTAAGAGGTTTGAATAGGGGAAAAGTGAGGAAAATGTGAGTTTTAATTATACTAAATGCGTTTTACAAAACCAAGTGCGTTTTACAAAAAAGAATAAGTGCGTTTTACAAAAACCAAATGCATTTTACAAAAACCAAGTGCTTTTTACAAAAACCAAGTGCGTTTTACAAAAAACTAAGTGCGTTTTATAAAAAACCAAGTGCGTTTTGTAAAAACCAGTTTAAATAGTGTTTAAAAAACCAAATGCGTTTTATAAAAAAACTAGGTGCGTTTTATGGTCTGTTTAACAGTTGCTGATCTTCATCATCTGAAACTTTTTTGAAAGCCATTTTTTTCTTTAATTCTTCTTCTATTATCAACATAGTTCGTTTCTGTGAATAATACATGTGTTGATAGTGATTTTTTAATATGATTCGACTAATTTTATCAATTGAATTATCATACTCTGTTTTTTTTTTCTATTTTTGCAAATACGTTCTGATTTTGTTTGTAATCGAATTGTTTAATCATTCTGAACGTTTAATCGAGTTGAAAACGATGAAAAATCAGGTTCAATCGTTGAAAATTTTTGCATCGATTATGTCTGTTGTTATGATTTCACATAAATTTAAACGTGTTTTTCCTAATTTACCCTTGGTTAGATTAACCCAAATATGATTAAGATTATTAATTACCATCTTGCCACTGCCTAAATGTAATGGCTGAGAATGCTTCTTACACTTTGTATGTTAAGAAACTTTGTACGTTAGCATCTCTCTACATTAAAAATTATTACAGTTTCTCTCTCCTCTACTCACAACAACTTTCAACAAATATTAAAAAAATAAATACAGCTTTCCTGTTTTCCCTAAAAGATTCCTAAAGAACCCAAAATTTATAGATAAACAGTATATTCCCCATTTTCTTCACTCACAACCACTTCCAACCCCATAAAAAATTATAGGGTTTTGTCTCACCAAAAAATAGGGGCACTACTGTGAATGCTCTTAGAGCATTCACGTTTGGGGAACCAAATTTATGTGAGTGTGTTCACCAAATTATATGGGGTGGGTGTAAGTGGTTGTGAGTGGAGGAGAGAGAAAAAAATTAGTGGACACAATGTTCACTCCTATATTTGAAAAACTACTGTTTATCCCTAAAAATATTTTAATATTTTTTAAAGTAGTTGTGAGTGAGGAGAGAGAAAATATAATGATAAAAGTATTAAAAAATATTATTATTTTAAAAAGGAGAGAGAAAATTTTAGAGTGGAATAATAATTTTTAGTGTAATTTGATGGAGGAAATTTGATAAATGGGATGTGAATGCTCTTAGCCGATAATTAGCTGACCACGTGGTCGTGGGTTCGAGTCCCACGGATGGCACCAATAAAGAAACACAAATCTAACAATCTATAGATATGAGCACGGTAAAGAGATATTTCTTATTAATGGTTGCTGGACAATTACAAGGACTCAAACACAGATTATTACAACGTTTCAACTATAATCTTTCTTTCTCAACTATCGTTGAATTCTCTAGGGATTTCTCTGCTGAGGATGGAATGATCCCTTCTCCTTGGGAGAAGGGGTATTTATAGGCCCTTGAGACGTTCTGTGATTGGTTGAGGTGAGAATGACAGCTGGCTGTACGATGGCAGACTGTTGACGTAGTTGGCGCTGTCCTTCTGCGATTGGTCCACGTGTCCTGTGTCTGTCCTTTCTGTCCTTTTTCTGTCTTCGTACCCGCAGGTGATCATGAAGCAGGTAATAATGGCCTCTGATTGGCCACATGTCCCTTTCATTGACGGATTGCAGGTGACATGGACGAGGCCACGCGCGCCGGCTTCTAGAAGGTCTAGTTAGCGTTCTTGCTGACGTGTTATGTAGATGTGGGGCCGTGCACACACGCGACTACATATCTTTTCATTATTTGCACTTTTAGAAGTGGGCATTGAATTTTAGGATTTTTAAAAGTGAGGTACCCTTAGTTGGAGCCGTCTTTAGTGACATGTATCTTGTTAGTTCGTGTAGACTTACCAAGCAACTGGCTAAAGTACCTCACTCTAAAACTCCTAAAATCCAGTGTCTAAAAGTATTAGTTAAGGTTACGTGTCTCACTCTTATTGGCTTGTTTAGTTTTGAAAAGCTAAACACTTATGTCTATTTTGGAAAACTTTTGGTCAGCAATATCACTTCTTGTAATTTTCCCAGAATTTTATGGTAAGGTTAGGGATCTTCGTATTGCTTCACGCTAGATTGTAAAATGCTCGAATAAAAAATACGCTCGTTCTACTTCTGTCCGGTCATGAAAAGGAGTCGATTATGTTAGAATAAATATAAATTATGTTTATTATATTTATTATATGGCCATCATTATCATTTATATTATATCAATCAATTACTATAATATCCCTAAGTTTATAATAGGTGATTCTTTGATGGACGGAATTACCCTTACTAAACCTAATTAGGGTGTCCCCTGTGTGTATAAATAGAGAGCTTACTAGAGGTATTAGGTTGGACTCTCATAACACCATAACCTAATGTAGCCGCCACCCACCTCTCTCTCTCATTCGATCACTTTGTGATCATTAGCCATCATTAGTGTACACGCTAAAGGGAACCCGATCAAGATGATGGTGTCTTCCATTACTGAGGTTCCTGAACGGTTAAGCAAATCAGGTACACTTGATTAAATCTAATGTTTATTCCTTATGTTCTTATTAATATAATCAACATGTGGTATCAGAGCGATGTTGATTATATTAGTTCAATCATGAAACTCCACTTTGATAATTTATTCTTATGATCAAAAAAAAGAAAAAGTCATGATTCACGACAACTAATATTTGTTGCCGTAAATTTTCGTATAATATATGTTGTTTTCATAATAGTTGTTTTCTGCAAATATGATGGTTGTTGTGATAGTGATATACAGCCATGAATTGATTTGCAAAAGGATCACTTCATAACATGTAAATGTCTTTGCGGCAATATTAATGTTTTTCCAATCTATAATATGATGGATTCCTTTATTGATTTATGAGTTTTGCATCACTAACAAGTTTCACGATGCCAAATATATATATATATATATAATTTTAAATTGAATCCACTCCATAAATTCAATCGGAGATAACTATGGATTCATGAGATAAAAGAAAAATTATGTAGTTTATGTTTTTCGGTAGATGTTCTTCACGAACGCATAAGAAAACCGAAAATTTTATTATATTTTGGTTTGAACATGGATCAGATCATGTTTCCTGAAATTTAGGATCTTAGTTTTATCTCCTAATATTTTTTCGAAATCAACTAAATTGATAAACTGATTTCGAAATCTTAGAAAATTTGGAGATAATTAAAATTCCTTTAAAATAGGAAACTGGTATTATGTATAATCCCTAAAATTTCGAACCACATTTATTTAGTATTAGTTCTTGAATAATAAGTTTTCGGTTTTAAGGTTAACGAATTTAGTTCTCGGATTATTAGTTAAGTTTCGGATAATGGTCTTCGGTGTATAAGTTCTCGGTTCATCAGGATTTCGATCAGGTTCACGAATAGGAGTTTTCGGTTATGGTCATTGTTGTTCGAAAACCCATTACGTTTTTCGAGAACCATCATTCATTCGAGAACATCATATCAAACCGAGAACTGTTAAGATAACGGAGAACTAATAATGTATCCGAGAACTAGTGTAAAATTCGAGAACATAAGTTTTTTTTTTCGAAAACCACTAAAGCATTCGAGAACTGTAACATTTTTTCGGGAACTCCTTATGTGTTCGAGAACCCATCATTTTTCGAGAACAATACTAGAACCGAGAACTAACTCTTTTCTCGGGAACTCACTTATTTTCCGAGAACTCATAAATTTTTCCGAGAACTCACTAATTTTCAGGGAACTCATAAGACTATCGAGAACCCATTAGTTCATTGAGAACCCATTAGTTTCCGGGATCTCTAATAAATTTGGAGTTTTGATAAAACCTAATGTATCAAGTTTATTCAAAACATTATAAAAACTTGCTTAACTTGCAATAACATTTTGAGGTGTCACTTCTGCCCAAAGGTGATGTGTCACATTAGTTCGTTATAAAGATCTCGTTAAGCATTGTAGCTCATTCACATAAGTGCCATAAAGTGTCACTTCTGCCCAAAGGTGATGTGTCACATTAGTTCGTTATAAAGATCTCGTTAAGCATTGTAGCTCATTCACATAAGTGCCATAAAGTTTCACTTCTGCCCAAAGGTGATGTGTAACAGATTATGTTGGTGAACTGAGCGTATTGCATTAGAACTTTGAGTGTCTCACTTCTGCCCAAAGGTGATGTGTTGCGTTCATTGTTAGCAACTTAATACTTAAATAAATAGCGTATAGCTAAAGCTAGAGCATGTTATTTAAGTAGCTTATGTTGGTGTTATGATATTATCACGTCTTCATTACAAAACTGATCCTCACATTAATGATCCTTCATTAATATAACGATCATAATCTAAGTCTTCCTTACATCAATGCCCGTAACTCGAAACTAATCTCACATTCTTCTATAAATACTATCTCAACTAAATGATCCACTCTAATTATCAAAACTAAGAAGAGTTTTCTCAACTTTTAGTTCTTATTAAGTTACCTCTTAAGACATGACATTCCTACGTTCTATCTGATAAAGTATTACAGAATAACATATGAGCATAAGAAGTGGAATAAAATGTCTCTTATGGTAATTAAGAACTTCTTTTACTGATTCCTATCAGGTGAGCTACTAAAGATTCTGAAATTCCTAAGACTAATGTATTATCTATGGAATGAAAGAATATAACGAATTCCTAAGAAGCATGAAATAAATAAATCTAACTTTATGGTTAAATGGCATTTGTGAATACATCCTAATATTGAATAACATGACCCATAAAGCTAAGGGGTTACACATGGAAATCAATAAATTTCTAGTGCATAATAACCTTTCCATCAGTACGATTAGATTTGTATTATGAATCAACTATAACACTCAGAAATATCAAAGTAAAATGAGTGTGTTGATAGCGAATTACGTACAGGAAAGGAACACAGTAAACTAGAAAAGTTGATGTTATTCACCTTAATACCATTAAACCTAAAAGAGGAAGAATAATTACCATTGAGAGGATAATTATAAGGTCTGGAAACAAAATACAAGTACTACTTTTAGCTATAAGTTTCGCCATAAGGGAAAGTCTTACTAAGCAAAAATGTGCCATTAAGCATAGGCATAAGCAATAAGATTACCCATAAGAATGGAGAACAGTTGGCTAAGATATGTAGTGCCTAATTAAGGATATTTAACTCCACAAATGCTAATGAATTCCAGTTAACACATGATGGTTGAGTCTAGTTTTATACGTTTCCTTACCATAATTCAACAAATACTTAATATGAGAGTTTGTGGCAAAATTAAGGGTCTATTAACCATTAATAACTTATCTTAGTGTTGAAGCTTTATGATACCTTATGATATTCTTGAGATTACTCAGAATTTAGTATCAATACTAAAAGCTACAATTTTTTTACAGTTACAAGGTTTTAATGACCAACCCAAAGCCACTATTAAGTTAAACTCTCATATTGTTTGTTGTCATTATCTGAATAGAAACCTTATGAAATAAAACTAGATGATCCAATAACGTTTTTCACAACTTTGTTATCATGATAATGAGAATTTAACAAAGGAAAATGAGACCCATGCAATTCATCCACTAAGACCAAAATTTCATGAGAAATCATGACCAGGTCACTAAAGGATACTTGGCTATCAAATCTCATTCTCAGTGACTTTAAAGCATGTGTTAAACGCCCTAAACATTAAATGGCGAAAGGAATAAATGGGTTTCCATCATAAGTCATAATTAATTGACATTAGTGGAGCTTATATAAATATCTGATTGTATCTAACATGTTTCCTATCGACCAAAGTATTAAAGAAATCAATTCATATATACTTAATGAAATTCCCTCTAAGTATGTCCTTAAAATACCTTATGAAATTTGGACTATAAGGGAAATCAAGTATAAAATATATGAAATATTCTCGTTCACATGCATCGTTAAAACTTATTATGTGGAGATACTAAGAGACCTAAAAGGTTAGTGGGAGCATAAGATGTCCTACTTATGACTTGCAAAAGTTACAGAGGTGGGGGAATGACAATTTGATCTATCCTCAAATTACACCTCTTTCACTGGACAACGCTCTATCACAACTTGTCTCCTTAGCATTTAATGTACTCCTAACAAAGTTTTGTGGATGCCTAAATATGGGCGAGCTTAGATTTCTTACTAAAGTAATCCTCATCAAGAGAAACGACAATAAACATCATTAGGTTGCTTTCTCTATTAAAATCTATGGATCTTCCAAATGTTAGACCTTAAGCATGCTGAATTCATTAAGATTTCTAAGGTAAGTGGGAGCAGTAAAAGTCCTTATTATGACTTTTCGGAAGTACAAGATGCGGGGGAGAGACTCATTAAAATTCGAGACTCATTAATTTTAACTCCGAATTTAACTTCGATTATTCCTCTTGTACACCTTACTGCACCAACTCTTACACACTTAGAAACTAATGTTGCTCCTGATATACCTGATCTTCCAAATGTTAGACCTTAAGCATGCTGAATTCATTAAGATTTCTAAGGTAAGTGGGAGCAGTAAAAGTCCTTATTATGACTTTTCGGAAGTACAAGATGCGGGGGAGAGACTCATTAAAATTCGAGACTCATTAATTTTAACTCCGAATTTAACTTCGATTATTCCTCTTGTACACCTTACTGCACCAACTCTTACACACTTAGAAACTAATGTTGCTCCTGATATACCTGAAAATAAAACACATAACTAAAGTTAAGTTTGTATCATAATAAACCCAATGTTCAACTCAGGAGGTCATCTGGGTCTAAAAGCCCATTAAATTTGATGATCATGTAACCTGCCTGACTAACACAAAATGGATGTTTGGAAAGTTTACCGATCCTACCTCTTCTAATTAAATCATTAGTATCAATCAATCTTCTAAATGGAATAAAGCTATTATTAGCAAAATTTAATTCCATAAATTAGAATAACGTTTAGGATTTGGTTGAATAACCTAAAGGTATTCATAATTGAACCAGATCCGAATGGGAACGTTGTAAGATAAGATTGATTGTAAAAGATTATACTCAAGGAGGGATTAGATTATCAAAGAAACTTCTTATCTGTATTACAAAAGATTTCTTTGAGGATCATTACCGTCCTAGTAGCTCATAATAACTAAGAGCCACATTAGATGGACATTAAGACAACTTTTCATAACGATGACCTACGTGTTCATTAAGCAACCTGAAAGTTCTAAACTGGAGGGTAAGAACACTTAGTCTGTAAGTCAATAAGATCCATGTGTGGGTTGATGCAAGCATAAAATGTGTTGGAATCATAATGAAATTCTCTTCATCAATAACTAAGTGGATTAAAGAACCTACCTCAAGATGAGTGGGAGCAACTAATGAAAACTTGTCCTTACATAGATGACGTCTCTCTTGACAAGTATATGTTACCTAAGTCAAAGCATTGTTCATGCATAATTTTGACATGATGAATATCGGGGATTCTTCTTATGTGATAAGAATCAAAATATACCAAGATAGACCCAACGGGATATTAGTTTCATCCCATAAGTTTTACTCCAAGCGGGTCCTTACGTATGTAACATACAACATTGCTCTCCTTTAGAGGATAATAGGATAAATGAGATTATTACCTTATGCTTCATTAATTAGAAGACTTGTGTAAATTTAAGTCTATGCTTGTTTATGATATTGTTCGTATTGCTTAACACTAGACTTGTCTAGATTGATGAAAAGCATCTAATGGAACATTACAATATCTTTAAGAAACAAGAGACTATAATCTAAAGAAGAAGTGAGAACCTAAAGTGATTGACTACTCTTATTCTAACTTTGTTATATTCAAAGGAAATCAAGTGCCAATTTCGGGGTATATTATAACGTTAGCAGACATAACTATCTTATGGAGGAGTCATAAGGAACTGTTAACAACAACCTAAGTTATCATGACATAATGTGTTGCTGATCACAACAGAATGGTCATTAGATGTTGTTGGTAAATTTATCAGTTGACTCATAACTTATTAACTCCATTTAAATACTAAGTTGAAGACTTGCTGTGATAAAGTCAGCTGTCATAATTTCTCAAACAGTAACAGTTTGAGAGGAGCTGCATTAGAGTTTGATACGAAATCATTGTTCGCTTATGCTAAGAACAAATAGAGGAAATCAGAATTTTGTATCGAATGCATTCATGATATGCTTATGGATCCAATAACTAAAGGTCTATCACCCATAAGTCTCACTAAGGGCCAACTAAGAGAAAAGGGTATTACTGATGACCATGTACAATTGCATATCGTACTATGAATGACTTATGACTTATGATTAATGATTAATTTTCCTTATTATGATTTGTTTGTCTATTAGTATGCTAAGCTAGCATAATGGCATAAAGACAATAATATAACAAATCTACTAAGGGCATAACGCTAATTGATCCTAATGTTAAGTTTTAAATTTGGGTGTAGTATGATTAATGGGGGTCCTAAGTCGAATAAAGACTTAACGGCTGTATTTCTCTGCTATATTTTGGGTTTAGAACTAAAATGAGTATTAATCTCTGCAGACTTACGTAATACTCATAATAAATGATTACTCGGCCAAGTGGGAGAATGTTAGAATAAATATAAATTATGTTTATTATATTTATTATATGGCCATCATTATCATTTATATTATATCGATCAATTACTATAATATCCCTAAGTTTATAATAGGTGATTCTTTGATGGACGGAATTACCCTTACTAAACCTAATTAGGGTGTCCCCTGTGTGTATAAATAGAGAGCTTACTAGAGGTATTAGGTTGGACTCTCATAACACCATAACCTAATGTAGCCGCCACCCACCTCTCTCTCTCATTCGATCACTTTGTGATCATTAGCCATCATTAGTGTACACGCTAAAGGGAACCCGATCAAGATGATGGTGTCTTCCATTACTGAGGTTCCTGAACGGTTAAGCAAATCAGGTACACTTGATTAAATCTAATGTTTATTCCTTATGTTCTTATTAATATAATCAACAGATTAGCTATGTTTGGTTATAAACGAGCCCAACACAAGCAAGGGTACGCACACTCGTTGCTTGCTCGTGAACGGCCCTGACCTGCTTTTAATTAAAAAAAAAGTATATGTAAGCATTTTTAAGAAATAATCATAGAGCAAAACAAATAGGTTTCTAATTCAAGTAATCAGCAGTGTAAAGTTAGTTTTATGAACCACATATCTTTCTTTTTTGAAAAAGCTAACGTTAATAACAAATAGTTTCTTTAGAGGAAAGTTTTAAGGTTTATGACTCACAAGTTTAGGCTTTACTCAAGAGTGTACAACTTAGTTGAAGTGGTAAAATGAAAGAATCAAATATTTTGAGTTAGATTGGATTTGGGTTGTTACTAAAATAGACAACGAGGGTGTGAATAGTACACCAACAAGGCGATAAGTAGCGAGTGAAGCCGGCTAGTGATTTTATAGAACTCTTTTCTAAAATGACAATACATTGTAACTTTTCAAAATATCTCAACCAAGAACATATATTCTTTATTGTATTTCGTTTAGATTTACTATATTTTGAAAATTTGAGGTATTTTTTACAATTTATTGAATCTGGTTCAAAGTTGTAACATCAAAAGCCTATTGTTATATGTAAGGTCATTTTGATTTAAACGTTTAAAGGATGATGACAACAATGGTGAGAATGCTAATGATGTCAATTAAAGGTGGTGGAGATGACTAATGGGCAGGGCCGTCTTCGAGAATCTCCAAAATGTTTTGGGCCTAGGGCGAATAAAAAAAATCGGGGCCCTTATAAAATTTAGAGAGAATTACTATTTGCGTCTCTGTGTTTTGGTCATTTTAACTACTTGAATCCAAAAGTGAAAACCTTAACTACTTGCGTCCCTAAGTTGAAAATAACTAACTACTTGAGTCCATCTGACAGACGCCGTCCACCAGCTCTGTTAACTCCCCCACGTGCAGTTCACGTGAGGGGTATTTATGTCCTTTCATCCTCTATTTAAAACAAGCTTCCCCATTATCAGTCTTTAAAATCCCCCAAACAATCACTTTGAGCCCTAAACCTAAATCATAATCTTCCCCTATTATCATAATCTTCAAAGTTGGAACGATCAGCAAACAAGATGATAGATATAACGACTTGACCTATACGTGGTTCAGCTGTTCATTTCGATCCATACGAAGAATATGGTAAGTGTATAAATTTTACATTTTTGACCTAAGTTTATGATTTTAACCTAAATTTTACATTTTTTTTCTTTGATTTAGTTGATGAACCTACAATGTTCAGCATTCAAATGTTCCACGGAGGTCAGTTTGAAGAAAAGCTTGTTAGAAGGTATGTTGGTGGTAAAATGTGCTACTTTGATAGGATAGATGCTGACGAGTTCTCAGTAATTAAGTTCAACAACATGTTTAAGATGTTACGTTATCCTGCTGATCAAGTTGCTTACTATCATTATAAGATTCCTGATAAAAGTCTAGCTGAAGGTCTTAGAGCTCTAGGGACTGATAATGATGTCTTAGACATGTGTCAATATGTGAGTAGGGTAAAACTCATAGAGGTTTATGTTGAGCATTGGGTTACAAAGGTTGACACATACTTTGTTTCACCACCAAAAAGTACTTCAAATGTGGTTATTGAGGAGATTAAAGATGATGTTGGGCCATCTGTAACTACTAGGAAGCCTAGAAAAACACCTACAAATTGTTCCATGAGAAGAAGACTTGCACTTGAGTGGTTTGATGCTGATGTTGTTAATGAACAACCTGATAGAGTTGAGCAACCTGACAATGTCATACAACCTGATAGAGTTGAACAACCTGAAGTAGATATAGGCTTCAATGATGTAGTAGGTGGTAATGATAGTGAAGTACATGATGCAGGCTTTACTGATGGTTTTAATGATGGATTTACTGATGGTCACAATGAAGAAGATGATGTTGATTTTAGGGCTGATACTGGTTATCAAAATGATAGTGAGGATGAGGATTCAAGAAGTGAAGATTGATGGACGGCGTCAATCATGGTGTTTAAGATGTTTAACTATGTGTTTTTAATGTCGTTTAATTGATTATATGCTTTGAATGTGATAACTACGCAATGATGTGTGATTGTAGGATAAACGACATAAGTGGATGGATTTGGAAGCTTAAACGTGGATAAAATTGAGCTCGGATGATGAACCGAAGATGTGGAAGTGTTCGGGACATTTTGTGTGGCTAAATGAAGTTAGGAAGGATAAGAAAATAAGTATTCTTTCAGCAACTGATGGCCATAAGGGTCCTGATGACAGCCGTAGCTTACAGCGAGCAAAAGCATGAACTTCAAGAAAAAATCAGCATCTGACCGCCGTAACCCCCCTGATGACAGCCGTAGGTTACGACGGTCACTCCCACAATTTTTGGAAAGTTGTTTTTAAAGAGATATAAAAGCTAAACCTTAACTTAGTCGCCTCCCATGCTATCTTTGACGAAAATTGGTGATCTTTGGGAGTATTTTGGAGCTACAAACATCAAGATTCATCATCATTCATCCATACTTTCGGTTTGCATCAACATGTTCGGTATTATTATTGAACGTTTTGAGTTGTTTCTTGTTATCATGAGTGGCTAAACATCTTGTAATCACCTCCGGGTGTATGGTTTAATTGTGAAACCTCAACTCTTGTTTGATTTGGTTTATGGATTGTTTTTCATTTAGTTAAAGAATATTTGTGGTTCTTATCATTTAAGCGATTCACTTGTTTTCATTTGCTTATCTTTTTATCATTCACATTCGGGTTTTCTTGCATCGTGAGTAGTTTGATAATTTGGAGGGTAGGTGATACTTGTGGGTTGGTAATTGAATTGTACAGGTTATTATTAAAAACTTGTGTTCGGTTATCACTTGATTTGAACCGTCCAACAAAACTATGTCTATGTAGTATCCAATCATTTAAACAAGAGTAGGGTGGATCATTAACCGGACACCTGGAGGGGATTACTTCTTTTATATTATTGTTTACAACTTCTTAAATTCATTTTCTTAAAATTCCAAAACAAACAACAAAGCAAGTAGACGTTAATTTTATTAGTTAAGTAACAAAACTACTCTTTCCACCAATTCCCCGTGGAGACGACTCACTTACACTTTACTACTTATTTTTATATTTTTGACCGACCCAACGACATCGATCAAAGATGATGATTCTCAAGATTCAGACTGCAGGATCACTCATGAGTCTGAAGATGAAGATGACTTTAATGAGTCCAATGAACAACATGAAAATCATAGTGGGCAGAAGCATAAACATAAGCATAACAATATTGATGATGATGACTTTTTGGTTGATAAAGACAATGTCATACAAGAGTTTGAAGTAGACATGGAATCTTTTAAAGCTTGTGTTGAGCCTGAACATAATGTAGATCTTGAAGAAGAGGAGCAAGATGATGAGGATGAGCTAGAAGAGAATGGCATTGGACTTGATTTGGATGATTTTGACAGTCCAATTGATGAGGAAAATGACCCTCCACTGAAGAAAGGTCTGAAGAAACTGATAAAGAAGAAGAAGAGGCAAAAGGGGGTTAATCAACCATTTACTGTTGGAAAATGTTTTAGCACAAAGGAAGAGATCAGTAACATAGTTAAAAACATGCTTTAGAAACAAGAAGACAACTGGTTATCAGGAGGAATGAAAAGGTTAGATTTCGTGTGGTTTGTCATGGCATAAATCCAGATTTACAAGGCATGCAAGGGCAAACTGGTAATTCTAGCCAACCATGTGGACCCAGTCAAAAAGTAGGGGAATCTTCAAAGTCTAATAAGGCCAAGAAAGTAAATGACAGCAACCCCACCACCAACCCCATCAATACCACTGATACCACCAATACCACTGATAAACCTAAAAAGATTAGATTCCCAAAACCAGATTGTGATTGGGTCTTACACGTGTCTAGGCCTACAACCTCAGATACTTGGAAAGTCAAGAAATACAAAGACATTCACAACTGTCTTCAAACCAGGGAGGTGAGATTCTACACAGTGAGCAGTGTTGCAAGAGACGTTGAACAAATCATAGAGGGGAACCCCACCATTCCATTGGCAGCCATTCAAGATCAATTACAAAAAAAGAATCAAGTTCAACTAGGTTTACAAAAGACATTCAGGGCAAAGGTTATGGCTCTGCACAAGTTAGAAGGTGATTTCAAAGCACATTATACAATGTTAAGGGAATATTGTGAAGAGTTAATTAGGTCCAACCCTGGTACAACAATAAAGATTGATGTTGAAAGGGAATTTAACCCTACAAGTCCCACAAGACAATTCAGAAGAATCTATATATGTTTGGGTGCATTAAAGGAAGGTTTCAAGATTATGGGCAGGGGTATTTTAGGATTAGATGGTTGTTTTATGAAAGGTCCATTTCTTGGACAAGTTTTCACAGCTGTAGGGCTTGATGGAAACAACAACATCTATCATGTGGCATACTCAATAGTGGAGGCAGAGACAAAGGAATCATGGAGTTGGTTCTTGATGAATCTTGGGGATGATCTAGATCTTGGTCCCAATTCTAACTTTACATTTATCTCAGACATGCAAAAGGTATAATATATTTTTCATGTCATTCATGTTATTTAATTGTCATTCATTCTGTGTAATTGTCATTGATTTTGTTTAGGGGTTAGTACTTGCACTGGCCCAAATGTTTCCCAATGCTGAGCATAGGTATTGTTTAAGGCACATACATGAAAACATGAAGCCCAAATGGAGAGACAGTCTGTATAAGGAGATGTTATGGGAAGCTGCCTGTGCCACTACAATACCACAATTCAACAGAAAAATGTAGGCTATTAGGAGGGTGGATTCCACGCTGTATAACTGGTTAGTGAAGATACCTCCTAAGACATGGGCAATATCACATTTTACTGGTATGTAGACACAAGGTTTGGTTGTTCATACTTAACTGATTTTGGTTGATCATTGTTAACATTTATAGTTGTTCATATAGGGCAAGCAAAAACAGATTTGTTGCTAAACAATACATGTGAAAGCTTCAATATGCAACTTGTTGGATGGAGGGACAAACCAATTATCACATGTCTTGAGTACATCAGAGAGCATCTGATGTAAAGAATTGTGATAGTCCATAAACTGATAGCAAAATCCAATGGTCCTTTGACCCCCTATGCTACAACAACATTCAATGAAATTAAACAAAGGGCCTCACAATACAGTGTCATGATGGCTGGGAAGGGTAAGTTCAAGGTAAGTGTTCCTTTCATGGACCAGTGTGCTGTTAATGTTTTTGAAAGGACATGCAGTTGCAGGAAATGGCAGTTAACAAGTATGCCATGTCAACATGCTGTGGCTGCAATCTGGAATATGGCACAAAATGGGTTTCAAACTGGTGTTGTGGAGTCATGGGTTGATGAAGTCTACTGGCTAGATACCCGGAAAAAGGTTTACATGCACACAATTGAACCAATCAATGGCAGAGACTTTTGGCTCCTTCGAAGTTGTTGAACTTTAATGAGTGTGATAAGGACACGTGCAATCTGGAAGGGTGGACGCCTGTACACTGGGTTTTCTGGCATAGGCAAGCATAGCGCATAAATCCATTTACGGACCTGTTATGCTTACCTGGGGATTCCTGGAGTGAGTGTCCACTTATAGGCTAAAGCATGTCTTCTTTGATCACCATTGGGTTCAAACTCCTTTGAAAAGTCAACGTTCTTGTTGGGCTTTACAGCTAGACAAGAGCACTCCAAGCATCTATGCAAGATTTACAATAATACTCCCTCGTTTCATATACAATATCCTGCATATCATGATTTTCATATATTGATTACAAGTTCATACTTTCATAATCATTTGTACAGTTATACACTCACATTTTCTAATCTCATGATTATTCATTGACTACCTCATAGATGTCTGCTCGCCGTATGCTCCGTGATGCCAGCCAACGCCCTGTTCGTGCTTCGGGACGACGTTCTGATCGTCGCCTCGCATCTTTAGTCGCCGAACAAATTGCTGCAGTGATCCCAAACCTTGTCAGTGAGATAACCCAAAATAGTAACAGTGCCAACACAGGGAGTACGACTCAATTTCGGTGCACTTTCAAACACTTTAACTCCTGCAACCCCACAAAATTCACTGGTGAGGAGGGTGCTACTGGCCTCCTTCAATGGTTTGAAAGCATGGAGAGTACTTTTGTAAACAGTGAATGTCCTGATGAACTCCGCGTTCGCTATGCTACTAGTGTCCTTCAAAAGGGGGCGCTAACCTGGTGGAATGGTGAAAAGCGCAATCGAGGAGCTGATATTGCTTTATCATTATCTTGGGCAGGTGTTAAGGAACTCATGATCGCCAAATTCTGCCCTAGGAACGAAATCAGGAAACTGGAGGAAGAGTTCCATGGACTGAAACAAGACAGTGGTGAGAATCTTGCGTATAATACTCGATATCACGAACTTAGCATACTGGTTCCACACATGGTCACCCCAGTCTCTCGAGCAATCGAAAAATATATCGAGGGATTACCTGACCTGATTCAAGACGTTGTCACTGGAGGCAAAGCCACTACGGTAGAAGAAGCCATCCAACTTGCAGCTATATTAACAGACAAACACGTACGGAAAGGAAACTTGGTTAGGAAGGGCACCAAGACACCTACTGAGAAAACCACCAATACTGTTGAACAATCTAAGACTGTTTTTGTAAAGGCCGCCACTACTGCTTCGAACTCTAAGAAACGAATGGGCGATAACCTGAACCATACTGTTGTGGATCCTGTGACTCAGCCTCCTATCAAGAAAGCCTACACGGGAATCCATCCTCAATGCAGCACTTGCAAGTATCATCACCCTGCAAATCTTCCATGTCGTCAATGCACTAGATGTGGAAGGTTTGGACACTTTGTTTCCACTTGTCGAGTAATGGTTGGGACACAGAGTAATCATCAAACAGCTGCCCAGGGACCACTACAGATTTCTAATGGTCGGGCATGTTATCATTGTAGAGACCCTAACCACATGCTACCTCAATGTCCCAAATTGAACAATGTAAACCTGGTGGCACATGGACGAGCTTTCAATATCAATATCAACGAAGCAGACGATCAGGATGACGTTAATCCCACTGGTTAAGCCATAGATGAAACCTTCCCAAGATTCGAGAAATCCAATACCCGTGTTTTCATTTTCTGGATCCTATTATCATTTTGTACCCAATTTTGTCGCACTCATTAGCATACAATATCTAGAAATTTCCTTGCGTATTATTATTAACACAGATTGGAAATTTATTATATTGATTACGTTTATTTTAATCATACAAGACTCTACCTTACATTTATTTGAAACGTTTGGACTTGATACTTGATCTTACAGATGCTTTTCTAAGAAAATATCGTTGGTTATTACATGAAACTAGATTTTTCCCTTAATTTGACTACGCATTGAACATCTAATTATTCACGATACTCGTAAACACTTAATTATTCATGATAACATTTACACTTAATGATTGTAGTACTTACAAACTTGCTTGCATAAACATGCTATCAATTTGCAATCTATGTGAATAATAATTACTGCACTTAATAGAAGTCATCATGCCTTTTTCAACAGTCGGGAGAGGCCCTACAACCTGCTCCACGACTGGTGGAGGCTATCGAACATACTCAACGATTGGTAGAGGTCACTATGCCTTTTCAAACAGTCGGGAGAGGCCCTACAACCTACTCCACGGCTGGTGGAGGCTATCGAACCTGCTCAACAATCGGTGGGGTCATAGAAGGACGCAAAACTTTAATGTAAGGTAGATTGATGATTCCGGTCCGGAACGTAATCATGAATTTACAGGTACATTAGGGTAGTGTGAAATTCTATTAGAGTTTTTGGTAGGCATCCAGTACGGTTTCAAGGTATCAAAGGTGTGGTGGGTTAGCTGCGGTACACCCTGTATACAAACACTAATGATGCATTGAAGGTGAGACTGGGAGTCGAATCAGGAACAAACTCTGTTTACTTGGTAGTTCATCTAGTCTTTTTATAGTCAATCAACTCATGCATTTATTTTAGGAGTCCTAAAACTTGAAGTAGTGATTTACTAGATTCTTACTCTCTTTACCCTTTCGAGACGAACCTAATCCAATCCTTAACTCACACCTATCACACCTCATATCCAAATCATTCGAATTTTCCAAACCACAGTTACCCTGATTTTTACCCAAACCTCGATAACCCTATAACTTCGGGACGAAGTTTCTAAAAGTAGGGGATGCTGTGACATCCGTCACTTTTTCATTATATATATATATATATATATATTTTAATAATAATAATAATAATAATAATAATAATAATAATAATGATAATAATAATAATAAACACTAGATCTCTAAACCTTACATTTTAACCCATTCATCCTAAACCATCTATCTTAACTCACTAAGCCCACCCAACCAAACCCAACCTATCCCCCTTTTTCTGGCCTGGCCCAGAACACCCGGCCCAGTAGATCCGGCCCACTTCTCTCCTCCCCCTTTACTTTGTAAAAAAAAAAAAATAATAATAATCTTGTTCCACCCGGGTTTCGAACCCGGATCACTTCACACACCCACACAAGTGCTAACCACCTGCTCCACACCAACCTTTTGTTTCTATCCCAAACCACTTTATATTTATTTCCACTTTCGCGTCCCTTTTTTCTTCTTCCTTGGCTGTCGCGAACAGCAGCAGCAGTTAGGAATTGTTTTATTTTTTTTTTTTTCTTTTTCTTTCTTTTTGGCCAATCTAATCAACATTTTTAAACGCGTTTTAAACCTGAAAAGGAATGGAACCATGATTGCCGGCCCTATACAACTTGATTCCACGTCAAATTACAATCAATCGTTGACCAATTCATTTAATATACGCGAATGACTTAAATCGTGGTCAAACCTTCCAATTAACCAAACCCTCTGATCCTCCCTATAAATTGACCCCCTACGATCATTCACAACTCGCTCACAACTCTCTCTCAACCTCCAATTACCTCTGAATCACACTGATTATAATTATCTTGTTCGTCGTTTGACTTTTGCTTTGACCCGACAATCATACGTAAAACAACACTGTGAGTTACTTTTCTTTTGTGGGTTTTATTAGTCGGCGATCAAACAACAAAAGCCCCAACATTAATCGGGCTCAAGTTGTCTGATTTGTCCAATTGTTAAATCTAGGGTTCGTTCTTATTAATTTGGGGAAGAACACGATTTTTAATATGATATATATATTAAACGGGCTGGAACAAAACACAACCATGGTCTGGACCAAGTGGTTGTGACTGGAGCCTTGTGAACTGGACCACAGGGGTTCGAACCCCACCCCATACATTCTTTTTTTTTTGAGTTTTCAAGTATAAGTTTAAATTATATATATATTTCATTTAAACTTGTAAATTCATTTTTAATTATTAAAACCTTGTTATTATTTCTAAAAAAATTATTTTTAACAAATCTGATGTCAAAGTTTCATCTACAATTTTTATTTTTCTAAAATTCATTTATTTAATATTTATAATAATTAAATCAATTTTATACTATTATATTTATAAAAATCCATTAAAATATCAAAACAATTTTATAAATTCCTACAAAAATTATCCTGAGTTTGTACAATGTTAAACTTTACTGAAATAATTTTTAATTCAGAAAAATCATTTATTTTATATTTATAATCAATTTTTGTTAGATTTAATCATAAATAATTCATAATAAATTCATTTTACAATATTTTTGCACCAAAATTTTACATAAATTATTTCTAACTATCTGGAACTGAAATACAATTTTTAATTCAGAAATTCTTTGATTTTAATATTTTTAGATATTAAAGTCATATTTTGATAATTTGAAATAATTAGATTAAATATTCTAATTTCAAGAAAATAATTTTATAAAAATTATTTTCATACTTAAAACCTCATGTTGTGACTATATTCAACTTAAAATTTTACCAAGAGACTTTTATTTATTTATTTATTAAATTTCATATATTTAATAAACAGATCGTTATTAATCAAATAAACGTTTATCCCCAAATTCGAAGCCCTAGAAATACATATATCCTAGAGTTAATTCCCTTACACATTATCAAATTCTTTAGGTTGATTCTTTGGAATATTTCCAACGCACATTTCGTTGTCCAGTTCAATTACAAGCTATTACGTATACAGTGAGTACTTCCTATCCCCTTTTTACTTTTATACATTTTTGGGGTGTTACATGTACACTATTACAAATTTCAAATACAAGTTTACATTTTCACAATACAATTCTAGTACTATGTGCATTGCTTACAATGTGCTTTATGCTTAGACAATACATGTGGATTACATTTGTACTTAGTGAAATCATTAACATGGTACAAGCCGACCTTAACATTGGATAGCGCTATTTGGATTGACAACCCGCCTAGGTTGATTCTCCCCCTTTTTCATCGGAGAATCCGTGGCCATTGTTAAGTTATTATCCACTTGTTGGATAAGTACACTACAGTTCATACAGTACATTATACAGTCACAGGGTTGATTTCGCTCATTTGTATGATACATGGTTTACATATCCACACTGTAGCTTGCACTTGAATTGTATAACTTTTTAACCTACTATATATATCAAATCTAGGAATGCTCACCAACATTTCATATGTTGACCAAACCTATTTTTGTACATGTTTCAGGTGCAGTTTGATCTAGTGCTTTAGCAAGAGACATTTAGTGTTTTATTTCTATTCAGTTATTTCAATATTTACATTTCATTTAGACAATGTATTTTCCATTTCCATGTAAGACAATTTTGATTATTCAATAATATTTACATTTTAGTACCATGAGCTTTTGAACAATCGTCACTACGTGGCACCTCGATGATTCCGCCATCGGTTGGGGTGTTACAGAGCCCTTCTCAATGTCCAACAACCCTCACCCTTCCTAAGCATCATGTTCAAGTGGGAAGGCCTAAGAAGGCTAGGAAGAAATCACAGGTTGAGATAGAAGAAAGCCAGATTGTCAAAAGAGGGAAGCTGACAAGGAAAGGGGGAACCAAAACTTATAGCAAATGCAAGAACTTGGGACACAACTCAAGGAGTTGTAAAGGGCAAGGTGGTGAGGCTTCCAAAGCTGGAAAGGGTGGAAAGGCTGGTACAAAGAGGAAAAGGAGGGAACCTGTCAAAAAGTCATCACAGAAAGCACCTCAAGTTATCCAAGATATCTAGTCTTTGGTTGTAGGTTTAAGTTATTAAGTTATAAAAAATGTTAATGTCTTTTGGTTGGTTAGTTTAACTTTTGATGTTTTCAGACATGTAATGTTTTGGTTGGATGTTTTAAACTTGGTTGGATGTTAGTTTAATTTGGATGTTGGTTTAATTTTGATGTTGGTTTAATTTGGATGCTTTCAGACAGGTTTTGATCATGTTTAATTGTACATGTTTTGATCAGGTTTTGATCATGTTTTGATGATTTTTGATAAGGTATTTTTGACCATTTTGAGCATGTTTTTATTGCACATTATTGACCATGTTTTGACCCATTTAGATTGCACATTATTGACCATGTTTTGACCCTTTATGAATTCACCATCTGCACATTATTGATCATGTTTTTATTGCACATTATTCACCATGTTTTGACCCATTTAGATTGTGCCCATTATTAACCCATTTAGATTGTGTGAATCTTATGCACACAAAATGTATTGGTATTGCCCCCATTATTGACCAATTATGAATTCAACAATTTTATCATAAACACATACAAAAGCATACAAATATCATTCACAAAAAAAGTTACATTACTTCATACTTGACCATTACAATATCAGGGGTTACAAAATTTGGTCAATATCTTACGCATACACTGCATAAACCACTTCAAACTACCACACTAACACAACCATTTCATTTAAAAATTAAATAAAACACAAAGAAAATCCAACTAAGACATAGCACAAGCCTCAATCTTTTCAGCTGTTTGTCCCTTCTCATTGCTAATTGTTCATGATTGTTAATTGTTCGAAGCAACCCAGGTATGATTTCAGTAGCCCTTGCACACATTGGAGGGTCGCACCACCTGACAAACCCACAATTTGGACAACAGTGGAACCTTCGACCTTGATTTAGTGCAGCCGATGATGTTCGAACTATTGTTGGAAACCCACATCTGCAATTGTTCATCTTCGATTTCTTCAATTAGGGTTTTAAAATGGAGAAGAAATGAAGGCAGGTGTTTTATAATGGGGAAGGATGGTATGAAAGGACATAAATACTCCTCACGTGAACTGCACGTGGGGGGAGTTAACAGATCTGGTGGACGGCGCCTGTCAGATGTACTCAAGTGGTTAGTTATTTTCAACTTAGGGACACAAGTAGTTAAGGTTTTCACTTTTTGATTCAAGTAGTTAAAACGACCAAAATACAGGGACACAAACAGTAATTCTCTCTAAAATTTAAGTTTTAACTTTCAATTTTCAAATGTGAGTAATTCAAATTTCAACTTTTAATTATCAAACATCAATACCTAGAACATATATTATATTAAAAAATAAAGAAAAGATGGTCTTCTTCATTAAATGCATTGTTATACAAAACTTAAATCCATGAAGTGGGATTTGAACCCAAGTTCTCTATCTTGAAATATATTTTACTAACCAATTCATTTACCTTGGCTTTGTTCTCATTTCTCACACCAAAATAATTTAAATACACTTTTACATAATATATATTTTAAAATTTTAAAATTTCGGGCCTCCTGGGAGTTTGGGCCTTGGGCCGTCGCCCACGCCTAAAACCGGGTCTGCTAATGGGGAAAAGAGATTTTTAAGAGATTTGTGTGTTGTAGTCCCCAAAGAGAGAAAATCAATTAAGGTGGTGGAGATCAAATCCATTCATGTAAATCCAGCCGTTAGAATATGTAATCAGAGATGGTCGGAAGAAGAGAAACAAGAAGATGCCCCTACCCGCATCAGCTAATGGGAAAGTTAATGCGAGATATATGTGATTTAAAAAAACATAAAAGTTAATGCTAGTTAGCGAAAATAATCAAAAGTGTTAGCCGCGAGCAAAATGTTTGAGGCTGAATGAGTAAAGGCTGAATGAGTAATTTGGAAATTTGAATCAAAATCGTAGTATGAACATAATACAAAAACCATTCACACAATTGATTGTTTAAAATAATACTAAAATTAACATGATGTAATAAATTAATTTAGTGTCGGGTCCGTGAAGCGTTTAATTGATAGTGGTGACGATTATAGTAGGAGTTATGTTTGGGATTGGTGTAAACGGGTCCCGCTAAAGTGTAATGTGTTTGCTTGGAGGGCGGAGTTGGACAAGATCCTACCGACTATAAACCAACCGACTACAAACCCACCGACTTCAAACTCTTCAACGTTTGAAATTTATGAGCCACGACATCCTTGAGTTTCGGCTGTGGAAGGGTTGAATTATGCATATGATTATAGAAATATTCGAAGTTGGGCTGAAGCTTACGGAACTGATCCTGGGTCCCACTACGTAATGGATTTGGATGAGGAAATGTTTTGTCCGACACCCGAAAGTAAAGGATATCGATACGAGAGGTTGGACAGGCGTGATAATGATCGTGACTGCTCGTCGCCCGATTCCCTCTTTGATTATTGATTTATGTAATCGTGCGTTTAAATGTCTAATTAGTTATGTTTTAGTTTTAATTTTAGGTATGTATTAATTTTAATTTTAGCTATGTTTTAATTGTAATTTTAGTTACGTAGTAATCATAATTTGAATGTCTTTTTTATTTAATAAATAAAAAAAATAAATTCAGTGCACTGGTTTAAAATAGTGCTGCCTTTAAAATTGTGTTTCAATGAAGTGATGTGCCAATGTATACCCCCCCCCCCCCCCACATACATACACACAACAACAACATAAGCTCAATCAAAATCGTGTTTTAATGAAGTGATGTGCCAATGTATAACCCAAAAAAAAAAAAATTCAGTGCACTGGTTTAAAGTAGTGTTGTCTTCAAAATTGTGTTTCAATGAAGTGATGTGCTAATGTATAACCCCCCCCCCCCCCCCACATACACACACACAACGACAACATAAGCCCAATCAAAATCGTGTTTTAATGAAGTGATGTGCCAATGTATAACCCCCCCCCCCCCACACACACACACACACACAACACCAACACCAACATAAGCCCAATCAAACCGTCGTACATGATGTATAAGGCACACAAGTGCACAAAGACGCGAAAGGCATCATCATTTATCTACATCCTAATTTTGGACCTAAAACTTAGAATTCACATACCTCAAACGAGAGATACTGACAATTTACTGGCAGTTTCATCCAATAAATATATATTTTTTTTGAAAGGTAGTTTCATCCAATAAATATAGTGTGTGACTTTAATTTTTGCAAAATAAAGATTTTTGTTTTAATAAATTTAATTAAAACCAATGGCCATATGGTGGCGCATTGCAATGAATATGATGTAGAAATTTCAACCAAAGTCATAACCCTCTTAAAAAGCTTGGAATAAATGCCACCCTAGTTTGGTGATTTTCTGTATATGCTCACAGTTTTAGTTAAAATTTTTTTTTTGGAAGGTGTGTTTTAGCGGAGAATTCAAACGACGCACAACCCCTTAACCCCAGTTTGAATCCAGGCCAAACGCGGGTGTTGAATTTCTCACCCCTTAGTGCGAGTGGGGGGACTCGAACCTGAGAACAAGCCCGGGCGGGAACCTCCCTAAAAAGTAAACCCTCCCACCTCCAACCAGCTGGGCTGGACATCATTGGCACAGTTTTAATTAAAATAAATTGAATTATTGATTTTACTTCTTTCTATTATTTTCTTTTATGTAAAATCGAGCTCCCACCGACTTGCTTTTAATAAAAAAAGGTATTTGTAAAAAGTTTGAAGAAATAATAATAGGGCCAAACTGATATAAAAGATATGGTGTAAAGTTACAACATTAGTTGATAGGTTACGACTTTTATAAAACATTATCTTATTCTAGAAATAAAGCTAACATAAATAACAAACAGTTTTTCTAAGGAAAGTTGTAAGCTTGTGGTTTTATGAGTCACAAAGTTAGGATTCAAATAGGGCGTGTCTAACATAGTTGTTGTGATCAAATGAACGGGTCGAACTTTATAGTGTAACTTTTATAAGAATCATATCATGCTTGTTAAAATTCATACTTATAAGTCGGACCCTTTTGATGTGTAATGTTTGAAGGATGATGGCAACAAAGACGATGATGCTGAAGATGTCAACTAGAGGTGGTGATGGTGACAAATGTTTTAAGAGACTTTTGTGGTGGAATCCGCTAAAGAGCAAATTGATCGAGGTGGTGGAGAAAAAAATTGATTCATGCATATTAAGCCGTCGAAATCCATAGCGAGAGACAGTGAGGAAAAGTGAGACGGAAAGATATCACCCCCTACATTAGCAAACATAAAACTTAACATGAGTTAATAAAAATAATTAAATGGGGTGGTCGTGAGTAAAAAGTTGAGACAAAATGTATAACTATAAAAGTGAAGAGCAAAGCCGTGATATGGTCATAACATAATAACTATACTTATAATTATATATACTATGAAAGAAAAACACTTCTACAGTGCCTCAATTTAATTGGTTAGGAAATTGGCGATGCATGTGCACGCCATAGTTTGTAAACCAAAATGGACTTTGGCCCATCTAAAACCTAATCTACAGGCTGCTACATAGCAGGCCCATTGTGGTCTTATCAACGGCTCATATGCATGTAAAGTTTGTAACTCAATTTTCTATAGATTACACTACTTTTTATCCCGGGAGCGTCTCGGGTTGAAATACCTAATATAAAATAATAAAATATATTATTATTATTATTATTATTATTATTATTATTATTATTTTAAACAAATCTCTGCCATAAGTTATCATATTCAAATATAAAAAAAAAACATTAGTCTAAAGGTTATGTGATGCGTTAAAAAATTCATGGGTATATGATCGGGTATGTAGTTTGGGTATCTGGGTATGTTATTTCGGGTAATCGGGTCGGGTATCACCTAATCGCAGACCCGACCCAAACCCACAATTTGTTTTAAACTAATCCCAAACCTGACACAATACCTGTCGGGTTACAAAAAATAGTCATTTTTTTCTCCGATTTATATATAGCACTATGGTACTCGTTAGAAAGATAATAAAACGCTCGTTAATTTGGTGTAATTTTTTTTTTAAAAAATCTCGTATATAAAAGATATTAACGTTAAAAAGTTATGGGAGGAAACACGAGAGATAAAATAATAAAGGTTTAATATTTATATTTAGTAGATTAAGTATTTAATAGATTAGGTTAAAGATTATAATACATTAGGTTAAATCATATCTATTTCTTTTTTTTAATTGGTTTAGAGTTGCCACATCACATCCTATGTGGCATCTCTCAAAGGAGAGATTGCATAAGAGTATGACATGTAGGATTAATCCCTTTGCAATATATATATATATATATAGATTAGAGCATAACTTGGGCTCTTACGCAGTCTGCTACATAGCATGCCCAAATTAGACACTTGAACAGTGTCTTAATATTTTATTTATTTTCTTATTTAAATGTTTTCTTTATTATTGTATTGTTAGAGATATGAATGGCTGTGAAATTTAGGATAGATTTTGTAGAGTATTAAAATGTTTAGACCGACGGAATATTTTTCGTTATTATTGGGCCACTTAATTGAAGATTATTGGCCCACCTATTTGAAGAAAATTGCTAACATAATTGAACATTATTGGCCACGTAATTAACGAAAATTGCTAAATAGCGGTACGACACTTATTATTGCTAATAATGTTACTTTTAATGTCCACCAAACCTATAACGACAGGAGCGTCCCGCAGCGAAGCGCGGATAACTAAAGCACTAGTTACGTTTAAAATAAAACTACCATTAACTGTTTTTTGGACCGGCTAAACTCCCACTTGGGCAAATTCCTGCACAAAGCAGGACTCGAACTTGCAACCCCAGGGTAGGAAATATGCAAAGCCTTAAAACCTCCCACCTCCACCACTCCGCTGTGGCTTCATTGGCAAAAAAAAAAAAATGTGGCAAGGGTAAAAAAAATAGGCAATTACACATATCCCCTTCTCAAAAACTAAAAAAATATCAAATATACCCATTCTATTCTTAAACACCTCATATCATTATATGTTATGATGATGTAATGATATGAGGGCTTAGTAATGATTATGTAAGAGTGTTAGAACACTCGTTTCGGTGAAATCAAGTTGTAGGATGCATGAAAACATCTTGCATGTTACATGTTCTTGGTGTTCATAACTTACTAAGTTGGAAAGATCGTATGTGATATAAGTTGTAGGATGCAAGGAATGTGTTGTATGACTTGCCGTGAATATAGTTTAGTAAAAGAATTGGGGTAAAATAGTTATTTTCCAATGTATTTTTAATAGAATAGGTATATATGTAATTTATGAAGTTTTGTAAGGGGATATATGTAATTTAAATTTTGGGTCGGGTATATATATAATTATAGTTGAAAATAGGAGGGGGGATATATGTAATTAATCCAAAAAAAATTGATGTATAACAAAGATTGGCAAGTAAGAAGAAATACAACGCAAGAATTCTATAAGGAAAAAAGGGTAAAACTGATAAAAGAAGAAGCAGGGAAGACACGTAAGACAGTGTGTTGTGGGGCGCGAGCGAGCGGCCGAGCCACGTGGATCACGGACACCACAATACCTACACATGAATGACGACGTGAGCGAGTAGGCGCGACCCTGATCGCATGGGCTAGCGAGGGAAAATCAGGTTTGTGTATTATGGTTTGTTTTTGTATTTTTTGCCCTTGGAAGAAGATTTATGGGGGGAAATCGGGTTTTGTTTGTGAAGATTGAGTTGCAGAGATTATCGGGGATGAAGAAGATGACGAAGGCTTTGTTTTTTTTAAGTGCAATGTATTTTTTTATCTAATGTAATGTTTTAAAAAATGTTATGTAAAATATTTATGTTTTATAATTATTAATTTGGTAAAAAAATGACCCGCTCAGCTTGAGCCACAACAGGATCAAGTTAGCATGTTTGAGTCGCGAGCCAGTGACACGTGGGCGCCTACTTAGCACAATATTAGAGCACGTGGGCAGGGTCAGAAATAAAAGGTGGAAGAAAGGAACACGTGGGCAAGGAGAAGGGGTAAAAGAAAAAACCCCGGGAAAATCACCGAAATAGCCAAAGACCGAGCTAAATCACCAAAATAGCCACCTCAACCGACTTTGGAGAGTCGGCTCCCAGATCCCGAGGATTTGGAGCTGACCCTGGAGACTTGTCCGCTGCTGACCAATAGTAAGATGCTACGTGTCCCGAAACCTGTGACCCGTCTCCAAGACGTCTGCGGGCCGCCAAGACGTCTCCGGAGAGATGGGAGACGACAACAAGTGTCTTCCCGGCTAATGGCTCAAGCTGTTTCGGATTTACTCAGTTGGCTCAAAAGGGACACGTCTCCTTAACGTCTCTTTATACCACTCAAAGCCGGTTCCGAGCGGGTCATGTCTCTGTCGTACTGTCACCATACGGAAGCGTCTTTCGCAGACGGTAACGTCCCCGTTGACGCCTCAACCGTAAAAAAGACGTCTCCGGAGATTGTGTATTCTTTCTTTTTTAGCTATGTTTAAATAGTATTTTTATTATGTTTATGTTTATGTTTATGTTTAATTAATGTTTAGATTAGGTTAATTTTTTTTTGAACGGCCAATAAAGCTTTATTCAAAGGCTAGCAAGTCGCTTGCACCAAAAATCCGAGGAATACAATATCCGAAAAACAAACCAACATAACAAAAAAAAAAAACAAAACATATCCCACCATAACAAACTCCCAGAAGAAAAACCCGAAGCCTATCCCATCTTTAAAGTATCAAACGCACACCACGAATCCCAGGACATGTACGACATTTTCCCACGATTTGTGATCCACAAGTAACTCATCACCTTGATTTCCTCCACGAGGCTTCTAACATTCACCGGTTTTTGCTTGAAAATCAACTCATTTCTGGCTTGCTATATGCTCCAAAAGGCTGTTAGAACTACTCCGTAAAAACCTTTCCGAGGCCGCATACCCTGCCTAGCCGTATGATGAAAAGACAAGATATCACAGACATGAAAAGCAAACAGATTCTACACCTTACACCACTGAAAAATCGCCTGCCAGACTTCCTAAAAAACATTTTTGTTAATTTTTTTAACGGTTACTTTCATTAAACATTAAACATTAAACAACATTAAGCATTAAACAACATTAATTATTAAACCAATCGCACAACAATCGCCATGTCGCAACATGGTTGAAGTTACTCTCGTGTGCATGGTAATAGTCGCGACGCGTGACTTGGATTGCAATGTCTTCTTGAAGATTAGATTGCCTCTCAATCGTGGCTTCATAGAGGGCGTTCCATCGGATACACTTGGTGAATAGAGCATGCCACTTACTAACGAGCGAATCCTTGGGGTGGTCATATGTGTTGGTTATTCGATTGAATTCCACCGACACGTTGTTCCAAAATTAGGCTCTCCGTAAATCGGCAGGATCATTTGTGTTTCTCACTTCAAAGTACGCCCTCGTTAACGTGATCTCCTCATTTACATTCCATGAGACCATTTTAACGATATGATTAAAGTATGATAACCGGTTTTGGTGTGATTTTGGTATTTAAGGGGTTTTTATAGGTGTAAGAAAATGTACCTGTTAGGTTGTAACGAATGAAAATTAATTACCGTCCTAGTGGAAACTGAAACGCCGCCGCCAAGTCATCTCAGGAAGTGGGAAACGGCACAAAGTCATCTCAAGAAGTGGGAGACGACATCAAGTCATCTCGGGATATGGGAGACGGCACCAAGCTGTCTCATTCCGCAGAAGCCATCACGGAGACGTCTCAGGAAGTGGGAAAAGGCACCTAGTCGTCCCGGGCATCTCCTAAGCCGTTTCATTCCACAGGAGCCTAATTTTTTTTAGTGGGTATATAAATGCACCACTCCACTTCACGAAATTTGTACCTTTTCCCTCACGTGTTCTAAAGATTTCGAAATTTTTTATAAATTTTTTTATAAAGTTTTTAAATCCTTATACGTTTTTTATTCTCATTATGTTTTTCTAAGCTTTATTTCGACTTGCATTCGACTAAATGCATTCATTTCACTTTTCAAACTTAAGCCTACAGAATCATGTAAACATTCTCTGATAATATTTGGATCGTTGTTACATCTGCATAAAACTACTTGGATCATTGTTACATCTGCATGTGGTATAACCCGTGTAGAATGCAACTTCGGTCTAGTAGTTTATAATATTGGCAAGTTCATTGACCTCCCAGATCTACGTCATGCCCTGTTGGAACATCTTTCTCCCACGTGTGAAAGGACGTCGGTGGTGGTGGTTGGAGTAGTGGACGCCGACGAGTTCCTTGGTGTGACGTAGGGAATGGAGCAGCCTTTCATTGCTGTCAATAGGATATGGCAGAAGTCATCATTTTCCTTACACACCGATTGTAAACCTCTGTCTGTATGATTCTAAAAAATGAAGATGAGAGGTCCTGGAGAGTGGGTATAAAGCACACTGGGAACTATTGTTACATAAAGCAAGGATTGAAAGACATTTATACTGCAAATGGTTTAAAGCAACGGATACGTCTGGGTGGTCGGCATGTGCAACGACGAATTATTGGTGTAATAGTATAGGAGTTGTAACATTTGTCGTTCTAAAAAAAGGTAACTTTGATGTATATTGTATGATACCCATTATTTATGATTTATATAAATTTGTAAATGTTTGTGTTTAGTTTTATTATGTTTTTGATTGTTAAAGAAAACAATTAATAACCAAATAAATAATAATAAAATAAATAAAAAAAGAAGCCAAATAAATAGGATAACAACGTATTCCTTATTCGCGGGATCGCTGCACACATCGAATTGAAATTATCTTCAAAATTAGATACGCGATAAGCTTTACAAGTCTTCCACCGGTTTGTATTTCACTTTTATCTCGTTCTCAGGGTCCAGACCAGCTTGTTTGGGATTGTGACTCAATATACTGAACCGGCCATAGGCCCGGGTTCGAATCTCCCCCACAACCTTTTTATAAAATTTAATACAGGTTCGAATCCCACGCATACAATATTTTTTAAAACCGATTCTTATGCTTATTTTATATACAACTTTTATTTTATGTAATGCTTTTTTTTCTATTTGTAATTTCGTATTTTATAATATAAGTGATGTGTTTTAATTATGTAATGTTTATTCGTTTTAAATTTTATAAGATATGAAATTTTTATTAATATGTTTAAAAACATTTAAACAATAAACAGTTAAAGAGATTAATTTACATACAAAATACTACGTATCATACAACATATATCTGAGTTACCTATCTACATACAAAATACTCGGTATCGTTACATAGACTATAATTAATAAATACACTTGACGTGGTTCTTAAACGAAAAAAGCCGAGTTCTCCCATATCCCATTACCAATTAGCTTTAGTTATGGCTGTAATATTCGTATTTTTCGTATTTTCCATTCTAGTCCTTGTATTCTTGTATCTTGTCATTTTTACACCCTTGTAATCCCGAGCTTATGATCAATGGAAAAGTATCTTGTCAATTGCATTTAATCTTAATCTATTTCATTCATTCTATAAATTCTATGTGACGCAAACTTTATGTAACATCGCGTGATTTTTTTAGTTTTGCATATATTCTAAATTCTATACTTAACAAATTCTAAGTTCACCTTTACTCACTTCTTTTATACTCTTACCAATTCGTGACGAGTCATCATTATAATTTATCCTAACCAATTTAGGCGTCATAACAAAAAAACTCATTTAGTTAAAATCTTAATATATATCTATTTTATTTTTAAAACAAAACATATATACATACATATTTAATATTAATACTTTTAGAAAAAAAAAACACAAAAACAACGAAACGATGAATGAAACCATGAATTAAAGTCATTTGACTTTGGTGACAAACTTACACAACATAACAATACTAATTTTGTTTTAGTCTGTCACTTTCATTTTTATTTTTTTTTTCTTTCGATGACTACACAACAGCACAGACAACCATGACCTTAACAATTAAACACAATCCCCATTTAATCTCTTCCTAACCACCCCATTAACTCTATTTAATACCCAACCACCTTAACCCACCTATAAATACAACCCCTCCCTACACCTTAATCTCTTGTTCATCTCATTTCTCCCTAAAACTCTCTCTAATCCTCAAGGTTTTGAGCAAAACTTCCTGAAAACACATCAGTAAGTTTCTAAGCTCAAACCTTCAATTCTTTTATGTTTTTCCTTCTCTTTTTCATCTAAAACTCCTTGGAGAAACCTCTAGGATCTTCCCCATATTTATCCACAGAAGTGTGATAAGGGTAGAGCATCTAAAAGAGGTTCCAAAGGTGGTTGTCTTCTGAATTATACTATATAATAATATAAACATATACTTTCAAGTTTCTATCTTACTAGTTTATTATTAATCTTTGGAAGGTTTGTGGTTACACCCTACCTTACCAACTCTCTTGACCCTTCTTGTGCTACGGATTTATCCACACTAGAAAGGGGAAATCCTGTGTCCAAAACCCACGTTTATTCCATAAGCGAAGTGGTTATGACATGAACCTATCAAATGGATTCACATTCCTAACTTTATACCATCCGAATCATCTATGATGGTTTTGTGCTTGGTCTAACTTAATCTCATGACCATCCGGATTGCCCTAAAGGCAATTTGTGCTTGGTTTGCCTAAAAGGCTTGCATGACTCTCGTGAATCTATAACCTAAACTCGAACCTAAGACCCTTTATTCTTTAATTCTAGATAACCAAGGCTAAAGCTAAACCTTCCAAGACTTACCTTTTTGGAACTCTATCAAACGCACCCAAAGGTGAGTTCATACTTGTCCCCCTTTTATTCTTTATTCTTTGGGGCTCAACATGTATCGCTATCAAAACTTAAACGATTTCATACTCTTAAACTATCATGCTCAATCTATTAAACATACTTATATGCTATTTGCCATGCTTACGATTCTTGATACTTAAACATAATTCATTAACTATTATTAGCCCACTTAACATGTATAGCGCTATAGGAGTAGCACCCCGCCCCCTTTATGGGTCATTGTTAAGAAAAAAACGGACCTAGCATGAATATGTTAGGTATATGCAGTGGTATTCGCGGGTTTGAGTTATGTCTTTTGTATGATAGGTATGCGCAATGCTATAGTATGAGATTTGAGTAAACCATTCTAAAATACTATGTATGTAAACTAAAACTAGTATGCTCACCAATGCTTTATGTGTTGACGGATATTTTATACATGTTGCAGGAAATGTTTGATGCAAGATATTCAAGAAATCTACTTAGGATTGGACTAGAAACTCACGCTAGTTTAAGTTCTATATTTTGATGTCGTATTTCTCTTTTCATGAAAACAATTTGTATTCTGTTATCTTTTTAGACGATAATTATGCTATGAATGAAATTTTATCTTTAAATCATATTGTCACGAATTCTAGTGTCATGAAGTCTTTGAACAATCTATCCCAAGTCTCGCCCTGATGTATTCCGCCATCGGTTGGGGTGTGACAGATTGGTATCAGAGCCATGACTATAGGGAATTAGGAAAAAATGCCATGTTTGACCTAGACTATAGTTAAGAACCTTTTTGACCATTTCTTTTTCATGCTTAATATACTCGTTCTCCCTATCTTGCTTCTACTTTATTCCTTTGGTCTTAAAAAAAAAATTTACCTTACTATTTGGTGGATTATTCTACACTCGAAGACGCTCGTATATCACAAACGAAAGAAAATCACCGAAATAGGCGTGAAACCCTCACTTTGGTGATAACTTTCAATCCGCGTAAATTCTTTGTGTTTTTGAAACTACACCAAGATAGGAGTGATATCCTCACCTTGGTGGAAATTTCACAATTCTCGCTCTAGTGGACACTTACCAATTGAAGGTTAGAAATAATTTTCTTACCACGTTGGACAAAGTGCACAAACCACACTCAAAGAAACGACCTCGCTAAGATAGGAGTGAAATCCGCAACTTAGCGACTAGTTTCAATCCTTGATTATTTTTTTAATCTCGCCAAAGTCTCAAATTTACTAATGACAAGGAACATGTAGTAACTGGAAGGGTGAATACCGTTAACCGAAAGCTTCGGCGAGAGTATTTCCACCTATTAGGCCAAAGCATGTTTCCAAACTCAAAGGTAAATTCGAATCACTTTGGTTAGTCTTAGTTCCGTTCCGGAACACTCCAATTGTTTTTAAACAAGCCTTTCTTTTTATGCTAATACTACTTTCAATGTTGTTTTCATGCTATATTTTCGATATATATTTGATTTACTTACTCTCTTACAATCTCAAGACTCGCATTACAAGCTACTCTAGCAATCTCCAAACAATACTAATAATCGCAAACCAACACTAATCAAAGCTCCTTTATATTGTCTAAATGCACTATACTTGCTTATACTTATGTGTTATGCTTTGTAAAGCAATGTGAAACTACATGCTACTTGAACTATTTGACACTATGTGCTTGTTATGCTTAATTTATTTCTAAAAACAAAGACAAAATGCAATCTTTATACAAATAAACCATTGATCAAAGCTCATAATCCTTTTGTTTATCCATTAGATGTCTTCCATGTCAAACCGAAGAAGCTCAAAACAAAGCACCAACAAGAAAATGCTCTCTTTCATGGCCAAGCAAATGGCCAAGGTCATACCCGAAGTGGTTAGCAAAATCCAAGCATCCGCAAGCCCACACGGTTCTGTTGACTCAAAAGCTGAATCCTCCAAAACCACCACTTTCACCTTTAAGCAATTTAACCTACATCGACCCGACTCTTTCACGGGAAACGATGGTGCTACCGCTATGCTCGAATGGTTCGACCACATCGAGCTAGTTTTCATCAATAGCGAATGCCCCGAGGATCTCCGCACTCGTCACGCCACTAGTGTCTTCAAATCAAGGGCACTCGAATGGTGGAAAAGCGAGAGAGACACCCGTGGAAACGAAGCCGCTTTAGCTCTGCCGTGGGAGGAACTCAAGCAACTCATGATTGAGAAGTTCTGCCCCGCGCAAGAGATTGAGCGACTCGAAGATGAGTTTTGGAAACTCAAGCAAAACAGTGGTGATAACCCAACCTATACCAATCGTTTCAAGCAACTCCTTGTCCTTGTACCTCACCAATTCAACACCACTAAGAGAATCATAGCTAAGTATCTCAAAGGCCTCCCAACAAGTGTTCGTGATATCGTTGAAGGAGCCGAACCCACCACCCTAGAAAAAGCCATTCGTTTAGCTTCCAAAATCTCAGATAACCAAGTGAAAGATGGAACCTTAACTATCCCAAACACCACCAAAACCATCAATCAAACCACCACCATTCCCACCGACAAACCAAAGGAAGCCAAAACCCCATCAACCCATAGCAATAACCGCAAACGCAAGTCCCGAACCCAAAACTATGCCGTTACCATTCCATCCACCGAAGCTCAAGCTCCAACTCCTCTTAACCAAGTGCCTGCCAAGAAACCCTACACCGGCTCTTTCCCAAAATGTAACATGTGCCATTTTCATCACCCACCAACCTCTACTTGCCGTTTCTGTACCAATTGTAACCGTTATGGGCACCTTGTCCAAACTTGCAAAACCGGCCCTAGAACCCAAAACAACCAACCTCAAGTTGTCAACCAACCCCGAGCTGCTAACCAACCTCCTCTAGCCATCGGCAATGGGCGTGCATGTTTCAAGTGTGGTGATCCTAATCATTTTGCTCCTCAATGTACCCGCAACAACCAAGTTCAAGCTCCGGCTCAAAATCAACCACCAAGGGGTCGCACTTTCAACCTCAATGCGGCCCAAGCTCAAACTAAAAATGATGTTGTGAACGGTACGTTCCTTGTTAATGGATCTTATGCTTCTATACTCTTTGATACTGGTGCGGATAAGAGTTTCGTCTCTTTAGAATTTGAACCCTTACTTGCTTGCGCACGGTCTAAATTATCGGAACCATTCACCGTTGAAGTCGCAAATGGTGAACCCATCTCTATTGATTTCATTATCAAAAACTGCACCTTGAATCTTAATGACCATGATTTCTCCATAGATCTAAACTCCATGCAATTGGGAAGTTTTGACATCATAGTAGGCATGGATTGGCTTGCAAAACATCGTGCCGAAGTTGTTTGTTTCGAAAAATTCATCCGTATACCGCTTCCTAGCGGTGACACTTTACAAATCTATGGTGAAAAAGCCTCCAAAGGACTCAAGCTCATGTCTTGTACTAAAGCTCGAAAGTATCTCCGTAAGGAATATGTTGCATTCTTGGCTCATGTGGTAACAACCAAAGACAAGGAAAAAGGCATAAAAGACATACCTGTCGTTTGTGACTTTCCCGAGGTCTTTCCCGAAGATCTACCCGGTCTTCCTCCTGCTCGTTCCGTAGAATTTCGTATTGACCTCATACCCGGTGCTACACCTGTTGCAAAAGCGCCATATCGTCTTGCACCTTCCGAGATGCAAGAACTTGCTAGTAAACTCCAAGAACTACTTGAAAAAGGCTTCATACGCCCGAGTACTTCTCCATGGGGTGCTCCTGTTTTGTTTGTTAAAAAAGAAAGACGGATCTTTCCGTATGTGCATTGATTATCGTGAGCTTAACAAGCTTACTGTCAAGAACCGATATCCTCTTCCACGCATTGATGATCTATTTGACCAGCTCCAAGGAGCTACTTGTTTCTCAAAAATCGATCTTCGTTCGGGATACCATCAACTTCTAATCCACGAAGAAGATATTCCAAAAACCGCTTTTCGCACAAGATATGGTCACTACGAGTTCATGGTGATGCCTTTCGGTTTAACCAATGCACCTGCAGTGTTCATGGACCTAATGAATCGAGTGTGTAAACCTTATTTGGATCGTTTTATGATTGTGTTCATTGATGACATCTTGATCTATTCCAAATCCGAAGACGACCATAAACGACATCTCTGTTTGATTTTAGAACTCCTACGTGCCGAACGACTTTATGCCAAGTTCTCTAAATGTGAATTTTGGTTAAAAGAAGTTCAATTCCTTGGGCATATTGTGAACGATAGGGGTATTCATGTTGATCCTGCCAAAATTGAAGCCGTTAAAAATTGGATTGCACCAAAATCTCCTACCGAAGTTCGTTCCTTTCTAGGATTGGCGGGTTACTACCGTCGGTTCATCTCCAACTTTTCCAAAATTGCTACACCACTCACCGCTTTGAGTCAAAAATCCCAACCTTTCATTTGGGGTCCTAAGTAAGAAGAAGCCTTTGAAACCCTCAAGTCTATGCTTTGTGATGCTCCTATTCTAGCTCTTCCCGAGGGGAATGATGATTTCGTGGTTTATTGTGATGCATCGAATCAAGGTCTTGGTTGCGTTCTTATGCAACGAGGCAAAGTCATCGCCTATGCATCAAGGCAACTCAAAATCCACGAGAAGAACTACACCACTCACGATCTCGAACTTGGTGCCGTAGTTTTTGCCTTAAAAATCTGGAGACATTACCTCTATGGTACGAAATGTGTTATTTTTACCGACCACAAAAGCCTGCAACACATTTTTAATCAAAAAGATCTTAACATACGACAACGAAGATGGGTCGAATTGTTAAACGACTACGACTGCGAAATTCGCTATCATCCTGGTAAAGCGAATGTAGTAGCCGATGCTCTTAGTCGAAAAAGTCATGCAGTTCTATACAACATCCGAGAAATCGACCGTCTTCATAGCTCTCAATTTCAAAATGATCTATTTAATCGTATTCGAGACGCTCAACATACATCGGTCAATGAAAATACTCTATATGAAGAAATGTCTTGTGGTGCCGAGTTACACTTGGAGTCCAAGGTAAATGGAATTCTTTATTATCTTGATCGTATTTGGGTTCCCAGTCGTAATGACCTTCGTACTCTTATAATGAATGAAGCGCATAAATCCCGATACTCTATTCATCCCGGTGCGGATAAAATGTATCAAGATCTCCGTCGCATTTATTGGTGGCCCGGTATGAAAAAGGACATTGCTCTCTTTGTGTCCAAATGTCTCACTTGCTCCAAAGTAAAAGCCGAGCACCAACGACCGTCGGGTTTGCTTGAACAGCCCGAAGTCCCCATGTGGAAATGGGAAAGTATTGCTATGGATTTTATTACCAAGCTCCCTCGAACATCATCTGGACATGATAGTATTTGGGTAATCATTGATCGTTTAACCAAGTCAGCTCACTTCCTTCCCATTCGGGAAGATTACAAAGTTGAGAAGCTAGCCCATATCTACACCAAGGAAATCATTTGTCGTCATGGTATTCCTCTTGACATCATCTCAGACCGTGATGGTCGATTCACCTCCCGTCTTTGGGAAACATTTCAGGCTGCCATGGGAACTCAGCTTAATCTTAGCACAACTTTTCATCCTCAATCTGATGGTCAAACTGAACGTACGATCCAGACTCTTGAGGACATGCTTCGATCTTGTGTAATCGACTTTGGTGGAAACTGGGATGCTCATCTACCATTGGTCGAGTTCTCGTAAAATAACAGTTACCATACCAGCATCCAAATGGCTCCATTCGAAGCTCTCTATGGCCGAAAGTGTCGTTCTCCTATATGTTGGCACGAGATTGGTGAAGCACAAATCACTGGTCCCGAAATCATCCAGGAAACGACCAACAAAATCATCCAGATCCGTGATAATCTCTTAGCTGCTCGAAGCCGTCAGAAAAGCTATGCTGACAAGTGGCGAAAACCCCTTGAATTCAATGTTGGTGATCAAGTACTCCTCAAGGTGTCTCCTTGGAAAGGAGTAGTCAGATTTGGAAAGAAAGGAAAGTTATCTCCACGGTATGTTGGACCATTCAAAATCATTGAGCGAATTGGGAAAGTGGCTTACAAGCTCGAGTTACCCCAAGAACTCAACAATGTCCATCCCACCTTTCATGTTTCAAATTTGAAGAAGTGCTTAGCCGAAGGGAACATACACATTCCTCTTGATGACGTACGAATTGACGAGTCTATGCATTTCGTCGAAAAACCAGTAGAAATAACGGATCGTGAAGTCAAACAACTCAAACGAAAACGTATTCCGCTAGTTAAAGTTCGTTGGGAATCGAAGAATGGACCTGAATTCACTTGGGAACATGAAGAGCAAATGAAGAAAAAGTACCCACATCTTTTCAGTCAAGCCACTTGAATAAATTTCGAGACAAAATTTCCTAAAGTAGGGGAGACTGTAATATTCGTATTTTTTGTATTTTCCATTCTAGTCCTTGTATTCTTGTATCTTGTCATTTTTACACCGTTGTAATCCCGAGCTTATGATCAATGGAAAAGTATCTTGTCAATTGCATTTAATCTTAATCTATTTCATTCATTCTATAAATTCTACGTGACGCAAACTTTATGTAACATCGCGTGATTTTTTTTAGTTTTGCATATATTCTAAATTCTATACTTAACAAATTCTAAGTTCGCCTTTACTCACTTCTTTTATACTCTTACCAATTCGTGACGAGTCGTCATTATAATTTATCCTAACCAATTTAGGCGTCATAACAAAAAAAACTCATTTAGTTAAAATCTTAATATACATCTATTTTATTTTTAAAACAAAACATATATATATATATATATACATATTTAATATTAATACTTTTAGAAAAAAAAAACAAAAACAACGAAACGATGAATGAAACCATGAAGTAAAGTCATTTGACTTTGGTGACAAACTTACACAACATAACAATACTAATTTTGTTTTAGTCTGTCACTTTCATTTTTTTTTCTTTCGATGACTACACAACAGCACAGACAACCATGACCTTAACAATTAAACACAATCCCCATTTAATCTCTTCCTAACCACCCCATTAACTCTATTTAATACCCAACCACCTTAACCCACCTATAAATACAACCCCTCCCTACACCTTAATCTCTTGTTCATCTCATTTCTCCCTAAAACTCTCTCTAATCCTCAAGGTTTTGAGCAAAACTTCCTGAAAACACATCAGTAAGTTTCTAAGCTCAAACCTTCAATTCTTTTATGTTTTTCCTTCTCTTTTTCATCTAAAACTCCTTGGAGAAACCTCTAGGATCTTCCCCATATTTATCCACAGAAGTGTGATAAGGGTAGAGCACCTAAAAGAGGTTCCAAAGGTGGTTGTTTTCTGAATTATACTATATAATAGTATAAACATATACTTTCAAGTTTCTATCTTACTAGTTTATTATTAATCTTTGGAAGGTTTGTGGTTACACCCTACCTTACCAACTCTCTTGACCCTTCTTGTGCTACGGATTTATCCACACTAGAAAGGGGAAATCCTGTGTCCAAAACCCACGTTTATTCCATAAGCGAAGTGGTTATGACATGAACCTATCAAATGGATTCACATTCCTAACTTTATACCATCCGAATCATCTATGATGGTTTTGTGCTTGGTCTAACTTAATCTCATGACCATCCGGATTGCCCTAAAGGCAATTTGTGCTTGGTTTGCCTAAAAGGCTTGCATGACTCTCGTGAATCTATAACCTAAACTCGAACCTAAGACCCTTTATTCTTTAATTCTAGATAACCAAGGCTAAAGCTAAACCTTCCAAGACTTACCTTTTTGGAACTCTATCAAACGCACCCAAAGGTGAGTTCATACTTGTCCCCCTTTTATTCTTTATTCTTTGGGGCTCAACATGTATCGCTATCAAAACTTAAACGATTTCATACTCTTAAACTATAATGCTCAATATATTAAACATACTTATATGCTATTTGCCATTCTTACGATTCTTGATACTTAAACATAATTCATTAACTATTATTAGCCCACTTAACATGTATAGCGCTATAGGAGTAGCACCCCGCCCCCTTTATGGGTCATTGTTAAGAAAGAAACGGACCTAGCATGAATATGTTAGGTATATGCAGTGGTACTCGCGGGTTTGAGTTATGTCTTTTGTATGATAGGTATGCGCAATGATATAGTATGAGATTTGAGTAAACCATTCTAAAATACTATGTGTGTAAACTAAAACTAGTATGCTCACCAATGCTTTATGTGTTGACGGATATTTTATACATGTTGCAGGAAATGTTTGATGCAAGATATTCAAGAAATCTACTTAGGATTGGACTAGAAACTCACGCTAGTTTAAGTTCTATATTTTGATGTCGTATTTCTCTTTTCTTGAAAACAATTTGTATTCTGTTATCTTTTTAGACGATAATTATGCTATGAATGAAATTTTATCTTTAAATCATATTGTCACGAATTCTAGTGTCATGAAGTCTTTGAACAATCTATCCCAAGTCTCGCCCTGATGTATTCCGCCATCGGTTGGGGTGTGACAATGGCAAGGGAGTTCAAAGCAAGCGATCCTTGGAAATATCCTATCAACAACAATTAAGGGCGACTCGCTACCCTACGTCCGTCCCTGGAACTCGTCGGCGTCCGCTACTGCTACCACCACCACCGACATCCTTTCACACGAGTGAGAAAAATGTTCCAGCAAGGCAATGAACTCGCCAACATTATAAACTAACAGACCGAAGTTGCATTATATATGGGGTATACCATATGCAGATGTAACAACGACATGACTTGTTTAATGTGTTGATCAGTTTTGATTGTATATAATGGAAAACATAATAATAATGATAATACCTGAGAGATTTGTGAGACCTGACATTGATGCTGAGAGAGTAGAGGTTGACATGATTGTCATTATGATCGGGTTCCCTTTAGGGTATGCAGTTATGATGGTTTATGTGTTCTTAAGTTATGAACACATTGAGAGAGAGAAAGAGAGAGAGAGGGAGAGAGAGAGAGAGAGAGAGAGAGAGAGAGAGAGAGAGAGATAGGGGATGGCTAATGGTGTTATGTTGTTATGATCGTCTCAACCCTAGTCTCATAATATCTCTCCATATTTATACATACCCAGGGGACACCCTAATAAGGCCCATCTAATGATAGTCCGCCCATCAAAGACATATCTGTTATTGGGCTTAGGATAATATTAATAATTGATCATCATAATATAAATGATTATAATGGCTATCGATATATATACAAACGTTACGTATATTTATTCCAACATTCTCCCACTTAGTCGAATAATCATTTATTATGAGTATTACGTTAGTCTCGAGAGATTAATACTCATTTTAATTATAAACCCAAACTATAGCAGAGAAATACATTCATTAAGTCTATATTCGACTTAGGACCCCCATTAATCATACTACAATCCAAATTTAAAACTTAACATTAGGATCAATTTACGTTATGCCCTTAGTTGATTTGTTATATTATTTTCTTTATGTCATTATGCTAGCTTAGCATACTAATAGACAAACAAATCATAATGAGGAAAATTAATCATTAATCATTAGTCATTAGTCATTAGTCATAAGTCATTCATGGTACGATATGCAGTTGTACATGGTCATTAGTGATACCCTTTTCTCTTAGTTGGCCTGTTAGTAAGACTTATGGGTGATAGACCTTTCGTTATTGAATCCATAAGCATCTCATGAATGCATTCGATACAAAATTTTGATTTCCTCTATTTGTTCTTAATCATAAGTGAACATTAATTTCGTATTGAACTCTAATGCAGCTGCTCTCAAACTGTTACTATTCGAGAAATTAGGGTAGCTGACTTTATCACAGTAAGTCTTCAACTTAGTATTTACATGGAGTTAATAAGTTATGAGTCATCTGATAAATTTACCAACAACATCTAATGACCATTCTGTTGTGATCAGCAACACATTATGTCATGATAACTTTGGTTGTTGTTAACAGTTCCTTATGACTCCTCCATAAGATAGTTATGTCTGCTGACGTTATAATATACCCCGAAATTGACACTTAATTTCCTTTGAATATAACAAAGTTAGAGTAAGAGTATTCAATCACTTTAGGTTCTCATTTCTTCTTTAGATCATAGTCTCTTGTTTCATAAAGATATTGTAATGTTCCATTAGATGCTTTTCATCAATCTAGACAAGTCTAGTACTAAGCAATACGAACAATATCATAAACAAGCATAGACTTAAATTTACATAAGTCTTCTAATTAATGAAGTATAAGGTAATAATCTCATTTATCATATTATCCTCTAAAAGAGAGCAATGTTGTATGTTACATACTTAAGGACCCGCTTAGAGTAAAATTTATGGGATGAAACTAATATCCCATTGGGTCTATCTCAGTATATTTTGATTCCTATCACATAAGAGGAATCCTCGATATTCATTATGTCAAAATCTACATCTACATCTACATCTACATCTACATCTACATCTACATCTACATCTACACTATATAATAAAAGAAAACACATGAGGGACACATGGCACTCCCTCATGAATTCTCTCATTTTATAATTTAATACATTAAACTCAAATTTAATTATAATAATTGATTTGCAAAACCATGATATAAGTTTATTAAATTAAATTTTAGTAATTATATTAATAATCATAGTTGTAGCTGAAATCATTATTAAAAGAAAACACATAAATATAAATATGTTATATAAAAAAGAATCACGTGTTTTCTTTTATTAATGATTTCAGTTACAACTATGATTATTAATATAATTACTAAAATTTAATTTAATAAACTTATATCATGGTTTTGCAAATCAATTATTATAATTAAAGTTGAGTTTAATGTATTAATTAAATTATAAAATGAGAGAATTCATGAGGGAGTGCCATGTGTCCCTCATGTGTTTTCTTTTATTATATAGTGTAGATGTAGATTTATATTTATGTATTATTAACTTTGAATTTAAATCATGTACCTTAAATTGACCAATTTTTTTTAAAAATTAATCTGTTATTCTAAGTTTAAATTTAATTTTGTTATAATATTTGACAAATGATTATTAAGTTTTATTATTTTGGTCATTGTTTTAGATGTTAAACTATGTTCAGCACATACATATTAATTTTAAATGCTTAAAATAGTTCAAAAGTCAAATAAACAAATCTACCTATCTACCTATCTACCTATCTATCTATATAATAATTCAATACACTTGGGTCGAATGAAGGCCTTAGAGAGGACCCGAGGGATCCAAATATGTAAATGGGGCTCCGAATCTATGACTATAAAATCTCTTTCTTTTATTTTTTTTCATTCTCCATATCAAAACTCTCATACTACTCTTCTAATTCCTATTGATACTACTCCATATCAAAGCTCTGAAACTAATTCCTAACAAATCTTAGAGGCTTTCTTTTTCATCTTGCATCATTTCTTGATTATCCACAACCGATTAAAGGTAAACATCCATACTACTCTTCTAATGTTGATTATCCACACATATTCAATCGGATTGTGATAAACAGATTTGTAATATAGAAATATTCAATCGGAGTTTTTTTTTAAAAGCATATTTTTTAAAAGCATATTTTCATTCAGATTTGTGATAACCGGATTTGTGCTAAACACATTATCAATCGGATTGTTTTAAACAGATTTGTAATATACCCATGTATTCAATCGGATTTTTTTTAAAAACATATTTTCATTCATTTGAAGCGTATTTTCATTCATTTGAAATCATTTGAAACCATATTTTTTTAAAAGCATATTTTCTTTCAAATTTGTGATAACCGGATTTGTGCTAAACACATATTCAATCGGATTGTGATAAACAGATTTGTAATATACCCATGTATTCAATCGGAAATTTTTTGTTTAGCACAAATCCGTTTGAATCTTCGGATTCTGTGTGTGACACAAGAAACTGACTCTTAGTTTTTTTGAAGATGTTGTTTAACATTCAACAATCGGTCAACAATATTTTTTAAACATTAAACTATCGACAATTTTTTTATGTTAATTTTGATATTTGTTGAAGAGGTCGTTTCAATATTCGGACTTTGTAATTGAAACATGAAACCGACTTCTTAAACATTCAATCGGATTTATTATTTGAAAACCAAAACAGAATGTAAAACAACATAACTAACATATATATCGAATGGATTTTGTTATTGTTTGTTATTATTTAAATCGGATTTAGTCATTGTTTAAAGAAGTGTCGTGAAATTATGTAAGTACCAACCGAGCATATATCAAATTATACATACATTCTATGTTTTGTTGTTTTACATATACATTAGTATTTAATCCTACATTCCATATTCGGAGCATAATATTAGACCAATTTTAATTTCATTAATTCTGAATTATTGTTATTTATTTACATTAATAAAGTTGACCGAATTTAATGTCATTTAATATGAAATTTGAATCTTAATTATTGTTATCAATTTACATTAATAATATTTTGACCCAATTTAATATTATTTATTACAATCTTTTAATAATTGACCGAATTTATAGTAACATTAATACAAATTTAAGTTTACCATAATAAGCCTTATTTATTATATAGATGTTAGTTATATTATTTTTGTAAAGTTTATATAAAAAAATAAATGAATATTTTCGGTAATCATTTAAACATACTTACAAAAATATATTTCAGGATAAATGTAAGCATAAAGTTGACAAACCTAGCGACAATTACCTATGTATTTAAATTTGATTGAAATAAAGTTGGCAATTACCTAATATATACACCATATGTAAATTAATAGTAAATTAAATTTAAGTTTAGTCAAGAATATATATCGTATTTAAATTAATAATAATAACATTGTTAATTTCAATTAAAGATATTTCATAACCTTAAACACAATTTTGTTATACAATGTTTATATAAATACAAAAAATAACAAATTAAAACCATAATTACTATTAATATGAAATTGATTAAATTAATACGAGATTTTTTAATCAAATTATACGAATGATAATATTGATTAAATTATAATTGATTAAATTGATTTCATATAATTGATCAAATTTATAGTTTACCATAATAAAACTATTAATTATTTTGTATAAATGATTGATTATGAATCACCCGAAATTTAGGATTACCATAACTGACTGAATTTAATGTTATTTATTATGATTTTTTAATCTCATTAATTTATATTACTATTAATACAAAATTAGTTAAATTAATTAAATTATACGAATTGATTAAATTAATACGAGTTTTTCTAATCTCTGCTTTCGTATAATTGATTAAATTATACGAATGATAATATTGATTAAATTGATTTTGTATAATTGATCAAATTTATGGTTTACCATAATAAAACGTATTAATTTTTTTTATGAATTATTGATTTATTATCAATCATTCCCGAATTTTAAGATTACCATAATTGACCGAATTTAATGTTATTTATTACGATTTTTTAATCTCATTAATTTATATTACTATTAATACGAAATTGATTAAATTATACGAATTGATTAAATTAATACGAGATTTTTTAATCTCTAATCAATTATACGAATGATAATATTGATTAAATTATAATTGATTAAATTGATTTCGTATAATTGATCAAATTTATGGTTACCATAATAGCTCTCATTTATTTTTATTTTTTTTCTTATTTAATTCTTATAACTATGCAGATAATTCCTAATACGATTGCTGAATTGGCAAACTTAAATTAATCAATGAAGATCAAGATTAAATTTACAGATGGGTACGCGTGGTCGGTGCCGGTGCGTGTTGAAATTTTTGCTCAAGTTGCTAGGTTTGTTATTCAATTATTAAACATTATGTTTACAGTATTCTTATCTTATAATTAGGTAGACATTCTAAATTTACTATACATAATGTTTTTGTAAAGGTTTAATGTGATTGGATGGCCTGATTTGCTTCAATCAGAAGATATTTCCATTGGCGAATATTGTGTCTTTAAATGGTATTCAATCAAACACAGACTATTTGTTACTAAGATTGCACCACAAAAAAATCATTGATTTTAAAATTTAAATTACGATCTTTTATGTTTTTAATGTAATTTATTTGAATTATTGATTACGATTTTGAGGTTATTTATTAAGATTCTTGCAATTAATAAGATTTATAATCTTACTATGTTTACGAATTATGATTAGTATTGATTGCAATTAATAAGATTTATTAAGTTTAAATATTATTTATTAAGATGTTTAATATTATTTATTGACATTAATAATAATTGACCGAATTTAATGTTATTTATTAAAAATTTTAATCTCATTTATTTATATTACTTTTTTTTTTGAATATATGTTTGGTACAATTGACTGAATTTAATTTTTTATATTATGACTTTCCTTTAATCAATTCTCATTAAACGATAATAATCAAAATCATTTCCTTTATATTATGACTTTTCTTTAATTATTCCTAATATATTTTTATTATGTTAGATTTACTGTTTTTTATGGACATTAATAATAATTGACCGAATTTAATTTTATTTATTACGATTTTTAACCTCATTTATTTATATTACTATTAATACGAAATTATGCTTTATCTATTTTTACGAAATTACATTTAATATTATTTATTGACATTAATAATAATTGACCGAATTTAATGTTATTTATTAAAAATTTTAATCTCATTTATTTATATTACTTTTTTTGACTTTATGCTTAATATTATTGATTGAATTTAATTTTTTATATTATGACTTTATTTTAATCAATCCTCATTAAATGATATTCATCAAAATCATTTCCTTTGTATTATGACTTTCATTTAATTATTCTTAATATATTTTTATTATGTTAGAATTAATTTTATTTATGGACATTAATAATATTTGACCGAATTTAATGTTATTTATTATGATTTTTTAACCTCATTTATTTATATTACTATTAATACGAAATTATGTTTAATCTATTTTTACGAAATTATATGTAATACTATTTATTGACATTAAGAATAATTGACCGAATTTAATGTTATTTTTTTAAAATTTTAAGCTCTTTTATTTATATTACTGTTTTTTTGAATTTATGTTTAATATTATTGACCAAATTTAATATTTTATATTATGACTTTCCTTTAATCAATTCTCATTAAACAATAATCATCAAAATCATTTCAATAATAATTGACCCCTATTAATGTTATTTATTTCGATTTTTTAATCTCATTTATTTATATTACTATTTTACGAAATTATTTTTAATCTATTTATTTCTTATCTACCGAATTAAATTACGAATATATTACTAATACTAAAACTAATATTACAATTTTTAATTTTATTTTTAATCTCATTTATTTCTTATCTACCGAATTAAAATTTTCTTTTACGATTTTTACGAATATATTACTAAAATATATACTATTTTCAAAATAATTTTCAATTATATTAATAAATTAGTAAATAATTTTAATTGTTAAGTTAACTTTTGTCATTCATTTATTACTATTAATAGTAATAATTATTACAATTATTAACATAAAGATTAAACGTAACATCAATATAAAAAATCCTCATTTGTCATGAAACCCTCAACCATTAACAACGTTCAAAATATTTCAAAAATTATAAAAAAACTCAATTAATGATAACAAAAAGATTCAAAGCAATAAATTTGGTAAACAAAATGTATTTAATAAATACAATTTAAATCTATTCTTTTAATAATAAATATAATTTAAATCTATTTTAACAATTTCCTAAAATATATAATATATTCAAAATAATTTTAAATGATATTACTAATAACGACTTTCATTTTAATATTGTTGATCGATAAACATAAAAACGTTTTACGTTTTTGTTACTTTGATGGATGTCAATTCTTTGACTTTATTTATTTTTCATGTCTTACAATACACTTATTAGTAATTAGTAACAAAATTAGTAATGAAATATCATTTTACGTTATCAATAACAACATTAACTAAAAGGCGATTCAAAACAATAAAAAACCTCATTTGTCATGAAATCCTCCATCATTGACTACATTAACTAAATATCGTTTCAGTGATACTAAGAATAAGAATATTACGTCTTTCATTTAAATATCTTTGACATATTAACGTTATCATATTATGTTTACAAAGAATTTTCCTTTAATCAATTGTCATGAAACGCTAACCATCATCATGATTGCAATAATTGTGCTAATTTTAAGCGTCGTTGACCAAGTCACGTAAATTACCAATCCTTCCATTTTTATAATTCAACTATATAAATAAATCCGGCTGATTCGATCAGAATTGTTCGAGTTCCTCATGTGGGTTTAGTATTGATTTTTCACCGTGGTTTTAGCTTGATTTTTAGGTCATTGGTTATAAGTCAAACCGTCAAAACAGTTCAGGGTCTTCTGGATATATTTACCTTAAATTTTTGATGATAATTGTAACATTACGCATTTAAGACTTGTACGTTACACGATCGTTATAAATAAAACGTCGAGTTTTATCCTTTACATTCGCATTAATTATTTTGTCGCATTATTTGAAACCCTAATACCTTATATATATTATATTATATATGGTTGTGTGATAATTGTATCAAAAAAAAATAAATTGCTCTAGCCGGGGTTCGAACCCGCGCCAAAGCCCAAACAACACAACACATAAACCAACCGGGCTAGCTATCAACTTGGTATAAACCCGGACGCGAGTTAATCTTATACACACCTTGAACCCTTAACAATTGACTTAGGAAAGTCAACTGCTTGGACGCGTCTGTTAATCAATCAAGATCAATGCTTGATTGATCTAAATTGGGAAAACTTATTTGATTTCCGGCCTTGTATGATCTGTATACACGTCAATTAACATCAAACATTGACCAATTTTGAATTTATACGCGTTTGACATTTAATCATAGGTCAAACTTTCCAATTAACCCATACATCGATCTCCAGTATAAATTGGACATCTACGATCCTTCACAACTCGCTCACATTCTCTTCTCAATCTCCAATTCTGTCCCAAACACTCTGATAATTAACTTTCTGATCATCGTTTGACTTCTGGTTTGACCGGGCAAACGAACACGATACAACACTGTAAGTTCAATTGTTTTTGTGGGTTTTGTTAGTCGGCAAACATACAACAAAAGCCCTAACAACAATCGGGTTCATAATGTATGGTTTGCTCAATTGCTAAAGCTAGGGTTCGTGCTTATGATTTGGGGATAAACTCAGAATCACATAACGTATTTATTTAATTTTAACCGGAGATCATCACAACCACTGGCCTAGGCCAAGTGGTTGTGACCTTGGCTTGCAACCCTGAGCACCCGGGTTCGAGTCCGGCTACGGCCACTTTTCTTTGTTTCTTTTTATTTTTATAAACAACAAACTAATAATTATATATTATACATTAAAAACTTATAAATTCATTTTTTAAATATTAAAACTATTTTATAAATTCTGAAAAAAATTATATTTATTAAATCTGAGTTAAAAGTTTTATTTACAATTTTTAGTTTTCTAAAATTCATTTATTTAATATTTATTATAATTAAATCAATTTTATACTATTATATTTATAAAAATCCATTAAAATATCAAAACAATTTTATTAAATTCTACAAAAATTATCCTGAGTTTTTATAAAGCTAAACTTTACTGAAATGATTTTTAATTCTGAAAAATCAATTATTTTATATTTTTAATCAATTTTTGTTAGATTTAATCATAATTAAATCATAATAAATTCAATTTTTATTATTTTTACACCAAAATTTTATACAATTTATCTTTAAATATTTAGAACAGAAATATGATTTTTAAAGTAATAATTCTTTAATTTTAGTATTTTTGAATATTAAAGTTAAATATTGGCAATTTGTAATAAATAGATTTAAAAATCTATTTTAAATGAAATAATTTTATAAAAATTATTTTTATACTTCAAACACTTTATTGTGTACATTCTAAATTCAAATTTTATAAAAAGACTTTCTTTTATTAAATTATCAAATTTCCCTTTATTTAATTAACATTTTATTTTTAATTCAACAATTGGATACCCCCAAATCGAAACCCTAGGATACACTTACAAACTAATTAGACTTAGACTTATTATTTATTACCTTATTATAGGGTGATATTTGGCATTATTTTGGGCAACACTATTATTTCATCTTTTCAAGAAGTTTAACATTTGCTAAGGTGAGTTTTACATAGCCCCTTTTATTTATCACCATTTTTGGGGTGAAACATGTTATAACATCATTATTGCAATTCAATCATCAATGTGTCTATGTGTTTTCTATGTTGCATTATGTCTTGAGCATGATTAGAGTAAGCACCATTCTAGCATAATCATTAACTCCGTACAAGCCGACGGTATACATTGATAGATCTATTGGACTGACAATCCCACCCGGATACGTGCCTCCTACAAAGGTTGCGTGGGTGTTTGTTATCGCATAACATATTCAATTGGACCATGAGCGTATGGTATGTATCATATTATAACAGTCATCAGGGTTGATTATGCACTCGATTTATTTCTAGTATGTTCTCACATATGGGCTAGATTGACATGACACATGAATTGCACAACATTTTTATTCATTTTATTATCAAAAACCTATGTAATTCTCACCAACTTTTGTTGACCCAAAATACTTTCAAAATTAACATGTTTCAGGTAACAATGAAGCTGAGGCTTGAGTTAGCATGAGGATTTAACATGAAGTTTTATTTGAAGTTATTGAAGTTTTGTTATTTGATATCATGTATTGAATTCCTAGACATCATTTTATATTTGGATATTATGTTTGAATAAATTATTTAAAATTTATATTATACCATGTGCTACTGAAACAATCATCAATACGTGGCACCCCGATGTTTCCGCCATCGGTTGGGGTGTTACAGATTGGTATCAGAGCCAGGTTATAGGGAATTAGGTTATTAGAAATAATCTAGACTATAACCTTAGGGACTTAAACAGTACTTGCTTCTCCTACTTGTAACCCTAACTGCTTCCCTAATCCTATCCTTATCCTATGCCTTATAACCCTAAACCTACATGTGACTACTCTTATTCGTCTGCTGCAATCCTGATCCACCATTAGATTAATAGGACAAAATCCTCAGGTTTAACCTGAACCCCCTTGAGATCTCGTCGAAGTTCTAGATTTTAATAACGAACACGTGCAATCTGGAAGGGTGAACGCCTGTATTCTGAGTCTTCTGTCTAGGCTGGCATTGCGCATATATCCCAATCAGACGAGGGACCCGGATGCCTACCTGGGAATTCTCGGGATGAGTGTTCACTTATAGGCTAAAGCATGTCTTCATATGTTATTAGAATTTAGAATCTTTGATAAGTCAACGTTTTCGTTTATTCGTTTTAATTAATGAATAAATGATTACATTCCTTATATAAACTCTCATTCATTTCATTGTGTCTATTACAGATCATGCCTCCTCGTCGCAGCACTCGCAACAGCAATGGTGAGAACCACGAAGAAGGTGGTGATAACCATAACCATAACCATGACCAAGTTCCTAACCACAACAACAATGGGGTCGATGCTCAACTGGCTGCGATCATTTCTCAACAAATGGCGCAGCAAATCGCAACTCTGGTTCCCAATTTACTCGCTCAGGTCATCCAAATGAACGGCAACGGGAATGGTCACGGGAACGGGAACGGAACGGTAATGGCAATGGAAATGGACCCCAAGCCTGCACCCTTAAGCATTTCAACTCTTGTAACCCTCCAAAGTTTAGTGGTGAAGAAGGAGCTACAGGACTCCTCCAATGGTTTGAGGGTATTGAGAATACCTTCATCAACAGTGAGTGCCCCAACAACTTCAAGGTTCGTTACGCCATGAGTGTTCTCCACAAACGAGCACTCACTTGGTGGAATGAAGAAAAGCATACTCGTGGGGCCGAGGTTGCTCTTGCTATGACATGGGACCAAGTCAAGGAGGTCATGAAGGAAGAGTTTTGTCCTCGCAATGAAGTTAAGAAGCTTGAGGATGAGTTCCACACCTTAGCTCAAGATAGTGGGGAAAACCTTGCCTACAACACCCGCTTTCATGAGCTTAGCTTATTGTTGCCTCACAAAGTTACTCCTCTACCGGTAGCCATCGAGAAGTACATCGGTGGTCTGCCCATGCAAATCCAGGACACCGTTTGGGGTAGGAACCCTGCAACTTTGGAAGAAGCCAAACGTCTAGCGGCCACTCTTACTGATAATCACGTGAAGAACGGTACTCTCTTCCGTAAGGGCACTAAGAAGACGGTTGCCAAAGACACTCCACAGCCTGCAATTGAAGTCAAGCCTGAGACCTCAAGCAACAAAAAGCGCAAGGCTAGAAACTATATGGTTGCTGCTACTCCACCTGCTGCCCAAAACCCAGCCAAGAAACCATACACCGGACCTCACCCTTTGTGCAACACTTGCAAGTACCATCATCCAACACAGGTGCCATGTCGTTTTTGTACTAAGTGTCAAAGATATGGTCACCTGGTGAACGTCTGTCGAGCCCCTCCTACTACCCAAGACAACAACAACCCAACTCCCAACCAACAAAACAACAGACCTGCTCGTGGTCAATGCTACGAGTGTGGCAACCCTAATCACTACATCAACAACTGCCCTAATCGTAACCGAAACCAAAACCAAAACCAAAACCAAAACCAAAACCAGAACCGCAACCAGAATCAAGGTGCTCGAGGTCGCGCCTACAATCTCAACGCTAACCAGGCTCGTGACAACAACGAAGTGGTGAATGGTACGTTTCTCATTAATAACCACTATGCATCCATATTATTTGATTCGGGAGCTGATAAGTCATTCGTGTCACTGAAGTTTGAACCTTTACTTAACTTACCCCACACTAATCTAGAAGAACCTTTCGTGGTAGAGGTAGCTAACGGAAAGTCTATTTCGATCGACTCTATTATTCGTAACTGCTTGTTGAACCTCGACGATCATACCTTCCCTATCGATCTCATCCCCATGCATCTTGGTAGTTTTGATGTTATAGTAGGCATGGACTGGTTGTCAACTCATCGTGCCGAAATTCTGTGCTTCGAGAAAGTCATACGCATTCCTCTCGAATCTGGTGAGATTTTGAAGATCTATGGTGAGAAACCCTGTGGCGAGCTTAAGCTTATGTCTTGTACTACTGCCCAAAAGTACTTACGAAAGGGTATACAGCCTTCTTAGCTAACGTGATAGAGAAGAAGGACAAAGGCAAAAGTATCCAAGACATTCCTATTATTCGAGACTATCCTGAAGTCTTTCCAGAGGATTTACCTGGTCTGCCTCCTGCTCGACAAGTGGAGTTTCGTATTGATCTTGTTCCTGGTGCTAATCCTGTCGCTAAAGCTCCTTATCGTCTTGCACCCTCTGAGATGCAAGAACTTGCCAGTCAATTACAGGAACTTTCTGATAAGGGGTTCATTCGCCCTAGTTCTTCTCCATGGGGAGCCCCTGTCTTATTCGTTAAAAAGAAGGATGGTTCTCTTAGGATGTGTATTGACTACCGTGAACTCAACAAACTCACCATCAAGAATCGTTATCCACTTCCTAGGATTGACGATCTCTTCGATCAACTTCAAGGAGCAACCCACTTCTCGAAGATTGATCTCCGTTCTGGTTATCATCAGCTTAGAGTCCACGATGAAGATATTCCCAAGACAGCTTTTCGCACACGCTATGGTCACTATGAATTCATGGTTATGCCTTTTGGGTTGACCAATGCTCCCGCAGTATTTATGGATTTGATGAATCGGGTTTGTAGACCCTATCTCGACAAATTCGTGATCGTCTTCATCGATGATATTTTGATTTAATCTAAATCAAAATCCGATCACGAGCAACATCTTCACTCTATCTTGAATCTCCTAAAGAAAGAACAACTGTATGCCAAGTTCTCAAAATGCGAATTTTGGCTTAAGGAAGTTCAATTTTTGGGACATGTCATTGATATGAACGGAATTCATGTTGATCCTGCAAAGATCGAAGCTGTGAAGAATTGGAGTGTTCCTACCACTCCAACGGAAGTCCGTTCTTTCCTTGGTTTGGCTGGTTATTATCGTCGATTCATCGCCAATTTCTCCAAGATCACTGTTCCTCTCACTACCTTAACTCACAAGGGTAAACCCTATGAGTGGGGACCTAAGCAAGAGGAAGCATTCGAAACTCTTAAGCTGAAACTTTGTGAAGCTCCTATCTTGTCTCTACCTGATGGTAATGATGATTTCGTGGTCTACTGTGATGCATCGAACCAGGGTCTTGGTTGTGTTCTCATGCAACGAGGAAAGGTTATTGCTTATGCGTCTCGACAACTCAAGACTCACGAAAAGAATTATACCACCCATGATCTTGAATTGGGCGCTGTTGTCTTTGCACTCAAGATTTGGAGACATTATCTTTATGGGACCAAATGTGTGGTGTTCACGGACCACAAAAGTCTCCAACATGTCTTCGATCAAAAGAATCTTAACATGAGGCAACGACGTTGGGTTGAATTACTTAACGACTATGATTGCGAAATTCGCTACCATCCTGGCAAGGCGAATGTTGTGGCTGACGCACTTAGTCGTAAAGAGCGTGTCAAACTACAATGTGCGAGAGTTCGTACTGATCTTCAAGATCGTATTCTCCAAGCTCAACACACATCAGTCACCCAAGGTAACATGTACGATGAAATGTCTTGTGGTGCTGAAACTCAACTTGAAACCAAACCCGATGGTCTTCTTTATTTCCTTAATCGACTGTGGATTCCCGACCGTGACGATCTTCGTACTTTTCTCATGAACGAGGCTCATAAGTCTCGTTATTCTATTCATCCTGGAGCTGACAAGATGTACCAAGATCTTCGTTATTCTTATTGGTGGCCTGGTATGAAGAAAGATATTGCCCTATTCGTTGCAAAATGTCTCACTTGTTCCAAGGTCAAGGCTGAACATCAACGACCATCTGGTATGCTTGAACAACCAGAGATTCCTGTCTGGAAATGGGAGAGCATAGCTATGGATTTCATCACCAAACTCCCTCGTACACCCAAAGGTTTTGATAGTATTTGGGTAATCGTCGATCGTTTGACCAAATCAGCTCACTTCCTACCTATTCGTGAGAAGTATTCTGTGGAAAGGTTGGCAAGGATGTACGTAAGTGAAATCGTATGTCGTCACGGTATACCTTTGGACATTATTTCTGATCGCGATGGTCGTTTCACCTCTCACTTTTGGGAATCTCTACAAGATGCTTTGGGTACCAAGTTGAACCTGAGCACTGCTTATCACCCTCAAACGGATGGTCAGACTGAACGAACCATCCAGACACTTGAGGACATGCTCAGGGCATGTGTCATCGATTTTGGTGGCGCATGGGATTCTCATCTTCCTTTGGTTGAGTTTTCATACAACAACAGTTATCACGCCAGCATTAACATGGCTCCTTTTGAGGCACTCTATGGTCGGAAATGTCGTTCACCTGTCTGTTGGACTGAGGTTGGTGAAGCTCGTATTACTGGACCCGAACTAATCCAGGAAACCACAGACAAAATTCAGCTTATTCAGGATAATCTTCTCAAGGCTAGAAGTCGCCAAAAGACTTATGCTGATAAACGTCGTAAACCCTTGGAATTTCAAGTTGGGGACCTTGTACTACTTAAGGTATCCCCTTGGAAAGGAGTAATTCGTTTCGGTAGAAAGGGAAAACTAGCTCCTCGATACGTAGGCCTCTTCAAAATTCTTGACAGAGTTGGAAAAGTGGCTTACAAACTTGAACTTCCACCTGAGCTAAGCAATGTTCATCCGACCTTCCATGTTTCGAATCTCAAGAAATGCTTAGCGGATGAGAACCTTCATGTTCCTCTTGAGGATGTGCAAATCGATGAAAGCATGCACATTATCGAGAAACCCGTCGAGATTGTTGATACTGGAGTCAAGAAACTCAAGCGCAGTCGCATTCCGATCGTTAAGGTTTGTTGGGAATCTAAACGAGGCCCAGAGTTCACTTGGGAACGTAAAGACCAGATGAAGTCGAAGTATCCACATCTTTTTCCACCAGACTCTCCAACTCCAACTCCAACTTCGGGACGAAGTTCCTAAAAGTAGGGGAGACTGTAACATTACGCATTTAAGACTTGTACGTTACACGATCGTTATAAATAAAACGTCGAGTTTTATCCTTTACATTCGCATTAATTATTTTGTCACATTATTTGAAACCCTAATACCTTATATATATTATATTATATATGGTTGTGTGATAATTGTATCAAAAAAAATAAATTGCTCTAGCCGGGGTTCGAACCCGCGCCAAAGCCCAAACAACACAACACATAAACCAACCGGGCTAGCTATCAACTTGGTATAAACCCGGACGCGAGTTAATCTTATACACACCTTGAACCCTTAACAATTGACTTAGGAAAGTCAACTGCTTGGACGCGTCTGTTAATCAATCAAGATCAATGCTTGATTGATCTAAATTGGGCAAACTTATTTGATTTCCGGCCTTGTATGATCTGTATACACGTCAATTAACATCAAACATTGACCAATTTTGAATCTATACGCGTTTGACATTTAATCATAGGTCAAACTTTCCAATTAACCCATACATCGATCTCCAGTATAAATTGGACATCTACGATCCTTCACAACTCGCTCACATTCTCTTCTCAATCTCCAATTCTGTCCCAAACACTCTGATAATTAACTTTCTGATCATCGTTTGACTTCTGGTTTGACCGGGCAAACGAACACGATACAACACTGTAAGTTCAATTGTTTTTGTGGGTTTTGTTAGTCGGCAAACATACAACAAAAGCCCTAACAACAATCGGGTTCATAATGTATGGTTTGCTCAATTGCTAAAGCTAGGGTTCGTGCTTATGATTTGGGGATAAACTCAGAATCACATAACGTATTTATTTAATTTTAACCGGAGATCATCACAACCACTGGCCTAGGCCAAGTGGTTGTGACCTTGGCTTGCAACCCTGAGCACCCGGGTTCGAGTCCGGCTACGGCCACTTTTCTTTGTTTCTTTTTATTTTTATAAACAACAAACTAATAATTATATATTATACATTAAAAACTTATAAATTCATTTTTTAAATATTAAAACTATTTTATAAATTCTGAAAAAAATTATATTTATTAAATCTGAGTTAAAAGTTTTATTTACAATTTTTAGTTTTCTAAAATTCATTTATTTAATATTTATTATAATTAAATCAATTTTATACTATTATATTTATAAATATCCATTAAAATATCAAAACAATTTTATTAAATTCTACAAAAATTATCCTGAGTTTTTATAAAGCTAAACTTTACTGAAATGATTTTTAATTCTGAAAAATCAATTATTTTATATTTTTAATCAATTTTTGTTAGATTTAATCATAATTAAATCATAATAAATTCAATTTTTATTATTTATACACCAAAATTTTATACAATTTATCTTTAAATATTTAGAACAGAAATATGATTTTTAAAGTAATAATTCTTTAATTTTAGTATTTTTGAATATTAAAGTTAAATATTGGCAATTTGTAATAAATAGATTTAAAAATCTATTTTAAATGAAATAATTTTATAAAAATTATTTTTATACTTCAAAAACTTTATTGTGTACATTCTAAATTCAAATTTTATAAAAAGACTTTCTTTTATTTAATTATCAAATTTCCCTTTATTTAATTAACATTTTATTTTTAATTCAACAATTGGATACCCCCAAATCGAAACCCTAGGATACACTTACAAACTAATTAGACTTAGACTTATTATTTATTACCTTATTATAGGGTGATATTTGGCATTATTTTGGGCAACACTATTATTTCATCTTTTCAAGAAGTTTAACATTTGCTAAGGTGAGTTTTACATAGCCCCTTTTATTTATCACCATTTTTGGGGTGAAACATGTTATAACATCATTATTGCAATTCAATCATCAATGTGTCTATGTGTTTTCTATGTTGCATTATGTCTTGAGCATGATTAGAGTAAGCACCATTCTAGCATAATCATTAACTCCGTACAAGCCGACGGTATACATTGATAGATCTATTGGACTGACAATCCCACCCGGATACGTGCCTCCTACAAAGGTTGCGTGGGTGTTTGTTATCGCATAACATATTCAATTGGACCATGAGCGTATGGTATGTATCATATTATAACAGTCATCAGGGTTGATTATGCACTCGATTTATTTCTAGTATGTTCTCACATATGGGCTAGATTGACATGACACATGAATTGCACAACATTTTTATTCATTTTATTATCAAAAACCTATGTAATTCTCACCAACTTTTGTTGACCCAAAATACTTTCAAAATTAACATGTTTCAGGTAACAATGAAGCTGAGGCTTGAGTTAGCATGAGGATTTAACATGAAGTTTTATTTGAAGTTATTGAAGTTTTGTTATTTGATATCATGTATTGAATTCCTAGACATCATTTTATATTTGGATATTATGTTTGAATAAATTATTTAAAATTTATATTATACCATGTGCTACTGAAACAATCATCAATACGTGGCACCCCGATGTTTCCGCCATCGGTTGGGGTGTTACAATAATACAGTTAAAATGCCAAATGTCTTTCTTTTCCTCACCAGGGTTTTTTTTTGGACAAATTTTACTGTTTTGTTATTTTAATGGTTCAGGAATCCTATATGTGGACATAAATTCTTTTCAAAGTTCCAAATCGTCTTGCCATATCAAACCGTGTTATAGAAGCTAAAATAATTTCAGGGAGTAACAATGGAATGCGAACTTTTATCCAAAGAATTAGGCTGTCCCCATCTGATAAGAAGATTCCTTTCAGATTTAACAGAAGACAATTCCGTCTTACTTTATGTTTCGCAATGACAATAAATAAGAGTCAAGGACAAACCCTATTTAGGATAGGTATGTATTTGAAAGATCCTATTTTTACACATGGGCAGTTGTATGTCGTTGCCAAGTGACAAGAGTAGAGATGGCCTGAACATACTAATATTGGATAAAGATGACAACGTTAATAATAAATAACAAATGTTGTCTATAAAAAAATATTTTGAAGTTTGTGAATAAGTATGCGATCATATTTTGCATAAATCGTTTTTTTTATAATTTTTTGTTGTGTGATTTGTTAAACTACATTTATTTACTTTGAATTTAATCTTCATTTGCATGCCGTTACAATAAATATATGTTTATTCATTTCATTATTTGTTTTTAAATCACGTCTAATCAAACATTTGTTGATTCATATATCTGTTATTGGGTAACATTAAACTTTTTTTTTTAATGATAATTTACAATCAACCAAAATTCATACGAATTGTATTATGTAACTTTCAATAAATAAAATTTGCATACTGCGATCTTTATAGAATTTTTTTTTCATTTGACATGAACATGTACCGTGTGTACACGCGGGGCTCTAACCTAGTATATTAATAAAAGAAAACACATGAGAGACACATGACACTCCCTCATGAATTCTCCCATTTATTATTTAATGAAATAAAATTAAATATAATTATACTAGCTTTTATCCCGGGAGTGTCCCGGGGTTGAAAAATATAACCATTCTAATAATACTAATACTAATAGTAATAATTATTACTCTTGTAATTAAATAAATAAAAAAATAACCTTGCACGATTCTTTCTCCTAGCTTCTCTTGATGAAGTATACCTATCCATTTTAAGAAGTGTAAAATTCCAATGATAGCATGGCGATTGGGCTGAATTTCAACATCGTAGATAAGAACCTGGTTTAAAAGAAAAAACATGATTAATGAATAACCTGAACACTTTGTGTTTTTTTTTCCTGTATGAACAAATCCCTACAAAAAAATAGTCATTTTTTTCTTCGTTTTTTATATAGCACTATGGTACTCGTTGGAAAGATAATAAAACGCTCGTTAATTTGGTGTAATTTTTTTATTTAAAAAATCTCGAATATAAAAGATATTAACGTTTAAAAATTATGGGAGGAAACACAAGAAATAAAAATTTAAATTTGTTTTTAAATTCTTTTTTATAAAATAACTCAATTTAATTTTAGTAATTGAGAATGTAGAGATAGAGAGATAAATTTAGGGTTTTATGTTTATCTTGTTTTTAATTAAAAAAGGAAATAATTCAAAAACACTAAAATCTTTCAATTATGATGCCACGTGGCAGTTTCATGGAGAGGTTGAAGCCACCATTGCACGCCACGTCAGCAATGTTCAATTCTTTTATATATATTAATAGATAATTGATTTTCAAAAACATAATATAGATATACCAAATTGAATTTTAGTCATTATATTAATAATTAATAATCATAGTTGTAACGGATTTCATTAAAACCCGATTAAATGATTTTTGTTATTAATATAAATAATATATATTTATCTTATGTTTTTGTAAATCAATTAATATAATTATATTTTAATACAAAATTAGAAATAAACTATTAGATATATTTTGAAAAAGTTTATTAACTAACCGAATAAAACGCCAATATGTCCGGTCCAACTAGGGAGGTAGGAGGGTTTGCACGCTTGAATGGTTCCCAGATTTGAGTCTCACTGTCCATCGGAAAAAAATATACCCAATAGGTTTGAAACGGACCGGCGTGTGGGGAAGGGTTCGATCGGGGGGTTTCTAGCCAAGAGGTTTATTATTGGTCTACGCTTGAAAAAAAAACTAACTGAATTAAGCATTATTATAAAAATGATTGATTCTTTTCTAAAATAACATATTTATATGTCATTAACTTCAAATTTAAATCATGTACCGTAAAATTAACCCTTTTTTTAAAATTTGATATGTTATTCTAAATTTAAAACTATATTTGTTATGATGTTTGACAAATGAATTTTAAGCTTTACTGTTATTGGTTTTGGTTAATTAGTTAGATGTTAAATATGCTAACCAAATATTATTAATTTTAGATGTTAACAATACTTCAAAAGTTAAATAAACAAATTAATAATAACACAATGTAATTAATTAAGCTTTTGTGAGACTTTCATATTGTTCTGAACAAATAATGAAATAAACCAATCAACACTAATCTTTTTCTATTTATACTAATAAAAGACAATACATGGGGTACATGGAACTACTTCATAAAACCTCTCATTTTATTATTTAAAACAATACATTTATTTTAATTATAATTGTTAAAATTCTTATTTATTAACTAACCGAAGTCAACTTTATTAAAAAATATTCATTATTTTTTAAGATAGCGTAGTTAAATGTTATTAAATTTAAATATAAATCGTGTACCTTAAATTAACCATTTTTTTAATATTTGGTTTTTCACTCTAAGTTTAAAATTATATTTCTTATAGTATTTTTAACAAATAAAATATAATAAATACATTTTATACACTCATGGTTAAAAATACTTTGGCTTTAGAAGAAATTTGATGTTAAATTTCAAAATGAACGATACTCGATTGAGATGGTTTAATGTATGAGGAGTTACTTTCAAATTAATTTTATTTTTTATATCTTAGAGGGTGTTTGGGATTGCGTTTTGAACCTGATTTTTAGATTATTGCGTTTTGAAAACGCAGATAATTAGTTTTTAGTGTTTGGATTGCGTTTTGAAAACGCAGATAATCAGTTTGTAGGCTATCAAAACGCAATAATCTATAAGCAGCTCTACCCCTGCTTTTCCAAAACGCATAATCTGTTTTGAATAATCAATCCCAAACACCCCCTTAGTCTAAATAGATTTATTCTTATTACTTTTGATATTTTTGTTTTGTTGTATCTGCAGTCCAGAAGTTAACAACCGCGGTATGGAAGATATATTTTCGAAAGTTTGAAAATAGTTTTACGTGAATATGAATGTTTTTTACAAGAAATTATTAAGAGGCTAATGGATATTTTATATTTTTTTGTCGTAAATACATTTTTTATTTTCAGTATAATATGTAATCTATTTTTTCTTAATTATACTTATAAAGTTATATATATAATCTAAATTGTTTTACCCGTGTATCACACGGGTACATAACCTAGTTATGTATAAACAATTCTTTGACTTAGGTAACATATACTTGTCAAGAGAAACGACATCTATGTAAGGACAAGTTTCCATTAGTCGCTCCCACTCATCTTGAGGCAGGTTCTTTAATCCACTTAGTTCTTGATGAAGAGTAATTTCATTATGATTCCAACACATTTTATGCTTGCATCAACCCATACATGGATCTTATTGACTTACAGACTAAGTGTTCTTAACCTTCAGTTTAGAACTTTCAGGTTAGTTAATGAACATGTAGGTCATTGTTATGGAAAGTTGTCTTAATGTCCATCTAATGTGGCTCTTAGTCATTATGAGCTACTAGGACTGTAATGATCCTCAAAGAAATCTTTTGTAATACAGATAAGAAGATTCTTTAATAATCTAATCCCTCTTGAATATAATCTTTTACAATCAATCTTATGTTGCAACGTTCCCATTCGGATCTGGTTCAATTATGAATACCTTTAGGTTATTCAACCAAATCCCAAACGTTATTCTAATTTATGGAATTAAATTTTGCTAATAATAACTTTATTCCATTTAGAAGATTGATTGATACTAACGATTTAATTAGAATAGGTAGGATCAGTAATCTTTCCAAACATCCATTTTGTATTAGTCAGGTAGGTTACATAATCATCAAAGTTAGTGAGCTTTTAGACCCAGATGACCTCCTGAGTTGAACATTGAGTTTATTATGATACAAACTTAACTTTAGTTAAGTGTTTTTATTTTCAGGTATATAAGGAGCAACATTAGTTTCTAAGTGTGTAAGAGTTGGTGCAGTAAGGTGTACAAGATGAATAATCGAAGTTAAATTCGCAGTTAAACTTAATGAGTCTCTCCCCTGCATCTTGTACTTCCGAAAAAGTCATAATAAGGACTTTTACTGCTCCCACTTACCTTAGAGATCTTAATGAATTCAGCATGCTTAAGGTCTAACATTTGGAAGATCCATAGATTTTAATAGAGAAAACAACCTAATGATGTTTATTGTCGTTTCTCTTGATGATGATTACTTTAGTAATAAATCTAAGCTCGCCCGTATTTAAGCATCCACAAAACTTTGTTAAGAGTACGTTAAGTGCTAAGGAGACAAGTTGTGATAGAGCGTTGTCCAGTGCAAGAGGTGTAATTTGAGGAAAGATCAAATTTCCGTTCCCCCACCTTTGTAACTTTTGCAAGTCATAAGTAGGACATCTAATGCTCCCACTAATATTTTAGGTCTCTTAGTATCTCGACATAATAAGTTTTAACGATGCGTGTGAACGAGAATATTTCATATATTTTATACTTGATTTCCCTTATCGTCCAAATTTCATAAGAAATTTTAAGGACATACTTAGAGGGAATCGTATTAAGTATGTATGAATTGATTTCTTTAATACTTTTGGTCTGTAGAAAACAAAATAAATACAATTAGATATTTATCTAAGCTCCACTAATGTCAATTAGTTATGACTTATGATGGAAACCCATTTATTCCTTTCGCCACTTAATGGTTAGGGAGTTTAACACATGCTTCAAATCACTGAGAATGAGATTTGATAGCCAAGCATCCTTTAGTGACCTGGTCATGATTTCTCATGAAATTTTGGTCTTAGTTGATGAATTGCATGGGTCTCATTTTTCTTTGTTAAATACTCATTTTCATGATAACAAAGTTGTGAAAACGTTATTGGATCATCTAGTTTTATTTCATAAGGTTTATATTCAGATAATGACAACAAACTGAAACACCCCAAAAAACATTGAAAAGAGTAAAAAGTGTGGGGATATGTAAACTCACCTTAGCAAGCAAATAAGTATCCACAACGCAACGGACAGCTAGCAATATGAATCACGAGGAATCAACCTAGATGATACAAACATAGTCTAGTCTAAGGATACGAATACCTTAAAAGTCTAAGATTTCTAGGTCAATCGATTAGGGCTTTCTAGTTTTGGGGGAAAAAGATTCAAACGTTTAATTTTGTGGAATTCAATTACAAGAATTTTGTTAAGAAAAATTACGACAAGGTTACATAGTAAGTTGATTATATAATAAGTTTTATAAAATCTCCAAATTAAAAATATGATTATCAATAAGTAAAACAAAAATTGAACGTAATACATATATGTGTAATATAGTTTAGATTAGGTAATATGATAGCAAAACAAAAAAAATGCTGAACGACCTCAAGGATCGATCCTAGGTCACTTGAGTAACAAGTGTGCAAATCAACAATCTGGTCTATGACCATATTTGTATGTTTAGTAGAAAATATAATTTTAAATACTCTTCCTTTCAATGTCATCTTCCCAAACAAAATTGAACCAGTAAACCCCCAATTAAAACCCAAAACAAATCGGTAGTAAAGGGTCTCGAACTGAAGAATCCCTTGTTTATTTGATGAGCGCCTAACCACCAGACCAAAACATAAGAATCTATTGTAGTATAACGTACCGGACGCGAGGAACGAAGCGAAGGACAGGAGGGTCAAAAACAGGTTTGGTTCTGGCGATTTCGAACAGCCCAAGTTCTAACGACTAGCAGCGACGAGCAGAAGAAATTGGTTGCGTGTTTGCGTCGGAATGAAGAGCATTATGTTTGGGAGGGTTCAATTTATAGAAGGTTAATAGATCGATTTCAAATGGATGATGATAAGGTTCAAATTAGTTTGATAAGGATTCAAGTTAACCGGGTGTAAAAAAAATAAATAACGAATTTGCGATTTCCATGGATGTATGATCGTTTTTTTTTTTTTTTTTTAGTGATAACCATTGATTTGAAAACAATTTTTAGATAAGGATTCAAACCCAAATTGTTAGTTACTGAAACACAGTGGGAGATGACCAACAAATAAAGCTCATGCCTTGTTTTTTTTTTTTCAATTACAAAATGGCCGATGGTTTTTTTCTTTTAAATGAGGAATTTTAGGTTTCCAACAAATGGACTTGATTACACATATTTTTTTTTACTTATTATAATACCTAAATAACTAATGAATTTATAGAGGAAAATGTATCTATGGTATTCGATTAAGTACAACATATATATAAACAAGGGAACGCAAATAGAAGGGGAGGAAAGGGTGGTGGCGGTTACGAATTCAAGAGAACGCGTGTCAGGAGGAAAACGTTGATGGCGTTCAATTGAGATTTGATGGGTTTAAATTGTTTTTTATATATATAATAAATAAGAATAAATTGGTGTTCTTTTAAATAAAGATAAAGTTTAACACGATTTAATTTTATAAACGCCATGATACTTAAATAGTATAAAAATGAAAGGGTGAAATACGAATAAATAGAAACCAAAACAAATAAGAATAATGGGGAAAAACCGCGATGTTACAGTCTCCCCTACTTTTAGGAATTTCGACCCGAAATTAATGTGAAAGAGACTTTGAAAAAAAATTATAGTAAGTATCAAAGTTCGTATGATTACTTTTTAAAGGAAAACAAAGAACTTGAATGGCAGAGTATGTAGTTTTCATAGGGCTAAAGTGATAGAATAAATGCCTAAGTTGTAACAATCGATGGGAATTGGAGTATATGGTATAAGAATTCAGTTTCAAGAGGACACAATCAAAGAGTTTTAGATGGAAAAATACTATGATAGAATCTAGATAATATAAAAACTTATGACACAAACAAGGGTCAGCCCTGAGTTCTATTCCCAGTCTCATTTTCGATGCACCATTAGCGTTTATATATAGGGTGTACCGCAGCTAACCCACCACGCCTTTGGTGTTTCGACACCGTACTGAACATCTCCCCAGTTAACCTAAATAGAATTTCACACCACCTTAATGTACCTGTAAATTCATGATTACGTTCCGGACCGCAATCACCAATTTACCTTACATTAGGGTATTATGTCCTTCTATGATCCTAATCTACAACAATGATGCGTTTATGTGGTTGTAAAGGCAAACACATTGGGTCACAATGGTTTGTTATCACAGTGATGAGACTAATGTGGCTGTGAAAACCAACACATTGGGTTACAACGTGTCACTTAACACAGAAATGAGACTATGTAATAATGAAAACAAAAATGTTTGGTTACCACGGCTTGCAAGCATACGAAAAGTTTTAAGTATGAGTTACAACCCAAACGGGGATCTCACTGAGTAAGATGTTTGCACATAGTATACAAAAATGAGTCAAATTGTTGAGCATGCAAGAAAAACCTCTACCATTCGTGGAGTAGGAACCTCTACCGATTGTTGAGCAGGTACGATGGCCTCTGCCAGTCGTTGAGCAGGTTCTTAGAACATCTACCGACTGTTGAGTAGGCATGATGACCTCTACTAATCGTTGAGCAGGTTATTAGGCACTCCACTGATAAATGAGCAGGTAATTCATCCTCTACCAGTTATTGAGTGGATAAATGTAGCAAATGTAACATTTTTTTTTCAACACATACATACAAGCAAGTTTCTAAATACGATAAGTATCAAGTATCAAATGCGACTTGTAATTGAGTTGCCTAGACAAGCTTAATGAACCTAGGTGTGGTTCACTAGTTGATAATTATAGCAAACAGTTCATATTAGCTATCCATGTTTTCAAGTATCACGAATAATCAAATGTGAAAAAAGAATATGTAATCAAATTCTCATGTATCAAGGAGAATTAAGCTTCACGCAAATAACAATCATTGTAGGATTAGGAATCAAGGATCAAGTTTTCAATAGTTTAGTTAACATGGAAATCAAGTTCATGTCCAAAAAGGCGAAGAATATGTGTTTAATCCTTGGGAGAATGATGAAAACCTATATTATAATCAAGGTTGTAAAGAATAGTGAGTGCAAAACTAGCTGATAAACAATTTAGTTTATAGGTCAAGGAAGATATAAGGTAGTCTTGTTTGTGATAAAATTGAAATGTGGATAGTCGATCTAGATTGAAGCAAAAATAGATTACGGACTGTGTGATCTGATAAGGCTTTCGTTCAATATTTAAAGATGATTTTTTTTATTTTTTTAGAAAGTGCTAGTGTGATCGATTTATTGAGGATGCAACTAACTCAACCGAGGTTGTAGATTTTAGAAAACATGGATCTTGTTTTTCAAATTCAAAAATTTCATTGAGCATCTAGTACAGATATCCTGATCAATTATTTAGGAAAACAAAATATTTTTGTGAAAATATGTCAATTAAAGCATTAAAAATGCCACATTTGAAAAGGGCTAAGTTTGTAAAGTTAGATGAGATCTTTGTTATAATAATGATTGTTTGCAGAATTTGTGATTTTTTTTTTGACGAAAACAATAATTGCTGATCAGGATACAACACATGCAAGGTGTAGGGTATAAATATTTGCAGTCCAATAGCTTTTCAAAATAAGGTTCGAGTATGTGAAGTTTGAATCATTAGGTTTTTAAATAAGGCTGGAAATAGTAAAAACACATGTGACGTAAGGGATCCTTGCAAAAAGAAGCAGGTTTGTGTTAGACAAAAGGATCATGACACTTAGATTGGGTGATATCAACAAGCAGGGGAATGGATTTTGTAAGTCAAGAATTAACACGTAGTATGAAGCTAGGATGAAGCTTTGTAAAATAATATGAAGCTCAATCCTTTGAAAGAATTGAAAATCAAATAAGTAGGCACCAAGCCTAGGAATAAAGTCTTCAACGGATTCTTCTTCGGGATGATTCATTATAGTTCCACCGTGGATGATGTTGAAAATTCTTAGCATGAGGAAAGAGAGTCAAAGGAAGGAGAAAATAGCAAGATAAGAAGACACAAGATGGATTGGAGAAACACAAACAAATAGCAAGCAAGAAATAGGTCACTCATGTTGGACTCTTAAGGTTATAATCTAGGTCATGTGTCTAATAACCTAATTCCCTATAACCATGACTCTGATACAAATCTGTAACACCCCAAAAAACATTGAAAAGAGTAAAAAGTATGGAGATATGTAAACTCACCTTAGCAAGCAAATAAGTATCCACAACGCAACGGACAGCTAGCAATATGATTCACGAGGAATCAACCTAGATGATACAAACATAGTCTAGTCTAAGGATACGAATACCTTAAAAGTCTAAGATTTCTAGGTCAATCGATTAGGGCTTTCTAGTTTTGGGGGAAAAGATTCAAATGTTTAATTTTGTGGAATTCAATTACAAGAATTTTGTTAAGAAAAATTACGACAAGGTTACATAGTAAGTTGATTATATAATAAGTTTTATAAAATCTCCAAATTAAAAATATGACTATCAATAAGTAAAAAAAAAAATTGAACGTAATACATATATATGTAATATAGTTTAGATTAGGTAATATGATAGCAAAACAAAAAAAATGTTGAACGACCTCAAGGATCGATCCTAGGTCACTTGAGTAACAAGTTGCAAATCAACAATCTGGTCTATGACCATATTTGTAAGTTTAGTAGAAAATATAATTTTAAATACTCTTCCTTTCAATGTCATCTTCCCAAACAAAATTGAACCAGTAAACCCCCAATTAAAACCCAAAACAAATCGGTAGTAAAGGGTCTCGAACTGAAGAATCCCTTGTTTATTTGATGAGCGCCTAACCACCAGACCAAAACATAAGAATCTATTGTAGTATAACGTACCGGACGCGAGGAACGAAGCGAAGGACAGGAGGGTCAAAAACAGGTTCGGTTCCGGCGATTTCGAACAGCCCCAGTTCTGACGACTAGAAGCGACGAGCAGAAGAAATTGGTTGCGTGTTTGCGTCGGAATGAAGAGCATTATGTTTGGGAGGGTTCAATTTATAGAAGGTTAATAGATCGATTTCAAATGGATGATGATAAGGTTCAAATTGGTTTGATAAGGATTCAAGTTAACCGGGTCTAAAAAAAATAAATAACGAATTTGCGATTTCCATGGATGTATGATTGTTTATTTTATTTTTATTTTTTTAGTGATAACCATTGATTTGAAAACAATTTTTAGATAAGGATTCAAACCCAAATTGTTAGTTACTGAAACACAGTGGGAGATGACCAACAAATAAAGCTCATGCCTTGTTTTTTTTTCAATTACAAAATGGCCGATGGTTTTTTTTCTTTTAAATGAGGAATTTTAGGTTGCCAACAAATGGACTTGATTACACATATTTTTTTTACTTATTATAATACCTAAATAACTAACGAATTTATAGAGGAAAATGTATCTATGGTATTCGATTAAGTACAACATATATATAAAGAAGGGAACGCAAATAGAAGGGGAGGAAAGGGTGGTGGCGGTTACGAATTCAAGAGAACGCGTGTCAGGAGGAAAACGTTGACGGCGTTAAATTGAGATTTGACGGGTTTAAATTGTTTTTTATATATAATAAATATGAATAAATTGGTGTTCTTTTAAATAAATATAAAGTTTAACACGATTTAATTTTATAAACACCATGATACTTAAATAGTATAAAAATGAAAGGGTGAAATACAAATAAATAGAAACCAAACAAATAAGAATAATGGGGAAAAACCACGATGTTACACAAACAATATGAGAGTTTAACTTAATAGTGGCTTTGGTTTGGTCGTTAAAATCTTGTAACTGTCAAAAAATTGTAGCTTTTAGTATTGATACTAAATTCGGAGTAATCTCAAGATTATCTTAAGGTATCATAAAGCTTCAACACTAAGATCAGTTATTAATGGTTAATAGACCCTTAATTTTGCCACCAACTCTCATCTTAAGTATTTATTGAATTATGGTAAGGAAACGTATAAAACTAGACTCAACCATCATGTGTTAACTGGAATTCATTAGCATTTGTGGAGTTAAATATCCTTAATTAAGCACTACATATCTTAGCCAGTTCTCCTTACTTATGGGTAATCTCATTGCTTATGCCTATTCTTAATGGCGCAATTTTGCTTAGTAAGACTTTCCCTTTGGAGAAACTTATAGCTGAAAGCAGTACTTGTATTTTGTTTCCAGACCTTATGATTATCCTCTCTATGGTAATTATTCTTCCTCTTTTAGGTTTAATGGTAGTAAGGTGAATAACATCAACTTTTCTAGTTTAATGCGTTCCTTTTCCTGTACGTAATTCGCTATCAACACACTCATTTACTTTGATATTTCTGAGTGATATAGTTGATTCATAATGCATCTAATCGTACCGATGGAAAAGTTATTATGCACTAGAAATTTATTGATTTCCATGTGTAACCCCTTAGGTTTATGGATCATGTTATTCAATATTAAGATGTATTCACAGATCCCATTTAACCATAGAGTTAGATTTATTTATTTCATGCTTCTTAGGAATTCATTATATTCTTTCATTTCCATAGATAATACATTAGTCTTAGGAATTTCAGAATCTTTAATAGCTCACCTGATAGGAATCAGTAAAAACATTCTTGATTACCATAAGAGACATTTTGTGTATCCCACTTTCTTATGCTCAATGTTATTCTGTAATACTTTATCAGATAGAGCGTAGAAATGTTATGTCTTAAGAGGTAATTTAAGACTTAATAAGAACAAAATTTAAGATAACTCTTCTTAGTTTTGATAATTAGAGTGGATCACTTAGTTGAGATAGTAATTTACAGAAGAATGTGAGATAAGTTTTGAGTTATGAGGATTGATGTAAGGCAGACTTAGATTGTGATCATTATATTAATGAATGATCATTAATTGTGAGGATCAATTTTGTAATGAAGAAGTGATAATCTCATAACACCAACATAAGCTACTTAAATAACATGCTCTAGCTTTGGCTATACGCTATTTATTTAAGTGCTAAGTTGCTAACAATGAATGTAACACATCACCTTTGGGCATAAGTGAGACACTTAAAGTTCTAATGCAATACACTTAGTTCACCAACATAATCTGTTACACATCACCTTTGGGCAGAAGTAAAACCTTATGGAAATTATGTGAACCAAGCTACAATGCTTAACGAGACCTTATATAACGAACTAATGTGACACATCACCTTTGGGCAGAAGTGACACGTAAAATGTTATTTTGCAAGGTTTTGGAAATAATGTTTTGAATAAACTTGATACATTATGTTTTAACAAAACTCCAAATTTTATTAGAGATCCCGAAAAGGTAATGGGTTCTCAGTAATCTTAGGAGTTCCCGAAAAAATGAAGAGTTCTCAAATTAGCTTATGAGTTCTCAAAATAATGGGTTCTCAAATAATTGAGTTCTCAAAAAAAAAAAAATTATATGAGTTCTCGAATGGCATAAGGGGTTCTCGGAAAAATAATGAGTTCCCGGAAAATTTATGAGATCTTGAATAACATAAGGGGTTCTCGAAATTATGAGTTCTCGAAGACTTAATGAGTTCTCGAAAGTGATGAGTTCCTGGAAAACTTATGAGATCTCGAATAAATTGTGAGTACTCGAAGACTTAATGAGTTCTCATATATCATAACGAGTTCTCGAATGTCATGATGAGTTCTCGAATATCAGAATTAGTTCTCGATATAGTGATGAGTTCTCGAATATATTATGAGTACTCGAATAACTTATGTTTTCGGATAATTTTAATAGTTCTCGAATTCTTTAATAGTTCTCGAATAAATATTGGTTCTCGAATACCTGATAGTTCTCAATAAATAAGATGGGTTCTCGGAAAAATTATGGAATCTCAAAAACATCATGGGTTTTCAAGGTAGAAGGCCTTGACCGAGAACTCATGTCCGTGAACCTAATCGAAAGCTTTATAACCGAGAACTTAAAACCGAGAACCTGAATTCGGTAAGACAGTAACTGAGAGATTCTCCGAGAACTTAATTTATTAATCTTTAAAACCGAAAACCATATTATTATTATCGAAAGCTAAAAGTGATAAAGTTAGGTGATTCAAAATTAGGGATTTAATAAAATCTTGTTTCCACTTTTAGATAGGAATTAATTATCTCCATAATTTCATAATATTTTGAAATTTTGACTTTATCAACAAGATTTCAAAATTTATGGAGATTAAGTTTCCTAAAATATCGGAAACAAGATTTGATTCAATCTTTAACCAAAACACAAGAGAATTTTTCGAAAAAATTATGATGTTCTTTAAGAACATCAAGAACATCAACCAAAAAATTCCAAAAAACTTAAGAAACATGCATAATCTGGAATCGAAATCTGAGAACCTTAATGTTTATTAACAGATTTCGAAAATTAATAGAACATAAAAAAATAATCGGCCATAAGAAAAAAAATAAAAAAATAACCGATTTTTTTTTTCTTTTGGCCAAAAAAATCAAGGAACCCTAAAACCATTATCGGGTTTTAAACATAATTGTTTTCCGATTTTAATTCCAGATCTAATGGAAAACAATGAAAACTGATTGAGCAACATTGCTCTGATACCACATGTTGATCAATTTTAATTGTATATAATGGAAAACATAATAATAATGATAATACCTGAGAGATTCGTGAGACCTGACATTGATGCTGGGAGAGTAGAGGTTGACATGATTGTCAGTATGACCGGGTTCCCTTTAGGGTATGCAGTTATAATGGTTTATGTGTTCTTAAGTTATGAACACATTGAGAGAAAGAGAGAGAGGGAGAGAGAGAGAGAGAGAGAGAGAGAGAGAGAGGGGATGAATAATGGTGTTATGTTGTTGTGATTGTCTCAACCCTAATCTCATAATATCTTTCCATATTTATACATACCCAGGGGACACCCTAATAAGACCTATCTAATGATAGTCCGCCCATCAAAGACATATCTGTTATTAGGCTTAGGATAATATTAATAATTGATTATCATAATATAAATGATTATAATGGCTATCGATAAATATACAAATGTTACGTATATTTATTCCAACATTATGCAGATGTAACAATGATCCAAATGAAGTTTAGACCAGTCGGATGCAACTTGAACTGAAGCCTAGAAAAACATTATGGTAATCAAAACTAGATAAAGGTTTGAAAACTTTATAAAAAATTTGAATATAAGATTGAATTTTTGAAGACATGATGAGAAGAAAAACATAAAAGGTTTGGCCCGGATTTAACCGGGGTTCGAATCTGATGGGAGGCGAGGGTTTGGTCGGTAGTATGCTCAACAAACACAAGGTACCTACACAAACATTTGATGGGAAAAAAAAATAAGAATGAAAAACACAAAATTTTAGGAAGTGGGGTAAATATTTATACCCAAAATTTGATGGTAAAAAATAATAAAAAAATTGGTCGGCTTTACGCCGTGACGGTTCACGCCGAGTCGGCTCCTCGACGCATAGTCACCTAATTCGCGGTTCGGGTTCGCAATTCGTTAGATGAGACGAATTCGGTACGGAGGGAGGTAGGTCCATTTCGGTACGAACTGGTACGGTGTACCATAGAGTCTGGTACGTAGCTATTTATATTATATATATTATACTTTTTATGTATAAATTTATAAGTATAAGAATAAAATGTAAACTAGTAAAAATAGTGGGGTTAATTGTTTAAACTTTAAATACACAAGCTAATTTAAAATTATAATTTTTAGGGTCTAAATATGAACAATTGAAAGATTGAGGAATTAAAGTGTTCAAATTCTAAACTTAGCTAACACTAGAAAAACCTAACAATAACAAACAACCGCCATCACTAATGTGTTCTTCATGGGTAATGAGTTCTTCTCCATGGGTTTTTCTTCTGATTCAGAAGCACCCACCATCACTAACAAGAACACAAGTCTTACGAAAGATCTGGTATCACCATCTTTCGTTTTCTTTTTCTCTTGTTTCTTTTTAATCCAGACTCGAAAACAATGAATTGATGTCGTCTGTGATGGAGTTTCAAACCGAATTGACTGACGAATTGGATCACCGAACTATACCCTAAAAAACGCGAATTGTGTAGCGAACCAAACGGATGCGAATTCCAAATGGTACGAAACGTACCAATTCGAAATTCGTGGCATTTCGAGCGAATTCTGTGACTATGCCTCGACGGCACAAGCCGAGCCAAAAGACACTTGTTGCCGTTGCCGTCTCCCATCTCTCCGGAGACGTCATGACGGCCCGCAGACGTCTCGGAGACGTGTTACAGGTTTCGGGACACATGGCGTCTTACCATTGGTTAGTCAGCTCCAAAGCCTCAGGATCCGGAAACAAACTCTCTAAAGTTGGTTGAGGTGGCTATTTTGATGATTTAGCTCGGTCTTTGGCTATTTCGATAATTTTCAAAAAAAGGGTAAGGAACCATCTGAATTAGAGAAGAAAAACAAACTAGTACACCAAGTATACAAATGGTAAACATGTCAGGAGAAAGCATACATATAGACAAAATGTGGATGAGGATGAGGAGAGCTCCCCTATTAAATGTCGATAAGGGACACAATGACGCGAAAATCATCATCATTCATCTACATTCTAATTTTGACATTTTGTATCTGAAACCTAGAATTCACATACCAGCAACCGAAAACAACATATAATGAAATTTATTACCCATTGTATCCAACCAACCCATGAATATAGTGTTTGACTTTCAACTTTTTTGACCAGAATAATTAAAATTCAATTTAACCCAATGAAAAATTAGGACATGTAGCCGCCCAATTCAAAGATGAAGAAACTTCAACCAGAGCATAAACCTCTGTCTGTTGATTAGTTGATTATAAGTAATCTGTTTTGACAGTAAACCAGTAAATAATATAGTTAGTTCAGTGTTCGATCTGGTTACGAAAACATTGTACCCGACTAAAATAGTTCAATTCAATTAACAGGATATTACAAGTTGAAATCTACACATGAAAATATTATGAATCCAAAACAATAGCTACTTTACTGCATTTATTCAGCTCACAATTACACTATAACAATAATCAAATCAAAGAAGCATATCAGACTTTGCAGGCAGTCTCTTGAAAAAGTTAACCGGGGCCGAAGGCAACCGGCTCCTAAACCGCGGGTGCCGAAGCCAATAGAGCCCGAAAAGAACCGCCACGACTTGAAACGGTGTCACATACAAAAACACAGCCCAAACCAACGCGATTATTATGAAAATAGAAGTCCCACGCGGGTCGCGCCAGCTTAGCAACGCCATTGCTCTTTCTCCTTGAGTTGCAAGATCTCCAACCACTGTTTGAACTCTCCCTGCAATACTCCTCATTCTGTCATACCTCATTCTCACTATTTCGGGCGGTCTTTGGGTTGGAAAACCGTCGAATTCTTCATCTAGCTCGTCCGGATTTGCCATTTCAGCATGCGACATTCTAGCGTCCATATGGGACGGGTTTCGGGGTCTGAATCTGTAGTTCCATAACCCGATAACAAACAGGTAAAGGAAGATTGTGGGCAGGATTAGTTCCGGGTAGCATACGAGTATCAAAAACAGGACGTGGACGAGAATCGTGGTTAAGGGATTCCGCCACATGCAAATTCCATCGAGCCAACGAAAAACTGCGGTGATTCCAGACATGAGGGACATAATGCGGTAGAAATTCGCTTTGCTCCTCCGCAGGCTCCAGAGATGGTAGTCAACGTCGAGCATGTACTCGACGTTTTCTTTTTTTAGTGGCGGCTCGGCTCTTGAGAGCCGAGACGCCACTATTTGTGTTGCCTGGTGGCGCAGCCAGTCAATGTGTTTTACTGATATGGGTTGGACATAGTGCATTTTTGGGAGCAGGGGTCGGCCGTATTGAGCGATCATGTTGACCCACGCCATGCAAGTGAACCGTATAGCTAAATGGAGCTCGCCGTGTTTCTTTAAACCGGAAGGTGTTAGAACCAACAACGGGTAGTAATGCGTGTAAATCCTATCGGTTTCTAGTGTCGATAGACGAATCCTAACCTTCCCAATCCTCTGGTCTCTCGACTCTTCCTTGTCGTTTATATGACAATTGTCAAAGACGCCTATGGTTACCACAGTACACGGGTCATACACTTCCCAAGTGTACTGCTCGTTCCAGCGAGGTGTTAGCGTGTTCAAAAGCGTTCGGGTTCTAACCCATTTGTTTCCATACTTCGCGACACAATACGCATCTGTCAGTCTACCTTCCCGCATCTTCAATGGAGGCAGATTCTGCGCGCTTAAGATCCCTAGTTCAAGAAGCCCAATACTCGGTTTCCTTAAATGCTTCGACGCTGCTTGCAAATCGCTACTGAAATGTGTGGCCTCATCAAGAACATGATAACCAGCTTCCAAACACAATCTAACATGAATCTTGCTTGAAAACCTCATCTCCTTCTTCTTCTCACCTTCCTCCTCCCACTCGGAAGGCCTTCCGAGGTCGATCCACATAGCTTCTAGAAGCTTCGTGGAGTCAACTCTTTGCGGGATTCTCTTCACCGGAACCATCACCCGTCCTATACAAACATCCTTTCCTTGTCCCAACCTATCTTCCACACTTATTACAAGAAACTCGTCAAACGGATCTGACGCAACAAACATTAACTCCTCTTGCCACGACGGGTTCAACCCCCGTCCCCGTGAGATTCCAGTGGTTCGCAGTTGGTTCTGCAGTCTTATTTTGACATAAAACTCAGGTTGCCTACTGCGATCCACTGGGATCAAATCTTGAGCTTCTATCACATGAATCCTCAAGTAAAATAACTTAGGCGAAAAATACACATTCGACCGCGTATTCGCTAGATTATGAGGACTAACCCCATGAGCATCCGAATGCCACGCTCCTGGAAACGCTTCATCCGCTTGCGTCCCCATCCAAACCGCGAGCATGATTTCGCCCCTAACTTTCATACCATTCTTATCTTCCAATCTATACCATTGCGGCGCCAACGGGCTATCCGGCGGCACTCGCATAGGAACATCCACTACATCGAACCGAATTTTTCCAACGAAATCGTCTTTCGTCACAAGATCCTTATCTTTCACCACCAATTCAAGTATGGTAGATTGCAATCTTTCCTTAGAAAACGCAAAAACCTGATTCCAAACAGGGTTTTGATTCTTCTCATGATGTCTTGTAACCCCTTTATAGTTTCCAAGTCTCACTTCCACATACGGATCAAGACTCCCGGTTATGTCCATCGCCGGGAGGTCTCGCGCTTTAACAACATTAACATACAAAAAATGCATCCGCTCGACCAGATCGTAAGTTGTCGCGGTTTTATCCGCTCCCCGGTAGCCCATACGGGCCGCCACAGGCGGCCGCGTCTCCACCAACCCAAAATTCGGGGGTGGTTTTTGCCCCGGGAATTGCATATGCATCATGTTGGCTGGAGCTGGTCCAGCCCTCATGAAGTTAGCTTTTGTTTCTACAGATACAGGAGGTGGGCCGGCTGGTGATGGTCCCGGTCCTTGTGCTGGACCTGGACCGGGGCCACCTCCGCCACCACCTCCTGTACCGACAGAGAAAAAAGTCCTGACTTCTTTCTCTTTCTCTTTATTGTTTTTGTGTAGTTTCTGTTTCACTTCCTCAAAGTTGTTGTACTCGTTTTTATAACCAAAACCATTAGTATTCATCATTTCTTCGACTATGGGCACTTGTCTAGCACTTTCATGACGTTGGTGTTGGTGTTGTTGTTGCTGTTGCTGTTGCGGTTGCGGTTCTTGCTCTTGCGGTGGTGGCGGTTGCGGTTCGGATGAAAACGGGCCATGGACAAGGTAGAGTTTAAGCGCGATATCGCCTCGAATATTCGAAAACAATCCACGCTTATCTAACGGGTATCTTTGAACCGAGGCTTCAGCCTCGGTTCCCGGGACCATGGCCCCGGATAGCCGAACACGGCCTAAAAAGTTTTTATGTTCATTTGGTTTTCGATCGTTGTAAACAGATATTTCTATAGTGGACATATGGAGAGTCCTCGGTTCTTGAACATTGAACACGAGGGACTCGTTCCAAGACGGGTAAAGATCTTTGGTTTTGGTTCGGGTTCGTTGTCGTTGTCCGTCGAATTCGACTTCAACAAAGGGACTCGCGGACCCTTGGCCGTCTTTGGGCATGAGGTCCGCGGCGTCCATGACTTCGACTATGAGCTTGGCCATGTTTTTTTTTTTTTTTGGCTGTTGGCCAGGGAATTGGGATAGAAAGAGAGTATGGAAAGTGTAATAACGTAGAAGCCAAGGGAGATGAGATGATAGAAGTTTGGTATTGAAGGTGAAAGGGATGTGATGTGGTGGTGGGGCCACTTTGTTTGGAAGGGGGCCCCGGTTTTTTGGTTTATCGGTTCGTATGATCTGTTTGGAGATCCTATGGTGCGGTGTGTGGTAGGAGTGTGAAAGTGATTGGGTCTTTTAGTGGAAAAGTTTTAAAATGATGGAGGTTGGTTTGTGGTGTATGGATTTGTTGTTGATTGGATTTTGAATATGGTATTTTTTTTATTGAATTGGGTTAAATTTGTTTACTTGGTTAATCTGCTCTTTGATTAATAATGGTGTTAGTGCATGGTACTTGTTGTTAAACAAGTGTCGGTAGTGAAAGGATGTCAATAATAATCGTTTTGCTAATAAAAAGTTGCAAAACTAATGTATTAGGGCTGCAAACGAACCGAACGAACACAAATAATATCTTTTTTTGTGTTCGTTTGTTAAGGAAATCATGTGTTCACGAACAGTTCATGAACACATGCTGAACGAGATTTTTTGTTCGTGTTCGTTTGTTAAGGAAATCATGTGTTCACGAACAGTTCATGAACACATGCTGAACGAGATTTTTTGTTCGTGTTCGTTCGTTAAGAAAACACTTGTGTTCGTGTTCATTTGTGTTCGTTTGTTAATTTTGTTCATGAACGCACACGAACACAAGCAAATATTAATGAACACAAACAAGTGTTCATGAACACAAACAATCACAAAGAAATGTTCATGAACAAAAACAAACACAAACGTACATATATTAACTTTGGAATAAGATATAATTCTTAAGACATCAGCTAGATCCACCCAAAATATAACTAAATTATCTAAACATATTTACCTCATATATATTATTTATTTGGGTAAATAAAAGAAAAAAAATTATAAAAACTATAAACCCTATTAAACTATCAAACATAAACGAACACGTTACCGAACATTCAGGAACATAAACGAACGAACACGGCCTCTGTTCATGTTCGTTTAACTAAACGAACAAAAATTTTGGTTCGTGTTCGTTCATTTATTAAACGAACGAACACAAACAAACTTCCCACCAAACGGTTCGCTGAAAGTTCAGTTCGTTTGTAGCCCTAATTATCTAGTATCTACTCTATACTTTTGCATAGAAGTTAAGGGTTAAAAGACAACTAAAACCACTTATAGTGGTTAAAATTTTTAAGTCCTTCACTTTAAATGGAGTGTTTTAATTGGCTTTTGAAAAAAGATGATTTTCAAGCCCCTTTATCCCGTTAAAATTTTCACGCCAATAATCAAAATATGAAGATTCATGCCCGTAGAGGCGGTATTTGAGCTTAAAAGGGGCATTTCACGCCCTATTAACCTCCCACTACGGTGGTCTAAAAAGGTGAGACAAGTTATTAACTAGTTTTCTACATCCACTACTAAATAAATAAGTATTATCGACGGCTAATTAGTCATGGATAGATTATGTTGATAATTATCAATAGATTTTCAACGGGTCGTGAAAAACAAAATTTACGACACATATCTATATCTATATCTATACTACTATATAGTGAGTTCTGGACGGGTAAGAAAGTCATTTTATAATTAGCTATATGGGCAAAATTGTAATTTTATTATATTAACAAGACAATTTTAATGCAACTATTAAATAACTTTGTAGTAATTAAAAACAATAATTAACTTATGTTTTTTTATTTAATTTAATTTAATTATAACTTATATAAATACATCTCCCTTGTGGTAAAAAAAGTAACTTGATAACAAAACAAGTTTTAAACCTGTATGTTTTCCACTTACAGCATCCCATGAGTAAGACGCGTCTCTTGGATCTTTCAATACGCTAATTCTGATCACCCGCATCTTTGTCTTTTCAATTTCCCTCACTCTCAAGACCAATTGAATGAGATTCAAAGCAAAATTCAAAGTGGGGCGAATCTCAATCGATCGCGAATTGAAGGAGTAATTACCCTCATATTAAAGACATGAATTTAATCGGCCCATTTGTTTTAATCGTTCGTTCTTATTTTTCCGAAACCTGCACACTTCGATTTGATCGTCTTTCTTCCTCTTCTTCTTCTAAACTTACGAGCTTCAATTCAATCGTTATTCGTGTGTAATTATTCAGAAAGTATTGAAGGAGGCCATGGGAGGATCGATTTGTACACAACAAGCTTGAATCAAGTTACAGGTTACTGACTTCCATTGTTTTTTAATAAGGTTTTATTTTAAGTTATTGTTAGGATTTTCAACTCGATCAATGTACTCTGTACTGTATGTCAAAATATTGCTTTTTGCTTATATTCAGTAGACATTGGTTGGTGGCTAAACATATACAATGTGTGAATTGGTGGCTGCATCATCAAAAAGAAAGAAGGTATTACATGCTATCTATCTACACGTATTATGAACTATACGGAGTTTGAAAAACGAAACAATTTTCAAAGGCAGAAACGTCTCCATATACAAGGCGGTTGAAGAGATAAATGCGTTACATATGAATGGATATTGATTTGACCAAGAATCACAAGCCCAACTCGGGAGGAATGGCAACATTTTGATTTAGTTTAGTCATACTTTATGTGTTGTAATTTGCCTCAAACTTTGCTTCATACGTGTGTTTCATTATAGCAACTTGCCATGTTGAACTAGATGTTTTGATGGAATAAAGTTGTCGTTGCCATTCTAAAAAGAAATTTTATTGAATTTCTAATGCCTATTGTGCAACTTCTTAATTTTCTTACTATTGCACTTTTGTTTTCCATTTTTTTGGTCTTGGGCGTGACCCTTTTTTTCCGCCTTGTGCTTGCGAAACATAGATCCCATATAGTCTTGTGACTATTATCATAACACTAGAGGGTAGAGTTAAGTGATGTCAATTAGTCGATGTATGCTTAAGTAAAATGAGGAAAGATGGCATATAATTAAAAAAAAAACATACATTTGAATGTTATCGTTGCTTATGCGTATTATTAACATGATCATATGAGTGTTTTAATAGTTCTTTGGAAGTCATGAATTCGGAAATAAAGTTTTTGTCAAGAGGAGTATAGAAACAAGCAACAATGAGTTCAACTACAAATTATACCATGTCTAAAAATGACCAACAACATCTACAAATTATGTTACAACCACTATTTTTATGCCAAGTATAATCGTTATAACATCTGTTACACCCTGAAACAACATATTATGCATCCTCAATCTGACAACCAAATCAAAACACCCGCAAACCTAGCTATCCCCGTCGCAACGCGCAGGTTCCTGCTAGTATAGTACAATAGCTTCTAAGTTTAAAATTTCGTCACTTTCGTGTGATATCACTTTCATTTCAAACATATCGGTATCTCATTCATGTTAAACCATAATCTCAAACCCCTTCATTAATAATAATGATTTAAATTACATATGATTATTTTTTATATTTAATCTACGATTATTTATATTAAAAATAAAAGCAGTTTTTTTAACCAAATTTTCAACATTACATCAATTGTTTCGAATAAAGGTTACTTTCGTATACCTTTTTATTTAATGTTATAGATTTGAAGATATATTACAAATTAAAGTTTTATGATTTTAAGATGTTACATTTTGCTTCTAAGTTGCTTGTTTTATTGACAATAATAATAATTTTTTTTTTTTAAAGTCTATAAACCCCAATATATACATGGAAATTAATCACTTCTTGCATATTTTGATTAAATTATTTTATTTAATATTTACTTTTTATAATCATAATAATAAATTGCTTATTTATGTCCAACAAATTCAGCCTAACCATTTTAATAAAAAGTTAATTATTTGTACGGTTAAATAATTTTACCATTGATAAATGTTTCTAGAGATGGACCATAGAAAAGTTATCTTTTTAATAGGACATTAAAGGAGTTGATATATCAAGTCAAAAAAAGACACTTGCAATGGAACACATTGTACACCATGTGCTTCAAAATTAAGTGCACTTTTGAATGGGGCAATGAGATTATTTCATCATGTCTTCTTGTGGACAAATTATTGATGCATATCTGGCTTTTATTCCTTTATATATAAATTACAAATCACATAAAAAATTAAAACTTTTTTAACTTATTAAAATAATTAAACTCCCATAGTCCTATGTAGTCAAATTAAATATTGGAAAAGTATAAATGTAGGCCATATGTTGGTTACTACGGAATACCCATAAAAGGGTAATTGAATATTGACATATGGTTATAAAAAAAATCTAGTAAAAACAAAATGCATGTGGCCTGAGCTTAAAAAAATATAGTTTTTTAAATTACTTAAAAATGCAATTTTTGTATAAAATGATTTTTCTAAGTTATTCTGACCTTAAAAAATATGACAACGTATAAATATTTGTATATCTTTCAACTTTAATATATTTGACAATTTTGTCACCACATAATTCACTCGTTTTCACTTCTAGTCTTCTACAATTTGTTTGATAAGTACTATCTACAGATGTTTAAGCATATCTCGTGACTGTATACACAATTACAAAATGATGATTTATTAATCATTTTTAAATATATGTTAATCAGTACTGAAGTGTATAAATTTCTTGACATCGTAACTTTTATGACATAGTAAAATATATAATGTAAAATAGTGCTAGTGTATAAAGTGAATTGACTTGGCCCAATGGGTGAATGATTCCCAATTTGCCAGGCTTTCATAAGACCTTAGCTGTGTATAAAACTCGGTTCGGCCTAAACCAATTCGAGTTGAGAATCAGTTTTAGAAATAGAAACCCCAAATCTATCCAAATCGATCTGGGCCAGGCCCAAACCCGTTTTTTATTTAAAAAAAATGCAAATTAAACAAAAACATAACTAAAGTTGAGTTTGCATCTTTTACAAAAAGTTTACTAGCAAAACTTGCAACGAGCCTTCATCGTACCGCTCTACATCGCACATAAAAGTCGCACCAAATTTCCGAGTTTCTTTTCGTAGGTACAGTTCGAATTACCAGAGGTTCGTAAAATGGATCACAACCAATGGAAGATTGCCTACTAGATGAAACCATTTGAGATTTTTTTTGGAACGTGAAGGTTTATAAGTCTAGAATGCGTTTTTGATTGTTGTGGTTCAATCAAAATGCCCCACACATATGTATACTAACTTGCGGGAGACTAATATGCAAAAAGAAGGTGGAAAAAGGGGTCCATTTATTCTAACAGTCAGAAACCCGGTTTGGGAAACCAGTTTTTTTTTTTTGCCTCATAAAGCGGTTTCTTTAAAGATGGAACCGGTTTTTAATACCATTGACTCTAGTTATTTTTTAGCGGATCGGGCTTAACCGTATTGAACACATGAAACCTTGACCTGGATCCAAACCTACGAGCTGGGTCGGGGCCAAAACCAGGTTCGCACCAATCAGTTTGTTTTCGTTACTAAGCCAAGCTATAAACCGTTCATCGGACCCAAAACGATATGTTTGTACACTACCAACACATTAACCAGCCTCTAGCCTATCTGCATGAAAGATATAGTATAATTCCTTGCCTCTTCTCATTGATGTGTTAGGAATATATACAAGATACAAAGCCCAATAATATGGGAATGAATTGATTACACTTATGTGCCTAATCATTGCCTAATATACAAATGGCATATTCTATGGAATTATTCTATTACACCCCCGCAGTCGAAACGAAAGGTGGACGAATGTTGAGACTGGACCTGAAATCATCAAATAAAACCTTTGGTAATCCCTTGGTAAATATGTCAGCGATCTGAAAACGTGTTGGTATGTGAAGAATTCGAACATTGCCCCGCTGAACATGCTCACGAACAAAGTGAATATCAAGCTCGATATGTTTGGTCCGTTGGTGTTGAATCGGATTACCAGAAAGATAAATGGCGCTGATGTTGTCACAGTAGACTAGAGTAGCAGTCCAAAAGAGGGTGACGAAGATCAAGAAGAAGGTTTCGTAGCCAGCAAATCTCGACAACGACATTGGCCACGACTCTGTATTCGGCCTCAGAACATGATACAGTGGTTTGCCGTTTGGAAGACCACGAGAGAAGGTTTGGACCCATATAGACACAATATCCAGAGGTGGACCGACGGTGTCTGGGCAGCTATCCCAGTCAGCATCTATGTAGGCACGAAGAGAAACAGTTGGGCATGGTGACAGTGTGAGGCCGTAAGAACATGTACCCTGGAGATAGCAAATCACTCTCTTTAAGGCATTCCAGTTGTCGACAGTGGGGGCATGCATACATGAAGCCCAATAATATAGGGATGAATTGATTACAATTCACATATAACTACCGACCCTTACATACATGAAGCTATCTCTCAAACCCGAGCATGAGTACACATATGTACTATAAATGAGATTTGGAGTTGCTCGGGCAAGGTACGGAAGCATAAACAAGATGAAAAATCAACATCCAAGGCCAAAAGGGGATTTGGCGTAGGGTACGCCAAAAGTGGCGTAGCCTACGCCACTTGCGTAGGCAAGGGGTGACAGAGTGGCGTAGGGCAGCAGAACTTGGCGTAGGCAAACCAGACTTGGCGTATCCTACGCCAAAACTGGCGTAGGGTACGCCAACAGCAGGTCTTGCACAACGTTTTCCTTTTTCAACGCAATATCTTTCATGCCACTCTTACCCACAATTCCCGACATTCTAGCAACTCATTTACTAACTCTCCCACCCATCATTCCACACATACCTTGATCAAGTCTCGGATCGAATGCACGCCCCTACGAGCTTCCGGTTTGAGTTCAAGTACCTACTATACTTGATTCGCTCAAACCTTGTCTACACTAGTTACATTTACAAAGGACAATGTCCCAGTTAACTACCATGTGAATCCTCGACCCATAACCAAAACCATGTACTCCTTCAAGATTCCCATTCTATGTGAACATAATTCAATATCATAGATGCGAGTTAAGTTCGGGAATCACTTGCCTCAAGTCCTCCAAGCTCATGCTTGTTTATTTGCCTCCTCTTGACCCACTAGCTTCCCATGGTTGAGTCCATCCTTCCTATCCTTTCATATCATCATGTTCACACCAAGATCAATACCCACTTTCATCATAGGTGTAAAACAACCTAATTAGCACATGAATCAAGCATAGCCTTATGTAGTATCACAAATTATGGCTCCTTTAGTGTCTATCAACCTCTAGACACCTTCATCCATCCTTGATTCACGTTTTCACATGAACCCTAGATTTTCACCACATTCAAAAACAAACATAACATCATAATAAGCCAAATTAAAGGTACCTTGATGTATATAAAACCTTAGATGCACCATCTTGGCTTCTACTTTCTCTTGATTTGGAACTAGAGTTGAAGAAGCAAGGGTTTGGTCTTGGGTTGTTCTTGATGATCGACATACACAAGAATGTGTATGTTGACATCTTACTTCCTTTATCTATAACCCATTATTTTGCTCCTTGTTCAATTCTAGTCCCTCTAGTTTGATACCCTCCCAACAATGACTCAAACCTTATTGAAATTCTATATAACTTGTATATCTATCTAGGATAGGTACTTAGTTATTTCACCCCATGCCATAACACATTAAAACATGCTACTAAATTAAAATTCGGGTTTTGGGGCGTTACAGGATCGGGTATACGTTTTATCAACTGTGTATGTTGAACCGTCGTCCGGAATGGATATTATAAAAATTCCAAGTTTTATGAAACTTTTTGGTTAAATTAGTTTAATTTGGTTAAGTTTTGTATAGGAAAAAGTTAACAAGTTATAATATAAACTAACATAGTTATACTTGAGGGACCATTTCTGTCAATACATGAAAGTTTAAAAGAAAACAACTCATCCTTTCCCTCCCTACTCGCTTTTCCGGTCACTTGTCCGGCCACCGGAAAATTTTTCCGGCCACACCTTAATGTCGCTTTAAAATGAGTTTTAACTCATTTTTAATGCTTCAAAACGTTACTTGATGAATTTCCAACGAATTACAATTATAATAGACAAACTTTAACGCATTTGAATGGCTGAAAATCGGACCATCATGATGGGTAACGGCCGGCTCATTACGGTTGATCCTTAAACCGTTTTCTGAACTATCACATTATAAATTGATATTAGCCATTGCTTCCTACTGTTTCTTTCATTCTAAACCCACTATAATATCCCTCCAAATCATTTCCAAGTGCTGTGAATCGCAACTTTTTTGTTGCAGCCGTAATTTCGTGAGTTTCCACTCTAATCGCGATGTAAGTTATAGTTTTCATCATTGTTAGTTCTTGTTTTAGATATAGAATAAAAGCCCTATCATTTCAGGCATGATTATAGCCGAATCGGGTTTTGTGTTAGGGTTAGGGTTCTTGCTAGGTGAATTGGGGAAGAAGTTGACATCTTAACATGTATTTAAGTAAATTCTGATTCAATTATATAAACAAGCATAAACATGTGGCCTAGTGGTTTGATGGGTATTTCTATCTGGAAAGGTGTGACACCCCGCATTTTCAGGTTAATACTTTCACTGAACTCTAGTTAACTTACATGATACATTTTAGTTAACTTACGTTGTGTATGGGTAGATACTTAACTAGGGGTAGTTAAGTAGGCCTAACACATGTTAGAGGTTATTAACATATGTGTTAAATAGGATAAGTATTGTTTAACACACACATGAGTCCTGTATCCCGAACGTTGGTGAATAATAAACTTATGTGAAAACCATACGTGATTATGTGAACCTAAACCGAACACGTTAATAAAAATCATTAAAAGTGGAGCATGAGGTTGATTAGGGTCTTAACGCATGGGGTTACACTTGTTACGGTCCGAAATAACGAAAACGTCGATGGATAACGCGTCGGGAGGCGAAACGAAGCAAAAGCGCGCGCCTCGGACCTGTGAGCGGCCGCTCACAGGCTCCGAGCGGCCGCTCGAACATCCCTGACGGGTCTAAACCGCCTCAAACTCATATTTAAGCATCCTAAACCACCATGCAACCCCCATACTCAACCCTAATCGCCCCCTTACTGCCCCACACGAATATTTCACTCCAAAAACTCCTGCTAAGGCTCAAGATCATCAATTGGGAGGCTCCAAGGCGCGCGATTGATTGAATTGAAGAGCTAAGGGTATAACTTATGATTTCTTACGCTTTTACCTTATGTTTTTACTATAAAAATCATATAACAAGTTTGTCCAGATCTGAAAGTATTTTATAAAAGTTAAAACATGATGATTACGAAGATTAAAAGGGTCAACCACATTGTTACATAATGAATGTTATATGTTTTGCATGATTATGCATGTTCTTGATGTTTTAGACTTCTAGGGTTTGTGAATAATGATGGTTGTGATGTATAATTAGGGTTTTGATCAGATGTGGTTCTTACTAAAGTTGTATGATGATTATTAGGTGTTATTGATTGATAGTATGCAACTAGGGTTTGATATAATTGATAATATTGCATGATTAGAATCTGGACAGATTCTGAATGTCGACTTGTAGGGTCTGTTTCGTGGCTTGAAAATAATTGGTTTGATTGATTCTTTGCATGATTGTAATGTACAAGGTCTTAGCTTTTCATAATGGGAAAAACCATCGAATTTGGACATCGTTTGAGTCGTTTTTGGAATTTTAATTGATTAGGGATCATATCAGATTTTCGGAGTTGTAAATTGGGCTAACTTTAAATGGTCATAACTTGAGATTTACAAGGAGTTAGGTTATGAAATTTTTACAGTAGGTCAATACTGGAAAAATAGAGCTTTTCCAAGTGGATTCATCTTGTTTGGATGAATACACAATTTTTAAGAATTTTCCTACTAAACTGACCTGTTGAGGAAATTTTCTGAACACTGCTGTGTTGTACGAATTTTTATAATTTTTGTGTTTGGAATTAAGACAAAACAAAAATAGGTACTGTCGAGTGAATCCCAAATAAAATTCAGTAAAAATTTGGGACTCTAATTCATTCGTTAAGTATTTTAAATAAATTGTTTTTCACAGCGCACAATCTGTCCTAAAAACACAGATTGTGTACGGGGTCTTTAAGTGGCTATTTGGAGTTCTATGTGGTGTGTAATTGACATGTACTTGTGTGAAAACTTGTATGAAATGTGTTTGATGCGTTAAACTTATAATAGTCACCACGATCACCAACGGGATACGTAGGACATACTTGTGCATGTAGAGTCACTAGGTGTCACTACACGATTTTGAAACTTTTAAGAATCGAATAAACGTGCTATGTGGTATATTGGTTATGCAAGTGTACTCACATAGTGACACATATAATAGGGAGTCGGTAGCGAGTCTCTATTACGTTGAAGTTTGGATATTCTTGCTTGCAACCTAAGGTGAGTTTCACTACTCTTTTCTCAAAAGCATGCGTCTCGGGTTGAGACAACTTACGTAACGTTTCTAGTCCGGGTTGGGACTACTTTTACACATCCCGGTTTGGGGTGCATGATTTACGAGGTAAATCTACTTTTACTAATTCATATATATGTCCTTGATGAACTAAACCAAACACATCTTTTAAGTCCTTCAAAATACCGAATCAATTGCCGTTGGGCAAGCGGGTTAATTAGTTGATAGCGCTATTAGGTCTAACAAACCTCACATCGTGCTGGGAGCACGGATGTGAACTATTAGCTTCAAACATAATCATTGTCGATGGACAATGATGCAAGGCATCCTTATCCCGGTTATGGGAACTTGTTCATTAGTAGTTCGGTATTCGCCGGTTTTAGTTATCATGAGTGGGCTAGCTACCCCTGGCATATGAATTAGCTATTTACTTGTGGCCAAGGAGGCCGACGTTCTTACGTACTGTTATGTGGTCTGGGAGACCGACGTTTTCATTTGGTTACATGGTTTGGGAAACCTACGCTTTTACTTACTCACCTACTTTACTCAGTGAACTCACCAACATTGTTTGTTGACCCACGATTTACATGCTTTTGTAGGTAGTTAGCTTCCGGTGCCAGAATTAGAAAGCACTACACACTTCATTGCATTTGGGGTCTTGGGCATACACCTAAATTACATATTATGCTTTCACATTTTCTTTCATATGGTTTTAATTTGGGCGCGTTGTTTTGCGCATGGTTTAAAAAGGATTAAATTTGGTTTACGCTTCCGCAACTTAACTAAACTTGGTTTTTGAAACGAACTAAATGGTTTGGGCATTTAGAGTTCGTTCATATGACTTATGGCTATGAGATCCTGGTATGTCATGCGCCTCGCGGTATGAACCCCGCAGTGGAAATTTGAGGGTGTGACAAAAGGGTCCAGGTTCGAAACCCACATGATGCACATCTTTTTCTGATTTTTTTAATTGATTATTTCATGATTTTTTCCTTTATTTTAATAATTTAAAATTCATTTAAATTTAAAATATTCATAATAAATTCATTTTTGATCCAAAAATTATGAAAATTTAGGTGTAACATTTTGACATCATAAAGAAAATTATCACACTTTTATTTTCTGGAAAATGTCATATTTTCATATTTTTATTGAATTTATTTGTTTTAATCGTATTTAATTTACTAACAATTCATTTTTAATGATTTTAATCTCAAACTTTTTGGGAAATTATTTCTAATAATTATGAACTGAAATAAAAATATTTGGTTCTGAAAACATTTTTTTTTAATTAATTTTCCTATTTTTAATCATTTAAACATGATTTAATCTCATTAAATCAGTTTTAAATATAAATAAGTTTATAAAATTGTGAGAAAATTATTTTCATTAATTTATATCAGAAATCATCCATTTTCTATAAAAATAGCATTTTTGGATCATGTCTTGAATTATTAGACTTATTTATGTTTAATTAGACATAATTAATTATTTATTTATTTATACTATTAAATATCTATTTTATAAATACTTTTCCTATAAAATGGAAGTAATTCTATGTTTGAAAATATTAAATACAATTTGTGGGATCATTGTGTAACTAATAAGTATTTATTCCAACATTTATGATTATTGTATTTATTTACAATAATTAGTTAAAGTAATTAACTAAATTATTTTGTCTTAATTATTCAAACATATTTTTTATCTAGATATTCAATAGGTAATAATTATATTACCTAAACCACATTTACAACCTTTTATATATTATTTGTGATATACAACTTTACATTAACGCTACTTATCATAAAAACTCTAACTCCCCAAATCGACTTAGCAAACTCTAATGCCTTAGACCCTAGTTACCCTAGTCTCTTAAACAATTCCTTATTAGTATTCATAAACATTATAGGTTGAATTCATCGGAATTCCCATTACTTAGCTCACGACCGCTTAAGTTGGATTTTGATCGATTTTGCAAACTGTGAGTATATCTTTCCCCTTTTTACTGTTTTACTATTTTGGGGTGACTCATGTACCTAATATCAAGTTTCTATTTCCTTTTACTAAAATAGCAATTCTCATGTGTGTTTGCTTGTGTTAATTTGTGTGTCTATGACTTGTCAAAATCATTAACCTTTGAGGGTCTGGCATTTCAATGAATAGTACTATGGTATATACCCTTGTGACTCTGTTGAGAGTCCTCGTCATTGCTATGTATTACATTACTACTAGCGCATACTATATATATCTGCTTTTCTTTACATATGGTTGATTTTGAACGGATATTACTTATTACATAATTGCAAATGGTACCGCACATGAATTGCTAAACACTTTTCCTACTATATTTATTCAAACAGGGTATGCTCACCAATACAATTTTGTATTGACCAAATTATTTTCGTACATGTTTCAGGTTCTTATGAGATTACTTCCAAGCATTTGGAACTTAGACTTAGATTGAGATTATTGTATCTTAGTTTAGATTGCTAGTCGTAGTTGTTGTATTTCTTTCAATGTAATAAATTATTAAATTTAATGTATCAAAATTTACATTTCTAGTCCATGAGCTATTGAACAATCGTCACTACGTGACACCTCGATGCTTCCGCCATCGGTTGGGGTGTTACAGTTAAATTTATCTTTATTATTCAAAACAGTGCTAAAAACATAAACACCCAAAGACCTTAAGTTGGCTGTAACAGGGCTTAAAATCATACACAATTTCATAAGGAGACCTACCATTAAGCACAAAAGAGGGTGTCCTGTTAATCAAATAGGTAGTAGTAAGAATGCATTCAGACCATAGACTCAAAGGTATATTACTTTGAAACATCAATGCCCTAGCAACATTCAATAAAAGCCTATGTTTTCTTTCAACTATATCATTATGCTGTGGAGTATATGCACATGAGGTTTGATGAAGAATTCCATTTTTATTTAACAAGTTTTTCATGTTAGAGTTGACAAATTCAGTACCATTGTCACTTCTGAATACCTTAACATTTTTCTTAAACTGATTTTTAATTGTTACAATAAAATGTTGGATATTATATAACACTTCATCTTTAAACCTCATCAAATATACCCATACAGTCCTGGTATAATCATTAACAGTAGACAAAAAATATCTAAACCCCTCTCTACTCTTTACTTTATATGGACCCCAAACATCTAAATGAACCAACTCTCCTAGACAAGTAGATTTATGATCACCAATGGTAAATGGTTCTCTATGCTGCTTAGCGTTGTGACATACTTCACAAGGTTCATGATTATCACTAGACACTATGTTAAGTTTAATATCATATTTTAAAACCTTTAACACAATGTTAGATGGGTGACCAAGTCTAGCATGCCATAAGTTTGTAACTTCATAACTAATACAACACATACAAGAAAACATAGAAGATTCACCACAGTAATATAACCCATCTACTTGACTACCAGTCACCAGGGTTTTCTTGGTTAAAGAATCATGTATGTAACAGTTGTTTTCATTAAACAAAACATCCAATTTACTATCCTTTGCAAGCTTATGAACAGATAGCAAGTTAACACAGTAATTAGGAACCACAAACACATCAAACAAAGTGACCTCATCAGTTAATCTAACATCTCCTATAATAGTAACCTTAGCACTAGTACCATTAGGATGATTAACTTTTATATTTAGTTCACTAACATCAATTTGATTTATAACACAATCAGCATTCATTACCATGTGCTGATTAGCACCTGAATCACAAATCCAACCAAGTTTTCTAAACAATGAATACACATTTGAAAATGAAAACACAGGTTTAATGTTACTGGCAGAATAGAAGAAGTTACATGACCTACCTGCTAAATTGCAGCTAGTTGTAGCTTTTCATTCTTCTTATTCAACAAGGTTAACAACTGAGACACCTGATCAGCAGTTAAAGTGCTCAAACAATTTTTATTTTATGTTTCAAGTGAAGACCCATTAGCAACATTGTTACTAGACACACTTCTTTTGTTAAAACCTGCTTTGTTTTTCATCCAAGGTGGGTATCCAATAATCTCAAAACATTTGTCTACTGTGTGTCCCACTTTGTTACAGTGGGAACACTTAAGATTTGGATTTTGATTGCTTATTCTAGCATTCTTTTTCCTAGAATCAAAACTTTGATTATTTTTAGCAAAACAACCAACAGTAGGACCCTGTTCTTTAGACACAGTAACATTAGAGTTCCTATGTGACTCTTCTCTTGAAACAATAGCAAAGGCCTCCTTTATAGTTGGTAAAGGATCCATTATTAACAGATTTGTTCTAACAGCACTATACACATTATCAAGACCCATCAAGAATTGCATCAATTTTATCAAATGGTTAAAATCATTGAATTGCTTAGATGCATCACAAGTACATGCAGGTAAGTGTAACATTTAATCCAAGTAATGCCACATAACATGTAACTTATGGTAATACTCAGCAACAATCATACCACTTTGACTAAAATGATTAATTTTCTGGTAAGTATCAAATATAACAGACCCATCTATTTTGTTACAAGTATGTTTAATATCTTTCCATACATCAAAAGCAAGTTTAGCATACACCTGACCCATATACAAGTCCTCAACAATCGAGTTTAAAATCCAAGTTAGAACAACAGAGTTACAACGATCCCATTGTCTACCTAACACAGGGTCATCAGTAGGTCTAACACAATCACCATTAACAAATCCTAACTTATTTTTAACTTTTAAAGCTAGAATCATGGCATTAGACCAGACTGTATAGTTATTAGTTCATTTTAGTTTAATACTAATGATAGTAAGATTAGCAGAATCACTCGCATGAAAGTAGAGAGGATCACTGGAGTCTAGTTTACTAATTAAAGTAACACCACCAGGAACATCTCGACCTTCACTAGTACTACTACTATCATCATCAGACATTGTGACAAAAAAACAATCAAGATCAATTACAAACTTAGATCAGAACACAAAGTCAAACCAGTGAGCACACAAGCATGCAACAGACGAAGCCTCGTCAGTGTGAAGATCCAAGTTCATCACTCAAGGGTGCCTGGACATGTCTTAACGAGGGAGTTTGGTATTTAGACTTAAGTAGGGCTGTACACGAGCCGAGTCGAGCCGAGCCAGGCCCAGCTCGAGCTCGAGCTCGAACCTAAACCGAGCCAGCTCGGCTCGGCTCATTTTTCTGATCGAGCTGAAAAGTCGAGCTCGAGCTCGGCTCGTAAATGTTCGAGCCGAGCTCAAGCTGGCTCGAGCCAGCTCGATATATATATATATATATATATATATTACAAATATTTATTAAATAAAAAACAATAAAATTAAATAAAATTACACATAATCATGTATATTTTTTTTATTTTTCTAAATTACACAAGCCTAAGTCGAGCCATATGTCGAGCCATCGAGCCGAGCCACAAGTCGAGCCATCAAGCCGAGCCACGAGCCGAGCCACGAGCTGAACACCCCTGGCTCGAGCTCGGCTCGATTACAAAATGAGCCAGCTCGGCTCGAAAACAAAACGAGCCTCTTCGAGCCGAGCTTTTTTCGAGCGAGCCTCGAGTCGCGAGCTTTTTGTACACCCCTAGACTTAAGCACACCAACAAGCACTCACAAGGAACACAAATTACAGAACACGGATCTAAAGAGAAATCAATCAAGAACACAACTTTGACACAACCAATTAGTGAGCCAATACCGGTCCCCTAACCCGGTCAATGCTCCTAGACTCACAAACGTAAAAAACAAAGGTAAAGGAACAATCTCACCAATAGGGACCCAAGTTAGGGTTTCTCCAAAAACTCGTAGTTTGCAACCTTCACTTAAGGTTGCAAACCAGAGAGCAAATAAGAGAATATGCTTCCAAGTATCCAAGAATCCTTGAGCAGCTACACGTCCCCAATCAAACCCTAGATCTGTAAGTATGGTCAGATCTAAGATTTTTCCAGATCTGAGCAAGATCTACATGATATCCAAAGCCAATAGTAGGAACAACTCAATAAACCACCAAGATCCCAAGATACGGACAAGAAACGCAAAGAAACCGAAGGAAGACGAAGATCTGAGCCTTATGGCTCTGATACCATGTCAGAAAACAAAGAACACAAATGACCAGAAAACTGATAATGACTTTATTACGAAACCAAAGACTTACAACCTCAAACGAAATCTATACAAAACTGGTCCAGATACAAACTCTGACCTAATCAACCAAACAAGAGATCATTGATTGATTATCTTAGAACTATTACTATATGATCATTGACTGATGATCATATTACACAATCAAACACCCAAGATCATTAACAGATGACCTGGAACAAAACCCTAGACGAGAGAAAAGATAAACGAAAAAAGACAAAGACTTATCAAAACTGGAAAACAGGGACGAATGAGGCTTTATATAGTCAAGTGAGATGGCTTGGGAGAAAACACACCCGAGCCTATAGCCATCGTTAGATCAACCACAAGAAAACACACCAAAGGCTGATCTAAGCCATTCAAATAGAGGATTGGGGATTGCCAGCGTGGCAATCCACCAACAACTTTAAAATGGGTAGGCCAGGTTTTAATAATGGGCTCCTTCTTAAATGGGCTTAGCTGCTACTTGGCTGCTACCAGACTTCTTTCCAGCTGTGCTACATGACCCACGATCCATGATCCAAACAATCTAGCCAGCTGTAACTTATATGAAGCCTAATAACCTTAAAAATAAACCAAAACAATAAAAGTGAATTAGTGATAAAATATAACAAACATTTTATGTAATAACTAACTGTTATATTTTTAACATATGTGTTGGGCCTGTTTAACTTCAATAAATCTTCATAATTGAATTAGGCTATAAATATAAACCAAAGGTGGGCTATACCCATTTTGGGCCACTATAGTTTTCAAATTGGGCTCAAGAGTTATACGACCAAGTTTGCTGTTGATATAAGAGACAAAAAAACGTTTTTTGCTTTTACAATTACAACACACGCACACATACATACAGTCAGTGGCGGATCCAGAAATATTTTTGACGGGGGCACAAATTGGTTGTGTTAAAAAAGAGATGTAAAAAATTGTCTGGTCAAACTGGGTCGGGTAAAACAAATTGATAGTTAGCCACTTAATGATAAATGGATAAAAAATCGAGTGGTAATATGTACTACTGTTATTGAATTTTATCCACTTAATGGACGTGATATGAGTCTTACATACACAATTCAAAAAAGCATATAAGAACCTGATTGTTGACTTTTATTAATATTTCTTTTTAAATTACTTAAGTTGATGTTAAGATAGATGTAGTAATCAAATTCTTAGCTTAAGAATAAGAAAACTTATAAAAAAATGTTGACCACAACTAACAGGGTACAAAAGTAAAAAATTGAATAAAACAAAACCAGAAGAGTTTTATTATATTTTATTAAATACCTTTAAAATAGCAAAGACCTGACACACTATCACGAATATAATAACACAGACCTTCCACATGCTTTACAAAGCCTTACTCACTGAAAAAAAAGAGGAAAAAAATATATACATACACACATGTAATTTGGGTTGTACGGTGGGCACCGGCCCACCATAGTTAACGAGTGTATCCGCCACTGCATACAGTGGATTTGGTCAAACAAATAGAAAACGAAGGGTACAGTTATAATTAACTTCTCATCAAAACAAATTCATTCTCGGTGCAAATTCTCTACGTGGCTGTTTGGTTGATTAAGTGCTGAATCATTAAGATGGTCTGAATGGTTAAGAGGCTCTGAATGGTTAAGAGCTGAATCAATCCATTCAGATGCTGAAACAAATAGTCTGAATGCTGAATGATTCAGACCTGAATGGTTAAGATGTTGATTAAGAGGCTACCAAACAGCCCTGTACGTCTAATCATTTTATTATTTAGTATTATTACATAGGTTAATCTGATCTGATAGCATATCGCTATTTGTAAAGCAATTCAAAGTAAGGTGCTGTTTGTTTTTTCTGCAGGAAAAGGTCTGCAGTCTGCGGACCACATCTGCAGACATTTGCAGGAGAAGAGGTGGACCAAAGGTCTGCAGTCTGCAAGAAAAAGACTGTTTGTTTGTTAATGTCTGCAGGCTGCTGAAAAAAACTGAAATTTAAATAAACTGATTTTTTACAGCAGTCTGGTGGTAGACGGTGGTGGACGGTGGCGGTGGTGGTGGACGGTGGTGGACCGTGGTAGGTGGTGGTGGGTGGTGGTGGTGGTGGGTGGTGGTGGTGGACGGTGGTGGTGGGTGGCGGTGGTGGTAGTGGACCATGGTGGTGGTGGACGGTGGTGGTGGTGGACGGTGGTGGTGGTGGGTGCCGGTGGTGGTAGTGGACCATGGTGGTGGTGGACGGTGGTGGTGGGTGGTGGTGGTGGACCGTGGTGGTGGACGGTAGTGGTGGACCGTGGTTGGTGGTGGTGGACTGTGGTGGTGGTGGACCGTGGTTGGTGGTGGCGGTGATGGTGGTAGTGGGTGGTGGTGGTGGTGGGTGAGGAGAAGAGAAGTGGAGAAGACCTTTGAAGACCTTAGAAGACTTTGGAACAAGTCTGCACCAAGAAGAGGTCAGGAAGACCTTTTTGAGTGAAAGATCTTCCAAAAAACAAACAATCTGCAGACCTCAAACGTCTGCACGCGTCTACGTGGTGCAGACAAAAAAAGTCAGAAGTGCTTTTGAGAAAAAACAAACAACACCTAAATTTCTTCATCTTTTTTCCCGCAATTAATCATCAAATTGTTTTTTTAAAAGGTATGAAATTGTTTGGTGAAACATCAATATACAACAATTCAATAAAAAAATTAAAAAAGAAAATACATGAATCTTATTAAGCATTAACTAAAATTTGTTACAAAATTTTAGTATTTATCCAATCTCTATTTTGTCCCCATCACTTGGAATTTGGTTGCTTAGTGGCTAGCCATTTTGTATAGTGTTAACCGATTGATACAATACCCATGACTTATTGTTATAGGAGTTATAGTGGTATGGTGTCTCACTAAGCTTATAAATTCAAATCTTGTAAGGTAAAGATAGAATTAAAGGTGTTAAAAAAAGTTTGCCGTGCAAAAAAAAAAAAAAAAAACCGACTGACACAAAAAAATATATATTCTAAAGCATGATCAATGTATGTCCAAATCACAAACCTTCTCTAGAACCCTCCACTCTCTTCCTTAACTCCCCTGTTCCTTCTCAACTCTTCCATACTTTCCTCACACTGTTTTAAACCTCTCCCACTTCACTCACACACACACACATATATCTTCAACAACATACTTCACACACACACAAACACACACACATCTTCAACAACATACTTCACACACAACACCCAAACTAACTTAAAAAAACAATGTCTGCAACAACAACCTTTTCCCCTTCATGTTCCTTCAAACCCCACATCACCAACCACAAACCCTTTTTCGGCAAACCCACATTAACCAACCAAAGAACATCTGTTCTAAAACCTTTAAAACATAACAAACGACATGTTTTCAAGGTTGTGAACGAAAAGGTGGTGGGAATTGATCTGGGAACAACGAACTCAGCAGTAGCAGCAATGGAAGGAGGACAGCCGACCATAATAACGAACGCAGAGGGACAAAGGACGACGCCGTCCGTGGTGGCCTACAGCAAGAACGGTGATCGGTTGGTAGGACAGATAGCGAAAAGACAGGCGGTTGTGAATCCAGAGAACACGTTTTTCTCTGTGAAGAGGTTTATTGGAAGGAAGATGATGGAGGTTGATGAAGAGTCGAAGCAGGTGTCGTATAAAGTTGTGAGAGATGATAAAGGGAATGTTAAGTTGGAGTGTCCTGCCATTGGGAAACAGTTTGCCCCTGAAGAAATCTCTGCACAGGTAATGTATACTAGTTTTTTGGTTCGGTTTTCGGTTTTTTTGGTTAGTTAGTTACCAACCCACCTTATGGTGGAGTGGTATGGAGGCTAAATGATAGAAGACCCATGGCTGACACTCTGAAAGGTCATGGGTTCGATTCTTGAGAGCGCTGGGTTTTACGGATTATTCCATTATCGTGCTTTCGGGTGGGTGGATAGTCGTGTTTTCTCTGAACTTGTGAACTTGATGAAACCTTACATGTCTGGCTATGCCGGGTGGGAGGGTCCTGATTTGACTGAGTAGGGACTCCGAAGGGAGTTCTTTGTGAATTTCGTTGGCCGTTAAAAAAAAAGTTTGTTAGGTTTGTTCATATTAGAATATATTATTTAGGGTTTTAGTATAGAGCCCACGGGCCCGGTTTATCTCTATATATTGTAACCATATTGAATGGAATACAATCAACCAATTCACTATTATTATTATCTTACATGGTATCAGAGCCAACCTAGGCTCTATACCGTTACCCCGCCACACCACACACAAATAGACAAACCCTAGTCGTCACCACTTAAGAAGAACCCTAGACAGGGCGGCGTGCCGTCACGCCGCCGCCGCCCTGTCCGCCTCCGTTTGTTCTCTGTTTAGATTTGTTTTGTATTTCCTATTATCCGTTTGTTTTTGTTTTTTAATAATCTTTCAATTTGGTTCAAGATTATGGTCCATGCACTGAGTACTCTACCATTTGCGAACAAGCTTTTTTGTTTTTTTTCGTAGAGCTTCTGTACTAACCATATGCAGAGAAGCCGTCAACCAATCATCCTACATGCCTACTTTGGTTTTTGATGAGTTTTGACTTTTGCTACCTATAGCACAACAAAAATTTCTTTTAGTGTTGATGATCAAGCCATCATCCAATAACACACAATGCATGAAATTTATTGTCTCTTCTATGGTTAATTATTAATTGTCAACAATATATCACCCAAGTCTATTTTCTGATCCGTATTGTCAATCGTCCATCTCTCTATCATCATCAGTTTTTTTCCTTGTCAGTTCCTTTCACCGGACCACGGTCTGCTACCACTGTTCTAAGCCGATCGAACCACGGTTTGATCTAACATCTTTCTTCAATCTACGGATCTCACTTTTCTTTCGACGATCGTCGTCTGACCATGATCACCGGCTTTCTCCACCTCCTAGTGTTGACACACCGTAACGACTAGGGTCGTTGGGTGTCTATTTGCTTCTTATATCTTTTTCTTTCTGATTGCTTCTTATCTCTTTCTTTCCACGAGTCTTTTTCTTATCTTTTGAATTGTCATGGCCGACAAACATGGAACTGCCACTTTATTAGGAGTGGGATCTAGCGGATCGTGTTTATCATTATGGGAACTAAAGAAACAAAACTAAACAGGAGGAACTCGTGGACTGAACTAAAGTCAAGTATTGAAGAGTACGGATAATTTTTTTTTGGCAAACTCAAGAAGATTGCAGAATATTGGACCAACAAGTCAAGAACCGAGATCAAGACAAGTCTTTTTATTTTTATTATTATGTCCTTTATGTTTTTTTTTTGTTCTTATTGTTTTCCAGTCTGAGTGTCCGATGCTCTACCGCTCTGACTGCGGGGGAGTATTAGAATATATTATTTAGGGTTTTAGTATAGAGCCCACGGGCCCGGTTTATCTCTATATATTGTAACCATATTGAATGGAATACAATCAACCAATTCACTATTATTATTATCTTACAGTTCAGTTTTAGATTTTATCTTTTTTGTTATGTTGTAACTGAAAACTGAATAGAATAAGATAAGTGTTTAACTAAAGTGGATCATCATCATCATACTCACTTAATCCCACCTATAGCAAAGCTAAGGTAGGGTCTGAGGAGGGTAAAATGTAGACAGCCTTACCTCTATCCCTAAGAATAGAGAAGCTGCTTCCAGTGAGACTCCCGGCTCGATGTGGTTTGGTATCAAGCCTTGGACATAACTGAAGTGGATAACTGAATAAAATTAAGAATTAAGAATTTGGTTTGTTTTTTTAGTTAAATACTGAATAAACTGATTTCAACTTAGTAACAAATAATAAAAATAAACTAGTATTAAGGGACTGTGTTGTGGCGGTGGCGTAAAACTGTGCCAAATAGCACCAATGTTCTACTGCCGCTAGCGACTACCAATATTGAAGTTGCGGGGTGTTAATGTGAAGAAATTAGATTGAAATGTATTACATAGAAAAGAATAAGTAAGTGGATTTAGGAATTGCGCGTTGCGGCAACCTATGAAATGAGAGAATAGACGTAACAACGTTGAATAACTTGTTTTTATCCTTGCAATCTAAATTAAATTAAAATCTCTATATAATTAAATATGTCCCTCGTCCGACAGAAATTAATTTCGGTGTCTTTAAAATGTTTCAAGTAGAAATATTGTCTGATATATGTGTCAAGCTACAGATCGAATCAAAACTGACGTCTACCTTGAGGGGGCATGTTAAGAGATATTAGTTAGGACATAGGGTTATTGTAATTATCTCTACTGTATTAGGAGATATGATTTGATTATGTTTGCTTTGTAAGTATGCTAATTGTTATGCTCAACTATATTGCATTTAGGTTCTAAGAAAGCTTGTGGATGATGCATCAAAGTTTTTAAGTGATAAGGTTACCAAAGCAGTAGTAACGGTGCCTGCATATTTCAATGATTCCCAAAGAACTGCAACCAAAGATGCTGGCCGGATAGCGGGTATTGAAGTTCTTCGTATAATCAATGAGCCGACCGCAGCTTCGTTAGCTTATGGTTTTGAAAAGAAAAACAATGAGACAATTTTAGTGTTTGATCTTGGTGGTGGTACATTTGATGTATCAGGTATGCTTCTGTATCAGTTACTACTTACCTGAATCTGTTCAATTTGCAGCTGAGTTTTAACGACTTGGATTGATGTTTTTGCAGTTCTTGAGGTTGGGGATGGTGTTTTTGAGGTGCTGTCGACTTCGGGAGACACCCATTTAGGAGGGGATGACTTTGACAAGGTTAACGTCGTCTTTTAAATTATTGTTAAGTCTTTTATGCAGACATTGAGCATTATTGTTGAAATTAACGTCGTCTTTTAAATTTAAACAGAGAATTGTTGACTGGCTTGCTGAAAATTTCAAGAGGGATGAGGGTATTGATCTTCTTAAAGATAAACAAGCTCTTCAACGTCTTACCGAGACTGCAGAGAAAGCAAAAATGGAGCTTTCCACTTTGACACAGACAAATATCAGGTATAACCGACGACCTGGTTCCATTTAGTGAAGAAGAATCGGTTTCCACCAATCAAGATTCTTTCTTTCTTTTGGGTTTATTGATTATTGTTCGTGTTCTTGCAGTTTGCCTTTCATTACTGCAACATCAGATGGGCCGAAGCATATCGACACTACACTAACCAGGGCAAAATTTGAGGAATTGTGCTCGGATTTACTAGACAGGTACCTATATTTTCAAGATTCAATTGAAAAGTTGTTGAATTTTGCTTAGTTGATGATTCAAGATTTGAACTTTGGAGATCTGATTTGGTGTAGGCTTAAGACGCCGGTGGAAACGGCTTTAAAGGATGCAAATCTTTCTCTTAAAGATATTGATGAAGTGGTTCTTGTTGGTGGGTCAACACGCATACCTGCGGTTCAAGAACTTGTTGTAAAGATGACAGGAAAAGAACCAAATGTGACAGTTAATCCTGATGAGGTTGTTGCTCTAGGAGCTTCGGTCCAGGTTAGTCATAAACGTTAACAGAATTATATTTATCCCAAAATACTTATGATAATCTATTGTTTGGATTACAACGGAATAAAACACGATGTTATTTTTGCAGGCCGGTGTGTTGTCTGGTGATGTAAGCAACATAGTATTATTGGATGTGACGCCATTGTCACTAGGGTTAGAAACGTTAGGAGGCGTGATGACAAAGATCATTCCAAGGAACACAACATTGCCAACCTCAAAATCAGAAGTCTTTTCAACAGCAGCCGACGGTCAAACAAGTGTCGAAATCAATGTCCTTCAAGGGGAAAGAGAATTTGTTCGTGACAATAAATCTCTAGGAAGCTTTAGACTCGATGGTATCCCGCCAGCGCCACGTGGGGTCCCTCAAATCGAGGTCAAATTTGATATTGATGCCAATGGAATCCTCTCTGTCACGGCTGTAGATAAAGGAACCGGAAAGAAACAAGACATTACAATCACTGGTGCTAGCACATTGCCCTCCGATGAGGTATTGATTATGCTCACTACTGAAATTACAATAATCTTCTAAGGGTGGCGCAGTGTGATAAGCACTTGCCTACCTCTAGCAGGGTATTGGTGGGGTCATGTGAATTTGCTAATAACGGGTTCTCACGGATACCCAAAAGACACAACGATAGTTTTTATTATTATTATTATGATGATTTTGAGGTATCAACGCGCGTTTGGGATTGTAATTGTAGGTGGAGAGAATGGTGGCGGAAGCCGAAAAGTACGCAAAGGAGGATAAGGAGAAGAGGGAGGCCATTGATACAAAGAACCAGGCAGAATCAGCTGTATATCAATGTGAAAAGCAGCTTAAGGAAGTCGGAGAAAAGGTACCAAGCGAAGTGAAAGAGAAGGTGGAGGGGAAGTTGAAAGAGCTCAAAGATGCAATATCCGGTGGCTCTACTCAGACCATGAAGGATGGATTGGCTGCATTGAACCAAGAAATGATGCAGTTGGGGCAGTCTATTTATAGCCAAGCTGGTGGTGCAGCGGCGGGAGCTGATGGTGGTGAAACCGGTGGCTCCGGTAAGGCTTCGGGTGCTACTGATGATGGAGATGGTGAAGTCATCGATGCAGATTTCAGTGACAGCAAGTGAATGGATATATTGTAGTGTTCAGCTAGTTGATTCTGTTCATGTATAGGTATGTTAATCTGTAAATGGGTATATAGCGTGTATCGGACCGTGTAAGGTATGCTTAAAATTTGGTTTGAGTTCACTGATTTCATCTCAAATTCTGGTGTTAAACCAGATTAAAAAGCAATAAGACAGCAAACTTTATCATTACCATTTTGCCCTAAGATGGTAAACACAACTAACAAAGCTAATGTTGCAACTTAAATTAGTATCATACTTTTGACATTTCAAAATAGGACCAAACATGTTAAGACTAGACCACAAAGAGTCGGTCAGCTCCGGTTCAAACTAGTTCTCATTAACCGGTTTGGGCAGGTTATTGTTTGGCAATTTATTTGATTGACTAATTTGAAAGATTTATTCGGAAAGACCTAAAGCAATTGACATTTAGGGGGCCGGGGCACTCCTCAGGTAACTTCACCCGGGTACCGTTACTGATTGGCAACACCGAAACCCCCTTAGCAACGGTCAAAAGCCTCACTGCTCGGGAAGGAGTAATCGACCAGCAAGGTGGGGTTGGGTTTGGTTTGGTTTGGTTTTGACATTGCTAGGTGGGGTTGGGTGGGGCTCATCGCAAAACGGTTGAAAAGCTTGAGCGATTTTTTTTTTTAAATGTTATCTTTAGAGTGATTTTTTTTTTTAAAATGTTATCTTTAGTATTAACGACAAATGGAGGCTGTTGATATGTGGCATTGGTGACACTCAAGTTTATAGTGGTGTATATAATTAACAGCACCAACAGGACATCTATTACACTATAGAGGATCTCTAACTTGGAAAGGCACCATGATAATCTAACAAATATCCACAAGGCATAGCAAATTGCACCAACTAATTTTCATCAACTACACACACTAATCTCTACACCACTTATAGGCATAAGGCATTACTATAACTTTAGGGCATCGTTTTTAACTTATTAGTGGTTAATGTCATTGATACGGAGCTGATTCAAAAGCCGTCAGATTCGTATTTGTAGCAAATCTATGAGGGAAGTGCCGAAGTGGGATACAAAAGTGGCTAAATATAAAGTGTGCATAGTTTCTAACTTATGGAGTTATGGGGCAGTCAAATATGAAAAGGGGTGGTGGTCCATTGGTAAAGACAAAGCTTTTAAAACACCTAGGTTGTGGGAGGTCTTGGGTTCATGTCCTAAATACTACAAGGATTAAAGAGAAATTAACTTTTAAAAAAATATATATATATATGAAACGATCAACAAGTCGGACGTGAAAAACGTCATAGGCTATTTACTTGACACTTCTAATAAAACTTCATGATTTAATGCACCAATTTTGATGGAATTTCCCAACTTTAGCGATTGATTGCAAGAACAAGTGAATCATCTACTCTACCTATATAATAATTGAGTAGCTCTCGGGTCGAATGGAGACCTTAAAGAGGGCCTCTAGGATCCAAGTAGCTATATGAAGCTCCATCTTTGTATCTATAAAAGTCGATATCTTTTTTTTTTCTTCTTTCTTCCTCCAATCTTCATTCTTCCTTAACAATTCTTCCAATTTTCATTCTCCATTCTTCTTTTTCATTTTGCATCCAATATTGCATCAGTTTTAGTCATTTCCTATTTCTTAACATCTATCTATAATACATCAAATGTTTGATTTCTTCAAATCATCCTATCTTTTTTGTTTGATCTCTCATTTGTTTTATTTCGGATCTATGCAGTTAGGTAATCATATTTTTTTGTTTTATTTCTGATTCCTGGTTTATCCAGTTTTATTTTTGATTTATGCAGATATATCATCGATTTAAGCAGTTATATCATCCTAAATATATTGAATCGATGAATCCTGGTTTATGCAGTTTTATTTTTCTTTGGAACTGGTTTATGTAGTTTTATTTCTGATTGGAACATGTATATCATCGATTTAAACAGTTATATCATCCTAGATAGATTGTAAATGATTTATTTAAATCATGCAGTTATGTCATCCTATCTTTTGTGTTTGATCTCTGATTTGTTTTATTTCGATCTATGCAGTTATGTCATCGGTTTTTTTTTTTTGTTTTTTTTTTCTGATTTCTGAATTATGCAGTTTTATTTTTGATTTATGCAGGTATATCATCGATTTAAGCAGTTATATCATCCTAAATATATTGAATCCGAACTAGTCATTGTTTAAGGAAGTGTTGTCAAATTCTGTAAGTACCAACCGATATTATATCAAATGCATACATACATTCTGTAATATATAACAATAGATAGAGAAACAATATTATATGTTTTTGTTGTTTTACATATACTTTTAGTATTCAATGGTGTTTGTGGTAAATTTGTTTTTGTCATCAATTTTTTTTTATATATATCTATCGGATTTAGTTAATAATATATGTTTTTACATATTTAAAAAACAAGATTTGATCTGTACACATAAAAGCTATTATGTCTTATCATAATGGGTCTCAGTTCTTCAACATTTTGCATGACCTTTCGGCAACAGTTTTGGTATGTTTGTTATTTTCATGTACATATGCCCATTTAATTTTAAAAAATTATGAATTTTTTTTAATGTTGTTCTTTAACGTGTCAATCCAGACTATGCCGAAGGCTATGAACAAATTTCTGTTGTGTAAAAACATACACAACATGAACGTTACAATTGCCACATACGAAGGACAATCTTGGTTGGTCCGATTAGAATTGATCGATGATGTGTTTTGTTTTACAAATGGTTGGTCTAAAGTTGTTAATGTTTTTAATGTACTTCATTTGAATTATTGTATTTTCGAATTTATGTTTAATGTTATTGAAATAATTCAATGGTTTTCGAAATTTTGTTTAATGTGATTTATTTATATGACTGAATTTATTGTCATTAATTCAGAATTCTTGTTATTTACTTAGGGTATAAGGGGCACTACTAGAATGTGTTTCTTCTTTTACTGATTTTAACCAGTTATACACTGCCACATCACTTCACTGATTTACTTTACTGAAACACTTTTTTGTTGGCAGCACTCCACTGATTATTTGATTATATTTCATTTAAATTTGAGAAAACTAACCGTTGTACAGTCAGACGGTAATTAATTTTGTTACCGTTACATTTAAACCGTTGCAACCATTGGAATCTGTACCGTTACGGTTTGGTCTATAAAAACACCTTAATCCAACACAACAAAATCACACAATAACCCGGTTATACTTTAATCGTTTCGTAAAAATGGTCCCGTGGAATGCAAATGAGGATATCGCGTTAACGAGGGCCTACCTCGTAGTGAGAAACACATGGGTTCATGAAGTCGATACCCCAATTTCGTTTTGGCACCAGGTGTCGGGGATATTCAATAATTTAACCGGCACAAATGACCGCTCCAAGGATTCGATCGTTCGTAGGTGGTTTCTTCTCTGGTCCAGGTGTCTCCGTTGGAACGTCCTTTATGAAGCCACGATGGAGAGGCACCCTAATGTTCAAGAAGACATTGCAATCCAACTCACTCGTGGCAACTACTACCGTGAACAAATGACTAACTTCACCCATTTTGCGTCATGGCGATTGTTGCGAGATATAATTAATAATTAATGTTTACGGTTGTTTAATGTTTATTGTGTAATGGTGTTTAAATTTTTAATGAAAGTTCACCGTGTTTATGTTATGTGAAAGTATGATTTGTATATGGGTAAAACAAAAGCCAAGGTCAAAATGTAAACGGTCAAAAATAAAACACGGTCAAAATATCACGGTCAAAGGTGAAGGTTAAACGTGACATATTATCATTGGTCAAGAAAAAGACCGTTTCTTTATACCAACACGGTAACAATAACCAGAAAACGGTCCACGAGAACCCTACCAGCACATGTGGTGGTGGTGTTACCTTGCTGGTAATGGGGTATCCGTGCCCAATTCTGGTAGCGCCCCGCCCCCTTACAATAATAATAGTTGACTGATGTTAATGTCATTTAATCTGGAATTTGAATATTAATCATTGTTATTTATTTACATTAATTTATATGTTGACCGAAGTTAATGACATTTATTATTATCTTTTAACAATTTATCAAATTTATATTAACATCCTAATGATTGTTATTTAATGTTATTTTAACTGAATATTTACATTAATTTATATGTTGACCGAAGTTAATGACATTTATTATTATCTTTTAACAATTTACCGAATTTATATTAATATCCTAATGATTGTTATTAACTTGAACGTCAATTTACCAAATACTAAATTTGTGATAAATGTGTTTTTGAATGCAAATTAAAATATTTTTATTTAAATCCAGGAAAAATTATTTATAATTCTAGATTTGTGAGTTTTTCTCTTAAATCCTAAATCAACACCAACCGTTAAATTATAATATTTACAATATTAGGATGTTAATATAAATTCTAACACGTTAATTTACAGTGTAAATTATTTATAAGTCATAATTTTAATAAAACTATTCTCTTACTCATAATTTGTAAATATTTACATTAATTTATATGTTGACCGAAGTTAATGACATTTATTATTATCTTTTAAAAATTTACCGAATTTAGATTAACAAGATAATGATTGTTATTTAATGTTATTTTGACTGAATAAATAATGTCATTGTGTAAAAAATGTTATGGTTCCTGCTAAATTTAAACTTGAAAGTAAAAAATGTTGATTTTTCCTACTAAATTTAAGCTTGAACGTCAATTTACCAAATACTAAATTTGTGATAAATGTGTTTTTGAATGCAAATTACAATAATTTTATTTAAATCCAGAAAAATTTATTTATAAATAATGTCATTGATTATTATACAAAGTTAATGACATTAATTTATATGTTGACCGAAGTTAATGACATTTATTATTATCTTTTAGCAATTTACCGAATTTAGATTAACATCCTAATGATTGTTATTCTAATGGTTCAGGGATCCTGTAAGTGGACATAAATTCTTTTCAAAGCCACACGTTCCAAATCGTCTTGCCATATCAAACCGTGTTATGGAAGCTAAAATAATTTCAGGGAGTAACATTGGAATGCGAACTTTTATCCAAAGAACTAGGTTGTCCCCATCTGATAATAAGATTCCTTTCAGATTTCATACTTTATGTTTCGCAATGACAATAAATAAGAGTCAAGAACAAACCCTATTTAGGGTAGGTCTGTATTTGAAAGATCTTGTTTTTACACATGGGCAGTTGTATGTCGCTGCCAAGTGACAAGAGTAGAGATGGCCTGAAGATACTAATATTGGATAAAGATGACAACGTTAATAATAAATAGCAAATGTTGTCTATAAAAAAAATATTTTGAAGTTTGTGAATAAGTATGCGATCATATTTTGCATAAATCATTTAATTTTTTTTATAATTTTTTGGTTGTATGATTTGTTAAACTACATTTCTTTACTTTAAATTTAATCTTCATTTGCATGCCGTTACAATAAATATATGTTTATTCATTTCATCATTTGTTTTTAAATCACGTCAAATCAAATATTTGTTGATTCATATATCTGTTATTAGATAACATTAAACTTTTTTTATGATAATTTACAATCAACCAAAATTCATACGAATTGTATTACATAACTTTCAATAAATAAAATTTGCATACTACAATCTTTATAGAATTTTTTTTTTTCATTTGATATGGACATGTACCGCGTGTACACACAGGGCTCTAACCTAGTAAAGTTAATAAGACAAATATAATTTGGAGCAACCATGTAAAAGAAAGTGAGATATAAAGTGGCTAAACTTGCAATGTGCATACCTTTTGACATATGGAGTTACTGGGACGTAAATTACGAAACAACCAATAGATCGAATCTTGTGACAAACGCCATAGGCTGTTTGCTTGACTCTTCTAATCAAATTTCATGATCTAAAGGCTTGATATTGATGGGTTTCCTCAATTTTAATGATTTTACTCCATTTCGTTTTTGCTTCTTAAAACGTTTGAATCATATTTATAAAGATTGAAATGAAAATTAGGGGTGTAAACGAGCTGAGCTCGGCTCGTTTTGACCTAACGTTTTGAGCTTGAGCTCAGCTCATCGCGAAATAATTTTAGAACAATTATAATGGAGCTAAAAGCTCGTCTCGAGCTCACTTCGATAGCTTAAACGGGCTAAAGCTTGGCTCGTTAACGTTAAAATAGTAGGTATATTATCTATAAAGAGTAAACTGCACGAATGGTCCCTGTGGTTTGCACGAATTGCATAAATGCCCCCGTATATTTTCAATGGTCCCCAACGTTGACATTTTATAACATTTTGGTCCCTACCAGCTAACTTCGTTAAAAATTTTTAGTTAAGTCATGTAAAATGACCAAAATACCCTCACTATATAAAAAATATAAATAAATTAAATAATCAACTATCACCCCTTCTTAACCCTAGCCCATTCTTCTTCATCATCAACCCAACCATAACCACCAATCATCTACCCCTTTCATGTATTAGGAATCACGTAACCTAATACAAGATTAGCATCTGTGACCGCCAGCTCACCTCCTTCGCAATAACAGATCGGACCTGGGTGTGCACTGACAGATTCGGGCCCGACCCGAAATGATCCAAATTGAAACTTAAGCTTTGACCCACCACCAGCAGCTATAGTGTTAATGTCAACCTGGGTTGCTTGGATAATGGCACCAACTATTTGAGTTTCAAGAACTTGCTCATAAAAACCCGCATATCTGCTCACGTCAGTCGACGTCCCACCCATGTCAAGAACATTCACCTTTCCTAAATTATCATCAAATTTAGAAATGAATCCCGATAAACACTCTTTAATAACCAGGGTTAAGTATGCATCCACACTAGCAGTCAAACCTCTAGGAACAGCTCGAACCATGGGGGTCAAAGAAGACCACACTAGCAGTCAAACCTCCGATAAATACTGTTTAATAACCAGGGTTATTATGGTATTTTGATGAATTCCAGGGTGGTGCTAGATGATTGGTGGTTGCAGTGGGGTTGGAGTGGTTCGCCTCTTGTCCACCTGAGTTGTTTACTTCATTTTCCGACCTGGAAAACCAATGACTCTTCAGAGAGAGAGAGAGAGAGAGAGAGAGAGAGAGAGAGAGATAGAGAGAGAGAGAGAGAGAGAGAGAGAGAGAGTTTATAATATGTTTTATTTTTATTTTTTTAAAGGGGTATTTTAGTAATTTTACATAGGCTTAACTGAAAAACTTAACCTCCATCCAAGTCAGGGACCATCGATGAAACAAAATACAAACCACATATCCCATACGTGTAATTTCAAAAGGCTGAGGAGCAGAGTTTAAATTTAGGCAAACCACAGGGACCATCCGTGCAGTTTACTCATATATAAAATAATAATATAGAATTTGTTTGGGATCATATAGGATCGTGAGCCTAAACGGTCTTTGTACGAAAAACTTGAGCCCGGGCTCGGTAACTAAACGAGTCATGTTTCAGGCTGGAGCTCATTAAAGCTCGGTTCGTTTGAGCTTTTTACCGATCCGATCCAGAATAGTTCTCGAGCCGTTGTGGATCGTTTACACCCCTAAAATTGCTTAACCACGCATGATTTAGGGCGGACGGGGTGGTCCGTGATGACCACCCCGTGATAGCTGTGATACCGCAAAACATCGCCCCTTCCAATTTTTCACTGCCGTGACAAGATTACCGTGATATATATTAGGGACACAAACAAAACCATCACCTAAATTCTTGTTTTTATTAGAAAAAGTAGGTGGGGACCACCCACCAACACTCTCTCACTTGATTTTTATTATAAAAAAATGGTAATGAGTGTAATGGAATGAGGTGTCACAAGGTTATTGGGTGTGATGGTTTTAGTGATAATTGTAAACACCAGTACATGGGCTTAGTGATGAGATTTAATAGAATGTGATAAAATGAGGTGACACAATATGATTGGATGTGATAGTGTGATGGGGTGATGACCACCCCATCCACCCTTAGTCATTCAATTTCATGCACAAATTTCTAGGCTAATAATTTAATTTCCAAAGATTTGATGATACCTTCCAAAATTAGGATTTTGTAGTTTTATGTGAATATAATCTCTCTACAATTTATATTGGAAAAAATTCTTACTATAATTGGTTATTGTATTTCAACTAGTATTTTACCAGTGTCGCGCGTTGCCGTGACAACCTGGTGTTTACGGTGTTTACGACTTTGTTACACGCACTACGATGATCACAATAATGTACAACTTTGTTATGCAACTAACCTATAAAGTTTATAAATATAGTAGTATTTATACGATATATATATTGCAAGATCTATGTTAAGCTCCCAAGTAAAACACCTAATAATATGCCTATTTAAATTGGAACTTTTTAAATATACAAACTTTCTGGAAATCTAAAGTTGCAAGTTGTTTAGTATGTAAAAATCTCAAAACCATGTGCCCACTATGTAAAAATCTCAAAACCAGGTAAATTGCAAGTTGTTATCTTGACTTGTCTTAAAGCACGTGCCCACTATAACTGTGTGCTTTAAAAATGTCAAAACCAGCAGCTTTACTTTCATAGTTTCATCTCTCTCTCAATCAATATTCAACACAGGTAAAGCGACTTTCCAGGGGTTAACATCTCTATTGTTTGTCATCAGAGCCACCTTCAACCAGCTACCACCGCGGTACCACCTGTAACTACCACCATCTGCCTGTTCACGTTTTATTTTTGTCTCTTAAAAGCCCCGCCACCCAACACCTTCGGTAACCTCCACAACCCCTACCGTTATTGAGAAATGATTCAATTCTCTGCCTAGTTTCATGCACGTGTGAGAGTTTCATGCAAAGGGCACGTGCCAATCTGTTGGATCAAGAATAGTTCAAGGCAGTTAGAGTCAATGTTTACGTTTGATTTTTGAATTCGAATAAGTAGCTAAGTCCAGGTCTTTAGCTAAGTTTGTTTAATTCTGTTGTAAGTATGTCTATATAATAGCATGCAGTAGTTCAAGTTTATTATTCACAAAAGCAATAAAACAAAGCCTTGAGTTTGATTCATAATTGTGAGAATTATAAATCTTTGATATCAACAGTGGTATCAGAGCCTGAGTGTGCTCTAAAACATCAATTACTTTCTGTTCTTTATCCCTATGGATGATCAACCCAACAACCTCTCCAATACTAAAACTCCGATACCTGTTTTCAAAGGTGAAGGGTATGAGTATTGGAGCATTCGTGTGAAAACAATACTTAAGTCCAGAGATCTCTGGGATCTGGTGGAACAAGGAGTGAATGAAGATGAACCTGACATTACTAAACTCAAGAGTATGAAAAGAAAAGATGCTTATGCCATGGCCATCATACAACAAGCTGTGCATGATCAATTATTCTCAAGAATTGCTGCTGCCGAATCATCAAAGGAGAGTTGGGAAACCTTGAAGATGGAGTATCAAGGTGATACTCAAGTGAAAGCTGTCAAGTTGAAAGGACTACGTAGAGAGTTTGAAAATCTGGTTATGAAGGAAGGTGAATCTGTGGGAGAATACTTCTCTAGGGCGATGAGTGTTGTAAGTCAAAAAGGGGCCTATGGTGAAGAAGTATCAGATCAAACTGGGGTAGAAAAGATTCTTCACAGTTTGACCTCTAAGTTTGATTATATTGTGCCGTTAATTGAGGTATCATTTGACTTGTCCCAACTCACACCAGTCAAACTGATGGGCATCACAAGAAGAAAGACTTAACAGCAGATCTACTGATAAGATTGAGAAGCATGAGGAGCATGCATTACAGGTCATTCAAGAAAGCAATCGGCCAGCAAATGCAAGAGGTAGAGGACGTGGATCCTATAGATGTCATGGGTGTAACACCCTAAACCTTTCTAACAGGAAAATATGCAGCGGAAATACGAACTAGAAAAATTCTTGCTTTTTTAAAAACATTCTCGTATATTTGGGGACCTATTTCTACAAGATATTATAGGTGTTTCATCTTTTGTTGTTTCATATTACATCATATAAAACTCATCTTTATTAGTTTACGTGACCGCGACCCCGTACAATCCGTGTCCACACTCGACCTCCAGCCATTTCTTGCTTTGTGAGAAAGACTAGACAACCTGCAATCACCACATAACCATTTCGTTAGTTTAATAGGTGACTTCACGTAAATTACTCACGATGTGGAAATAACATCCAACAATACTCTGTGATCCTGTTCAAACGCCTTCTTTCAAGTTCGGTTGTGATACCCCGATCCGAACCTCCAAGTCCCATGCAATCATACTTACATACCTGCATCCTCTACCATTCTCATAATAAAAGGTTAATAACCTTACAATACATACAAGCGTACAATTCTCACTCACAACCTACCTTGACCCGTCGTGTTGCTTTTCTTTCATGAATCCTCTAGGACAATTATAACATTTCCAATCCTATACTCATTCTACACGTGATGACCGACCTTTACATACATAATACTCTCACTCTTACCTGAGTATGAGTACCCGTACATACATCACAATCTCAATCTACAAAAGCATATCAATCTACATACCATATTTGTTACCATTGTACTAAAGTATCAATTAAATTACATACACGCACGCACGTCATTCCGTACTTGAGTCATATTTGCAAATCCGACATTCCTATCACTTGCTACACCCATACCCAACATTCACAAGGTCCAATGATGTTATTCTATACATTAAACGCAAATACGGGTTGCGCACGTAAACGAAATATCAAAATACGATAAAAACTAACATTTGACTTCAGCTTCCCACCGTAACTTACGGTGGCCACCGTAAGTTACGGTGGACCTCAAATAGGTACGGTGGGTCTTTACTGGGTTACGGTGGAAAAGAGTGCCCAGGGGCCACAGTAAATTACGGTGCCACCGTACCTTACGGTGGACCCTGAAATTCCTTCTTTTGTTTCTTCTTTCCATCCTTTCTTGACCCATCCCACGCCGGTCCATCCGTAGCTGCGTTTTACCTATTCTAATCTCCATAAAATTCCTTTTGGCATTATTATTAACGTTCCATAATTCCTTGATTCCCATTCTACTTACACACATATATACATGTATAAATTCATTATTCTAATCGGGTTAGGAATCACTTACCTCGAGTCTTCCAAATTCATGCTCGTTTACCTGACTCTTCTTAATCCATTAACCCTCCATGCTTGAGTCTATCTTGACATAGTCCACATCCTTTCATGTCATCATGTTTACAACATCATTAGTGTACACGATCATTCATACTAACAATCATTCCCAACCAAATATCACATTGACTTTCATTAGTCAATTTCTATCGTACTTAAAACATATATTCATAACTACATTTATTCTCACATCATGTAGTACAACTTATTATCATATATGCCTCATAGTCTAACATGTGATGCATCACATAGTGTTTCTACATTATTGACTTGGCGGAAAGTTAACTTTCAACCATTCAACTTTCTAGTTAGAAACATATATCCATATTAACATACTAGGCTGTATGAGATTCACCATAACATCATGTTTATATCTCATTAACATACAAGATCATTCGTCTTACCAAATAAATCCAACACAATGCCGTGCATCATATTATTTAAACATAGTGTACACGCTACTAACTCATACTTCTTACCGAATCATACAATCAACTAATTCCCACATGATTTCTCTCTAAGACGCAATCCTCATGTTAACCTACTATCAATTGCACCAACTATCACATTACTTTCATACTTGTCGAGTCTTACATACCAATTCACACATTATAGGACACACATACAACCATAAGATCACTTATGTGCATACATACATACCTACATACAATCCATTATAATTCACACATGGTTTCCATCAAAACACATCCTTTATATTAATTTCCTACAATCATCATATTCCATTCATTCTCATCAATTACTTGCATGCAAGTTCATCTAGACATTTCATCAAACACATGGTGTGCGTACAACATTCTAAGCTCAATGTACAATTATTTCATGCTTAGCTTCTTACTTGATGTTATCAATTACCATGTTTCTTCCCTACACCAAGCATCATTCATTAAATAGACATCAATATAGCCAAACATCAAATTCATTCAATTTATATATCCACTTAACCAAGAATACTTATGGGTTACACCCAAAGACCAACACCCACTTCCAAACTCCATAAAACCTCTTCAATTTACTAAATATCCACAAAATTAATATACATACAAGTTTCAATCATAAATTTCATCTAGTCTCCACATGAATTCACACATTAATTATGTATGAACCCTAGTATTTCATCATCATTTAAATTCTATCACTTACCTCATGTTTGTTAACACTAGATGACTAGGAATCTTCCAACATGCAGGTGTTTTAGCTTCAATCTAGCCATGGAATTCCATACTTTCAGTTTGTTCTTGGTCCTCCTTTCTTTATTCAAAATGGCAACACCCACCATGAGAAATCTGGAAATTTCTCTTCCACCATCAAGTTTTAATAATCTTAATTAGAAGTTACATTTCCAGTCCCTGATCTTTGATAGTTGATCTATTATCAATTACTTACTTTATTTTCACTTAGCAAGACACTTTAACTAGATAAACTAGCCTAGTTAATTATTTTATGCCATAATATGTTAAATTCGCATTTTGGGGCGTTACAGTGGGAGAGGTAGATCATTTGAAAGAAAGGTTTCTCAATGCTATACATGTAAAAAGTTTGGTCACATGTCTAAAGACTGCTGGTACAATGAAGAAGCATAAGTAAATGTGGTTGCTGAGCCTGCTGATGAAGGAGAAACTCAGGAAGAACAACACTTATTTATGGCCCTTATTGATCTCTATAAGACTCCTGTTTCATTTATGATCAACTCACATGCTATTCAGAAAGGTAATAATTTATGGTTTTTGGATTCAGGATGTTCTAATCATATGACAGGGTCCAGATCAGCTTTGTTAATTGAATGAGTCATTCAAGATGGGTGTTCAATTGGGAAACAAAAAGACCCTGGCAGTTGAAGGTAAGGGCACTGTGCAGATTAGTACATGACCTAATACTTACAAGCTGCTTAATGATGTGTATTATGCTCCTTCCTTGGAGTATAATCTCTTAAGTGTTGGCTAGTTAATGAGAAAGGGCTATTCACTATACTTTGAAGATGGTTTCTGTACAATCAAGAGTCAAGGTATGGAATTGATGAAAATTCCCATTGCTAGTAACAATATGTTTGTTGTTGATGCAACCAAGACAGATTCAAGCACTTCTAGCAAATCAATTGCTTTACAGTTGTGGCACAAAAGATATGGTCATCTCAACTGGGACAACCTAAAGAAGCTAAGTGACAAGAACATGGTGGAAGGTATGCCAAAGATGAAGGGTACTAGCCTATGTTAGGGGTGTATATTGGGGAAGCAGATTAGACTGCCATTCAAGTCAACTTCTTGGAGAGCAACTAAGAAATTGGAACTTGTTCATGCTGATCTTTGTGGACCAATGCAGGTACCTAGCCTTGGTCATAGTCTCTATTATTTTTTGCTCATAGATGATGTATTCAAGATGTGTTGGGTGTATTTCCTAACCAAGAAATCAGAAGCTTGTGGTAGATTTAAAGTTTTTAAAGATTTAGTTGAAAAACAAAGTGAATGTTTGATTAAGGTTTTAAGAACTGATGGTGGTGGAGAGTTTTATTCAAGAGAATTCATCACATTTTGTGAAGAACATGGCATCTATAGAGAAATCACTGAACCCCATACTCCTCAACACAATGGTGTTGTGGAAAGGAAAAATAGAACTATCATGGGGATGGCAAGGAGTATGCTGAAAGAACGAAGATTACCAAATTATCTTTGGGCTGAAGCAGTGGCAACTTCAATCTATGTTATCAATAGAGCCTGTACATCTGCTATTCTTGATAAAACACCCTATCAGGTAAGGTATGGTTCTAAACATGATGTCACTAACTTGAAAGTCTTTGGTTGTTTTGCCTATGGGCACATATTTGTTGGAAAAAGAAAACTTGATGACAGGTCCCACAAGATGATTCTCATTGGTTACTCAACCAATGGGACTGGCTTTAGATTATTCAATCCAGTTTCAAAGAAATTTGAGACTAGAAGATTTGGTGACACAACTGTTCTTGAAGATGATGCATGAAATTGGGAAGAGATTCACAAGTCAAATAAACAAGTGTATGAAAGGATGTACTCTGATCCTTTTCCTGAAGAATTCAGTGAATCAAGTCCAGAAGGTGGCAGCAATGACGATGGACCCTCAAACAATGTGGAGGTTCCAACATCACCTGCTGCTTCGGCTCAACAAAGTGAGACAGTTCAACATTCTCCCCAAAGTGCAGCAGTTCAATCCAGTGGAGGGTCAAGCTCAAGTTCATATGTCCCTCTAAGGGTCAGATCTGTATCTGATCTATATGCTAACACACAATAAGTCTCATCAGACCATTTAAGTTGTCAATTTGCCTTAAATGTCACTGACCCTGCATGTTATGATGAAGCTGTTAAGAAAAGAGAATGGCAGGTGGCAATGCAAGAAGAAATTGATGTGATCAACAAGAATCAAACTTGGCAGCTTGTTCCTCTACCAGAAGGGAAGAATATGGTTGGATTAAAATGGTTGTTCAAGACAAAGTTGGGGCCAAATGGTGAATTGGTCAAGCATAAGGCAAGGTTAGTTGCAAAAGGGTACTCACAAAAGTATGGCATTGATTATGAAGAAACCTTTGCCCCAGTGGCAAGGTTTGAAACAATTAGATTGGTGATTGCAGTGGCAGCCTTGAAAGGTTGGTTGTTACATTAATTAGATATGAAATCAGCTTTTCTGAATGGTGATTTAGAAGAGGAGATCTATGTTGAGTAGCCTGAAGGATTTCAAGTGAAAGTTGAAGAAGAAAAGGTCTATAGACTACATAAAGCTCTATATGGATTGAAGCAGGCCCCTAGATCATGGTATGCAAATATTGATGGTTATTTTGCTCACAATAGCTATAATAAAAGTCCCAATGAACCCACACTGTATGTCAAGAATTGTGCATCTAATATTATCTATGTTTGTCTTTATGTGGATGATATTATATGTACAAGTTCTAGTGAAGATTTGATTGTTGAATTCAAGAAAGGTATGCAGTCTATGTTTGAAATGACTGACTTGGGTTTGCTACAATACTTCCTTGGTTTAGAAGTTAAGCAAACCAAGGAAGGGGTATTTCTGTCCCAAAGTAAGTATGCTCTAAGCTTGCTATCAAAATTTGGTATGCTTGACTGTAAGATGGATGATATACCAATGAGTCCTTATGAGAAATATCAATATGAAGATGGTGATGATAAGGTTGAAGAAACAAGGTATAGAAGTCTAATTGGTGCTCTTATCTATCTGACTCATACTAGGCCTGATTTGGCCTACGCAGTTGGAGTTCTTTCAAGATTTATGCAAAGTCCATCAAAGACTAATGCAGGAGCTGCAAGAAAAGTGTTGAGGTATGTAGCTGCAACTCAACAATTTGGTATTTGGTACAAAAGGGGTGACAAGATTGAGTTAGTAGGCTATTCTGATAGTGATTGGGGTGCATGCTTGGATGATAGAAAAAGTGTGAGCAGCTACATGTTTTCAATTGGTAATGGAGCAGTTTCTTGGTGTTCAAAGAAACAAAGTACAGTTTCATTGTCAAGTACTGAAGCAAAATATATTTATGCTACTAATGCAGACTGTCAAAGTGTATGGTTAAACAGGATGCTTGCAGATTTGGGGGTGATCATGAATGAACCTACTACTATTTGGTGTGATAGTCAATCAGCCATTAACTTGGCTAAGAATCCAGTTTCACACAGCAAGGCAAAGCACATTGAATTAAAGTATCATTTTATTAGAGACATGGTGAATCAAGACAAAGTGTGTTTGAAGTTCTGTACTACTGATGAGCAGATTGCAGATGGTCTAACAAAGGCTTTGATGAAAGAAAAATTTGTGTTTTTTCGTTATATGCTAGGAGTGCAGGAGTTTGAATCAGGGGGGGGGGATTGAGAAGTGATTCAATTCTCTGCCTAGTTTCATGCATGTGTGAGAGTTTCATGCAAAGGGCACATGCCAATCTGTTGGATCAAGAATAGTTCAAGGCAGTTAGAGTCAATGTTTACGTTTGTTTTTTGAATTCGAATAAGTAGCTAAGTCTAGGTCTTTAGCTAAGTTTGTTTAATTCCGTTGTAAGCATGTCTATATAATAGCATGCAGTAGTTCAAGTTTATTATTCACAAAAGCAATAAAACAAAGCCTTGAGTTTGATCCATAATTGTGAGAATTATAAAGCTTTGATATCAACAACCGTCAACCACTTCCTCGTCGAACCACCCACGTTTAAGCCACTAACTTTGCAGCACCTTACCACCATCTACTGTTTATTTCTCCCAACATATCCACCAACACAAAGTCGGTGCGAGCGTCGTCCAGCACCACCAGAAAATCGTAACCGTCAATGCCAATGCAAAAAGAACCACCTAGCCGCCGCTACACATGGGAAGGCCGGTTGTCCTTTTTCTCGTACGAAGCAGGTGGTCAGGTCAGCCCCATCAAGATGCGGATATGGATCCACCACCGTCGTCATCTCATTCTCAAGCCAACACCTGCCGTCGTCTACCGACAACTTAAATCAGTTACCAGGGAAAAGCTGAAACCACCAATATGTGGCACTGGCAAGGGGATGCACCGGTCAACAAAGGCAAAGGCGAGGTGTACAACGAAAAAACAAAGTTTGAAGACTATGTACGGAGTGGGAGACTTAGAAAACCCCCAAAGCGACAACAAATTACAACGATGCCATGCGAAGTACGAAAAACCCAAACATCGTAGGAAAATTACAACAGTTGCCACTGGGTGCTGTTGCTGACGTGACGTTTTGCTACAGTACCCCTCACATCAGAATTTGCTAAATGTATCTTTATATAATGTTCTAATTGATTTGTTGAAAGGCTTGGTGCTTTGTATCTAACCATTTGATGATAAAACTTGATCAAACTGAAAGTGAAGAAAAACAAACACATTTGATGATGGCCTAAAGTTCACCCATCTGACAAAAAAAAACAAAAAACAAAGAAACACATGCAGATTTCTTCATAGCTATGAGTCATGTGTTGAACATCAAAGGTTTGCTAGTTGTTGAATGTTTATGGGATAAACAACATCAGGAGTGCCACTGAAAGCCTTCTTTCCCATCAACACATTCACAGCGTCTGTTGGATGAAATGCATCCCAAAATACATACTCGTTGCGGTTCGGACATGGTGTTTGAAACGGTAAACATGTTATCTGCCCTCTATTTCTTCCTATTCCGCAACACCCCCTGTTCACCACGCTAAAACCTGCATACACCATCAAGAATTTTAACAACCTCATCGTTTAATTAACACACCTAAAGTAAAACTATAAACAAACATACCCAGTAAGATCCCACTCTTAGCAAGGTCAAGGAAGGGTCCTCTATTGATTTTTTTTTTTTTTTTTTTTTAATTTGAAGTACCCAAATAATGCATGCCATCACAAGTGGCAAAATCTTGACCAGGTTTCACAAGGAGGTGTAGCCATTGCCAATGGCGACCTCATGAGAGACCGCCATTGCCAACGGCCATTTCTCTCTCCTTTTTGGTACTCAAGTGAGCAACTGTGAGAATCTACCCATGTGAATCACCAAGAGATCGTATTGTCAATGACGACGACCCTTGAAAGACCATGTCAAGATTTTGCCCCCTTCTGATTCATGCAACAATTGATTACCCCAAACATAAACAATTATTCCTCTATCCCAAAAGATTGAGAGGCTACAACCACTCAGACCCCGGCTCAACCAAATACAAATAACATAAAAGTGTACAAAAATGAAAACCAAAATCCTAAATTTACTAATGTGATCGTATAGTACTATACCATAAGACCTCGCGTTTGCGAGGATATCTTGGAACATGTTATGAACGTCGATGAAAACAAATTTGGAACCAGGAAGACTAGTGCTTAGGTTATTGATCATGGTCTTCATGTTTGCATTAAAAGGTAGAACAAGTTGGTTCACATCATCCGAGCAACTTCCTGTGTTACTTTGCGCTAAGATGCTCGGAATACAACCCATCAGCCCAATCCCAGCTAGCACAAATTTCCGGGCTCCAAGATTGTAAAGTAACTATTCAATAAAGCAACATGAGTCATAAGTTTAATAATACCAACACAAAAAACACATTTGATATTTTTATGAAGTTTATAACTTACTTTTAGCTGAGTAGTGTATTCCTGGGACAATAGATCAGCATATTGGTTACCATCGTACTGGTTGCGAGTCGGGTAGTTTGGCATTAGGTAGTTGTTTAAGTAGTCATTGCTACCCATTCCCACAAAGAAAATGCATCGGGAGAGTGCTTGACCAAGATCAGCTGCACCCAATGCGTTACTTATTTGATCCAAACTGTTTTTGAAGTTATTTATCTGTTGATTGAATGGAATTCGACCCACCTACACAACATCGCTACATAGATTAATGCGATATAGACAATTGATGTCATGTGACTTGGAGGTCATTGGTTAGAGACATAAATATAGCTTTTGAGTAAATGCAAGGTTAGGATATATAGGTAGGCCCAAGATGGCCCAACAACCCCTAACATGCGCATGCATCGGATTTGGCTTTTTTTTAATATAACTTTTAGAACTTAACATTGATCATGATCAAAGTCTAGTTTGTAAACCTTAAATAAATGCCTTGAACCGCATAACTGTTGGAAACCAGGCCTTCTTCAACTTAATTAAACACAAGATTTAACAAGAAAAAACTATCTGATTAAACTTGAAGGTCTGGTTTCAAACAATTCCAACAATTGGTATCAGAGTTTGGCGATTTTAAGAGTCGTTTTTCCGAGAAGGGGAGCAGCCCCTCACGGGGTTGCAACGACGGTAAGTTAAGGTAATTAATCAAAGTCGGTTAATTTTATTGACGTCACTAGTCAGTCGACAAAGTGGGAGTTTTTGGCTTGGATTTATGTGGGTTTTCGGTGGTTATATAATAACTCGGTGATTTTATGAAGTCACGTGCTTTGATTGATATTAAAAGAGTCGAACGAGTTTATTCAACCTCGCAGAACATTAAATATTACGAAAACATGCAGAATAAAATGAATAGTTTGTTAAACTAACCTAAAAAATTTAAAATAAAGGAAAATGACAGAAACATAATTTTATTCTTTATCCTAAGATTCAAAAAATAGCATAAGCAAATTTCAGTTGTATATAAGTTTATATGTGTTACCTACACATAAGCTATACACATGCATATGTAAATGATTAACAAATTAAACGCATATCAAAAATTAGTTTGATGGTTTTTTACTTTTTTTATTTACATAAACATAAGCTTTAATATGTAATAAGTATAAAGTTTAGAAAATATAAACCATTAATAAAAACTTAAACGATTTAGATATTTCTTTTTTTATTTTTTTTCTGGTAACAACTTATATATACACAACGCAAACCATATAGGTCCTTAAACGTGCAAACTTACAAAATTTCCGCCAGTGTTATCAAGAATTCCAGCAGCAGCAGAGGCGAAATTGACACCATGCAACATGTTATCCGCCGAATTTGATGCTTGCGAATAGGCCGGTATTAGAGGCAGTCCCAGTAATTCGGCTGCATTCGAATATTCAAACATCTTTTACATCTTTACATGAATAAAAACACATACACACATATATATACGACACACATGCATTTATATGTATATATAGAGAGGAAAATGTTATATACCAATTTCATCAACCATGGTGTAACCATTAGAGAATCTACCAGTAGGACCTCCATTAAAGTCAATCCCATAAGGAAAATAGTTTGCCTTAGCCAAAGAAGCCAAGTCATTATTGTTTCCATTGTCTATAAGCGAGTCTCCGAATACAAACATCGCTGGCACCGTCTCCCTAGTCGCTGCGTCTGCGCCTCCAGCGGCCGCAGCCTCAGGCGCAGACGCATCATCACCACCACCATCACCATTGTCATAATCTTGTGCATGCACAACAACATTAAACAAGAGTGCATACACTAATAAACATGAAAACATGATCAATATCATGGATCTCTCCATATTGAAATTTTGTGTGTGACTTGTGAGAAAGAGGAAGTGAAATTGGGATTCACAATGTTAAGTTGACAAGAGTGGTAAATAAATTGAGGGGTACTGAGCGGTGGTTGGAGTGTAGTAAATGTTTTCACCTGTATATTTGGATGGTGGTAATAAGTATGGCATGTATCTTTACTCATCTAGCTACCACCATTCTTGATTACTTGATAATGTTCATGTTCCAACTTAGTACTATTTGTCTATACTCTTAACAGTGTCACTTTCGGCCTGTTATTAATTACCTGACAAGTTTTTATAATTTAGAATGTGAATTCGAATCTCTTAAGAACATAGGTTGTATGATAACATGTTATAAAGAAAAAAAAGTAGGTGTAGTTCCAATGGATATATTTAGGAGTATCTAAGATTTTGCTCAATGGTTTTGGTTTAACTTTTTGAATGAAACAAGTTGTACAAATATTTAAAAAATCAGATGAAGATTCAGTTTCACTTAGATGAGCAAAACAGTCTAGTGAAATTTTATAGACCGCGTGTAGTGAAGGTGTCAAGGCATTCACGACACACTTCACTGGCACAAAACACCGCTCCCCACAACCAGTTGGGGCCGCCAAAGCTCCCGACACCAAGGGAATAATAGTCGTGAAGGAGTCAAGGGATGGGGTCCATTACACACAAATCAATCTTTTTTTTAGATATTTTCTTTTATTTATTTTTTAGATAAGCCATCACACGCTTTTGAGGATTTGATTAGTTCTACCTACTTGACAGAAGCTTTTGCGCTTTTTAGTTATTCCATTAAACTTTCCACGCTTTTTAGTTATCTAATCTTTTGTGCTTTAGATAAGCCATCACACGCTTTTAGTTCTACCTACTTGACAGAAGCTTTTGCGCTTTGAGGATTTGATTAGTTAAAGCCTCACCGCCTAATTAGTTATTCCGCCAAAGCTCCCAATCATGTCATGTTGATGAATTAAATTGTTTAGCTTGAACATAGCCATATTTTTATTCGTGTAAAAAACACCAACCTTAACACGGATAAACTTTAAAACGTGTAACCTGGACACGACGTGGTTAACCTATTTATAAACCCGTCACATAGGTTGATAGGTAGTAATCAAGTTGTACACAATAATTTGGTTGCGGGTTGTCAACATTGAGTTAAACAGGTCAAAAGGGGTCCATCTATTGACCTATTTAAACAAACACATTGTCTGGTCATCCTTGTTAATAAAAAAACGCTACAGATGAACATGGACATTGACAGTATTATATATGCTATATATTACAACCTAAAATCTTTTGTGTCGTGTTTTACTTAAGTTTGGACCCCTACCTTTTACGGATATCCATTTTGTTGAAATTAAAAGCGGAATTGAACAATTATCAACAACAAAAGAATAGAAACGAATCACACGAATAAGAACATAATTGACCGAAATGATTAAGGGCTATTATTACTGAATGATTAACGAAACAAAAGAAACAATTACAGAAGAAAACGAACAAGAAACGAAAGAGAATTATGATCAGGATGATCAATACATTCTGAGCCCTAATCTATTTATAACGGTTAGCATCAGCTTGTAACAACCAAGTTTCAAAGTTGACAACATTGGACCTTCAAGTTTCACAAGTTATGAATTAGCTGCTGCATAATCTTCATTAAAACTAAGGTAGTAAATGGACCATAATACCCTCTAATGACTTCATTCTTGTATCACCAGATAATCGATCCAAACAACAGTATTATCAATACGAAACCATGATTTGAGGCTATAATATCAACAATCTCCACCTTTATACCTCAAATCAGAAAATTACCAAATCAACCAATATTCAGCAAATCCAAGCACTCTTCAAACTTTGACTTTGGAACCACCTTAGTAAGAATATTAGTTGCATTATCAGCTGTGTTAACATATTCCACTTCCACTTCTTTATATCCAATCACCTCTCTAATAAAGTGTAACTTTACTTTAATATGCTTGGTTCTATCATGAAACTTTGGACTCTTGAACAACTCAATAGCACTTTGATTATCATAAGATACCAAAGTCTGCTGAATCTCAATTCCCAATTCAGAAACAAATCCCCTGAGCCACATTGCTTTTTTTATAGCATCAGTTAAAGCAATGTATTCAGACTCAGTAGATGACAATGCCACTACATGCTGCAAACTTGATTTCCAACTAACCAAACCACCATTAACCTTGAATGCATAACCAGTCACAGACCTACCCTAATCCATATCTTTGGCAAAATCAGCATCAACATAACCATGAATCTTCACTCCTGGATTGGTTCTTTACTAAACCAAATACCAACATCTCTAATACCATTTAAGTACCTAAAGATACACTTCATAGCTTCCCAATGATTTTTCCCTGGATTACTCAGAAATCTGCTAACATAACTGACTGCATATCTCAAATCAGGTCTGGTGCATACCATTAGATACATAAAACTTCCCACAACACTTGAATAGGGCACTTTAGATATCTTTTCAACTTCATCATCCATTTTAGGAGAATCCAACTTAGATAACTTGAACTGTTGACCCAATGGAACTGCAACTGTCTTACTTTGACACATATAGTAACTTTCCAATACTTTCTTCAAATATCCAGTCTGAGACAGCTTAATCAACTTTGAACTTCTGTCCCTAGTTATTTCCATTCCAAGAATCTTCTTTGCATTTATCAGCAACAAAAGAATAGAAATGAATCACACGAATAAGAACATAATTGACCGAAAATGATTAAGGGTTATTATTACTGAATGATTAACGAAACGAAAGAAACAATTACAGAAGAAAACGAACAAGAAACGAAAGAGAATTATGATCAAGATGATCAATACATTCTGAGCCCTAATCTATTTATAACGGTCAGCATCATCTTGTAACAACCAAGTTTCAAAGTTGACAACATTGGCCCTTCAAGTTTTACAGGTTGTGAATTAGCTGCATAATCTGCGTTAAAACTAAAGTAGTAAATGGACCATAATACCCTCTGATGACTTCAGTCTTGTATCACCAGATAATCGATCCAAACAGCAATATTACCAATACGAAACCATGATTTGAGGCTATAATATCAACACATTTTGACATATTGTTTATGAAAGATTTATATATGTTGTCGAAAGACATCATATATGTTATATAGATGATACGATACGATAATCGGTTGACCCGAACCGTAAAATATTCCATAATCCCACGCTTGTTCATGTTTTATATGTTGCATGCAATTAGGATGTAAGTTAGGATTCAACCGTTTCATGTCCACAACGTACTCCACTTTTAGGAACCCATCACCCATGTAGTGCATTGTTCACGTTTCCTCTTTTCCTTTAAATATGTATCTTGTTTGCATTGAAAGCTTTAAGCAAAAAATTGGCATAAAATGTTGTCTTGTTCTCTATCTTTTTTCCTAGAAGTGTTTGCCTACTAGAAAAGGCTACAATCTATTAGGAGATTGACCATCTCGAATCGGTCTCTAACATTTGGTGCTTTCATTGAGAATTCACCTCCATCATGACCTAAAAAATCATGTTGTTGCTTGACAAATTGTGGGATACTATCGAGAAAAACCAAAAACGCCTCGTTGAGTTTAACGCTCGCCTAGGTCTACCTCCACCACCTCCACTGCTTGCTCGACTACCATTTCCTAGACCGCCGCCCAAACCAATTGCCTCGAAATCATTCTTACATCAAATATCCTCACCCGCATCCAAAAAATGCACCATTTGGCACCAACAAACGACCTACAAAACCAAACCCAAACGACCCTCATTAACCGCCTAATCCGCACCACAAACCTCACCCAAACCAGCCCCTAAATCAGCACCAAAATCAACCTCACATGCTGTAACACCCCAACCGATGGCGGAAAACATCGAGGTGTCACGTATTGATGATTGTTTCAGTAGCACATGGCATAAATTGAATTTTAAATAATTTATTCATAATATAAATATCCAAAATGAAATGATGTCTAAAAATCCCAAATACATGACAACAAATAAGCAATAACTTCAAATAACTTCAAACAAAACTTCATGATAAATCCTCATGCAAACTCAAGCCTCAGCTTCATTGTTACCTGAAACATGTTAATTTTGAAAATATTTTTGGGTCAACAAAAGTTGGTGAGAATACATAGGTTTTTGAATATAATTGATAACAATAGTTTGTACAACAATCACAGTTGTATGATGATAGAGTATGAGTCCGACATGTAACAATGCGTCTTTGTACAATCAAACCTTGTGTCGACTGATGACTAACTCGCAAGTTAGTTAAATGTTGTTACTGTTATTGATCATCCCTGAATTTATGCGGGGGGATGGGTTTGTCAGACCTATAGCGCTATAATCTAAACAGGCGGCTTGATCATCGTTAATGATTGTACTGTGTCTTTTTGTTACAGTCAAATGATAGAATGATGTTGTAATTGAATCACAAGTAAATATGAGTAAATGATAGTATAAAATGTTTAAACATGTTTCACCCTAAAAATAGTGAAAATAGAGAAAAGGGGCTATGTAAACTCACATTGGCTAAGGTGAATTATCCTCTAAGTGTTGTGAATGTATGCGAGGCGAATCCCAAAGACTCAACAACGTAGCTAGTCCAAATTGAAGAAAACGAAAAAGAAAGAATATCAAGCTTCCAATTCGCCAATTACAAGAGCTTATAATCAAAGCTTCAATTGTAGAAGTAATAGACTATAGAAGAAAGGTATGAGGGAAAGTTTAATCGGATTGAAACAATCGATTTAGAGGTGCAAAGTATAATGGGTCATAGGTGGGTTTTTATACTAGTTTTGGAGTCAATTAGCCATTAAAATTGGTCAACACCATAAAGTAAGGTTTTATGATGAATTGACTATTTGACTAAGACTTTGACTGTTTGACTAAGACTTTGACTGTTCAATATAAGGAATGTGTTAAGTTTTTTTCTTCTGAAATACTACACAAGATGATAGTTGGCTCAGTTGGTTGTCACTGTGTGTTGGTTGGCTGTGGACGCGGGTTTGAGTCCCGGTCCACACAAATCTTTTTTTGGCAATTATTTCCCTAAAACTATATTATTCTAAATTCATAATATGATTATATAAGCCCGAAAGTGACTCGAAATATTTTTAAAACGTACAAAAGTGTCGAGATACAAATAATTATTAGTTTAAGGTATTTAAAACAAATATTGTTTAAAACAATACATTCTTTTTATCAAAAAAATAATTAGGGAAATTCGCGATGTTACAGTCTCCCCTACTTTTGGAAACTTCGTCCCGAAGTTATTAAAAAACACAGGTTTGAGGTTGATTAGGTAGGAATTAAGGCAGCTGTGGTTTGGGTTAAGGCACGACATGAATTTATAGGTAATATAATAATTTGTTTCGAATAATTTGGATAAGAGGTTTGAGATGTGAGTTTTAAGGATTAGATTAGGTTCGTCTAAAGTAGCAAGAAGCATAAGAATCTAGCAAAAATACTAAACTTATGTTTTAGGAATCTTATAAGAAATGCATGAATTGATTGGCTATATGAAAACCAAATGAACTACTAAAACCTTATTAGAATTTCACACTATCTTAACGTACCTGTAAATTCATGATTACGTTCCGGACCGCAATCACCAATTTACCTTACATTAGGGTTTTTGTGTCCTTCTATGACTCTAAACACACATGTAAGTAATGCAAAATAACCTTGTGATTGAATCGTTTACAATGTATCCAAAAATGAGTCCAACTGTTGAGTAGAAAAAATACTTCTACCAGTTAGTGAGTAAGAACCTCTGCCGATTGTTGAGTAGGTGCGATAGCCTCTACCAGTCGTTGAGCAGGTTGTAGGGCCTCTACCAACTGTTGAGCAGGCATGATGACCTCTACCAATCGTTGAGTAGGTTATTTGGTACTCAACTAATTGTTGAGCAAGCACTTCATCCTCTACCAGTTGTTTGATTAAGTGTACCAATTATTTCACACATAAATTACAAATTGATAATATGTACATATAAACAATCAAGTATCAAGCATAGCATGCGAGTTGTAATAGTGTTGTCCTAGACAAGGTTAATGACTCTAGGTGTGTCTATAGCAAATAGTTTATATTCCATGATTTCTAGTATCAAATGTTTAAACATGGTAGATAATCGAATCCTCATGTATAACTAAGGATTAAGTTTGATGCAACACACAACCAAGTTTCAATAGTTTGGTTATCATGGGTAACTAGTTCATGTTTGAGAAGGTGAAGGATATGAATTTAGTTCTTGAGAGGATGATGAAAAATCTTGAAGCAGAATCAAGGTTGTGAGAGATAGTGAATGTGAAGATGGTTGATAAGGAGTTTATTTTATAGTAAGGAGATTATGTAGCAGTGTAACTTGTGGGGTTTGGATTAAAGATTATAATCAAGTGTATAAGAAAACATGATTGTGGTAGATGGAGAATCTAGAGACTAGATATTATTCCTATGGAAAAAAAAAATTATTTTCAAAATTGGTTTTGTACATAAAGCAAAAGTTGTTAAATAGTACAAGCTAAGTAGGCTTTGATTAAAATATTCCCGTTAGTTGGAGATTTCAAACATGACATTAGGTTTTGAAGATCAAGGTTCTATTAGTGATTTTTAATAGTTTAAAGCATTATATAGAAAATCGTTTGCTACGTCAATAAATAAACAATTGAATTTAAGTTCGAGGACATCTTTTGACAAAAAAAAAATGTACTTTGTAAAGTTACTAGGTAATGAAAATACAACAAGATTTAGAAATCTTTAGTTTGTGCTAAGGTATGAAGTTATAGTTTTTTAAAAAAATAAGTAACATGTGGAGAAATGAAATAATATGATTTGGGTAGGGTGTTGAATATTTAAAAAGTTGCTAAGATGGTAAGGTGAAGTGTGATTGTGAAATCCATAGATGGTTATGAAATGAGATTGATTTAGGCTGTAAAATTTTGAGATTTTAGAGCTTAGTTTAAGGAAAGTGAGTGTAATCATTTATTCATTAATTAAAACGAATAAACGAAAACGTTGACTTATCAAAACTTCTAGATTCTAATAACATAGTGAAGACATGCTTTAGCCTATAAGTGAACACTAATCCCGAGAATTCCCAGGTAGGCATCCGGGTCCCTCGTCTGATTGGGATTTATGTGCAATGCCAGTCCTAGACAGAAAACTCAGAATACAGGCGTTCACCCCTTCCAGATTGCACGTGTTCGTTATTAAAATCTAGAACTTCGACGAGATCTTCAAGGTGGTTCAGGCTAAACCTGAGGATTTGTCCTATTAGTCTAAGAGTAGATCTTGTGATGGAAAACAATCTTCTTGTAGGGACTGAAGTAGAGATAAGAAGTGGGAGGGAGATAGAGATTAGAAACAAGTAGGGTTGCAAATAAAAGGAGCAAGTACTGATTATAATCCTATGGTTATAAACTAGATTATTTTTCTAATAACCTAATTCCCTATAACCATGGCTCTGATACCAATCTGTAACACCCCAACCGATGGCGGAAACATCGAGGTGTCACGTATTGATGATTGTTTCAGTAGCACATGGCATAAATTGAATTTTAAATAATTTATTCATAATATAAATATCCAAAATGAAATGATGTCTAAAAATCCCAAATACATGACAACAAATAAGCAATAACTTCAAATAACTTCAAACAAAACTTCATGATAAATCCTCATGCAAACTCAAGCCTCAGCTTCATTGTTACCTGAAACATGTTAATTTTGAAAATATTTTTGGGTCAACAAAAGTTGGTGAGAATACATAGGTTTTTGAATATAATTGATAACAATAGTTTGTACAACAATCACAGTTGTATGATGATAGAGTATGAGTCCGACATGTAACAATGCGTCTTTGTACAATCAAACCTTGTGTCGACTGATGACTAACTCGCAAGTTAGTTAAATGTTGTTACTGTTATCGATCATCCCTGAATTTATGCGGGGGGATGGGTTTGTCAGACCTATAGCGCTATAATCTAAACAGGCGGCTTGATCATCGTTAATGATTGTACTGTGTCTTTTTGTTACAGTCAAATGATAGAATGATGTTGTAATTGAATCACAAGTAAATATGAGTAAATGATAGTATAAAATGTTTAAACATGTTTCACCCCAAAAATAGTGAAAATAGAGAAAAGGGGCTATGTAAACTCACATTGGCTAAGGTGAATTATCCTCTAAGTGTTGTGAATGTATGCGAGGCGAATCCCAAAGACTCAACAACGTAGCTAGTCCAAATTGAAGAAATCGAAAAAGAAAGAATATCAAGCTTCCAATTCGCCAATTACAAGAGCTTATAATCAAAGCTTCAATTGTAGAAGTAATAGACTATAGAAGGAAGGTATGAGGGAAAGTTTAATCGGATTGAAACAATCGATTTAGAGGTGCAAAGTATAATGGGTCATAGGTGGATTTTTATACTAGTTTTGGAGTCAATTAGCCATTAAAATTGGTCAACACCATAAAGTAAGGTTTTATGATAAATTGACTATTTGACTAAGACTTTGACTGTTTGACTAAGACTTTGACTGTTCAATTTAAGGAATGTGTTAAGTTTTTTTCTTCTGAAATACTACACAAGATGATAGTTGGCTCAGTTGGTTGTCACTGTGTGTTGGTTGGCTGTGGACGTGGGTTCGAGTCTCGGTCCACACAAATCTTTTTTTGGCAATTAGTTCCCTAAAACTATATTATTCTAAATTCATAATATGATTATATAAGCCCGAAAGTGACTCGAAATATTTTTAAAACGTACAAAAGTGTCGAGATACAAATAATTATTAGTTTAAGGTATTTAAAACATATATTGTTTAAAACAATACATTCTTTTTATAAAAAAAAAAATTAGGGGAAATTCGCGATGTTACACATGCCACCCTTCAACACACTAAACCAAGCGCAAAAAACCACACACACCCATCAAACATGGCACCCCCAGCATCCGGTTTCTTGTCCTTCAACAACAAGGCTTCGAAGGCAGTTAAAAGGCGAGAATGGAGGCCGCCATGGAAACCACCATCACGATTCGCTGAGTCCGTTCCAAACGCCGTTGTTCGACTCGAATGGCGAAACCATTTCGTCCTTGAGGACAAGGACGTTTTTTAGGGCGGGAGTATTGATACGATCCGACAATCGGTTGACCCGAACCGTAAAGTATTCCATAGTCCCATGCTTGTTTATGTTTGTTTATGTTTTTTATGTTGCATGCAATTAGGATGTAAGTTAGGATTCAACCGTTTCATGTCCACCACGTACTCCACTTTTAAGAACACATCACCCATGTAGTGCATTGTTCACATTTCCTCTTTTCCTTTCAATATGTCTCTTGTTTGCATTGAAAGCTTAAGCAGAAATTTGGCATACAATGTTGTCTTGTTCTCTATCTTTTTTTAGGAGTGTTTGCCTACTAGAAAAAACTACAATCTATTAGGAGATTAACCATCTCAAATCAGCCTATATCAATAGCGTCTCTTTAGTCTTTCAGTTTTCACCCATGTTTCTTCTTTCATCTTTTATTCACTTATCTTTCCTCAAATATTAGCCCAAAATTTGAAATTCAATCCAAGACACTAATGTGCAAGTATTTTTATCACACATCTATAATACATTATAAAGGAGGAGTGATGTATCATATTGGAATTTTGACATAGGTACAAGTTTTGTAGCTACATATACAACTTAATAAAGCTTAATTGATAGGGGTAAATTAGTCACCTAAAGGTATATTAAGACACTTACAAGGTTATTAGTGTAATTTTATCTTTTGATATTAGTTAAAACCTAAAATTTCATTCCATTATTGCCCTTATGTCAAGGATAACCGACCCCTTTCAATTTTGTAACTGTATACATTAGTTTCAGTCTATTCCTCTTCTTCTACCCCTAAATCTAATTACTAATATCTTGAACAGACGAAGGGCCATACTTTTTAATTTAAACTTCAATTCTTTTGGTTGACCATATGCAAGAATTAGCATCTCAGTAATTTGGTTATTTTCTCTCCATTTGATTCATTACTCACCTTGTGATCATATTTTAACTTAATTGTAATGGTTGGTGGTTATATTTGTGTCTTTATACATGCAGCATTGTAATGGTGTCTGTGTACTTTTCTTCTGTGACAGGAGCTCCGAACTATTGGTGCTGGTTTGTTTTCATAACCTTTTTTGTCCATCAAACTTTATTCTATGATCGTGTCACCACCGGAGATCAGAACGGTTGGTGGTGGTTGCTTGTCGTAACCTTTCAACGTTGATCGTGTCTTTGCTTATGCTTCCCTTCTAATTTTTTTGGTGTATGTAGCGATTTCTTATGTTTGTTTTTGGTGGTGTTGGTGGTTGTGGTGCTTCCGATTGTTCTATGCACGCATCTTCTTCCGGTATCTTTATTTGCATTTGCTTTCTCATTACGGATTTCTTGCGTGGTGTTTTGTATTTGATTTTGCTGTTGGAGGTTTGGTTTGCGTTTACAGTTTGCTAATTGTTGTGCACGACAAGTGTTTGTGGAATTTCCTGCGTAAGGTTTGATAGTAGTTGTTTGTTCTTTGAATTTGTGCTTTGTTTTGTTCCTCCGGCAAGATTTCTTTAGTCTCATAGGCGCGAAAATTAGTAGCATCCTATTGCTTTGTTTCTTACTTAACAGGTGGACTTAATTCTTAACTGTTTCAAGCTTATTAGCTCGTGTGTTCGTCTTTTACATGTAATGTGACCTTGATTTGTAGTGGTAGACTTAACGCTTATAACTCTTATCTGGATACTCTGTGCTATCATATTGATCTTTACGTTGTTATATGCTCCTGATTTGTAACATTAAAGAAAAGTTAACATGTCAAGTTGCTTTCTTTGTTCTGCAATGGGACAAACGGCATTTCAATATATGGGTCAACGAGTCAAGCAACCCACTGCCGGTATATGTCAATTTTATTTTGTAAATAGTTAACATATGATCTATAGTTATAACAACTACATTAACCTAATGACCAGGAAGTAGAGTTAAATTGTAGATGAGGATAAAAGAGCAGCTCTGAAGAACAAGTTTTAAGATGCTACTAATTCAAGTTTTCATGAAGAAACTGCCATGCATGTTTCTATCAAGACCATGTTTGATCAATACATACATGAGTGTCAACAACCATTCTTTTAGTGTGTCTTGATGGAGGTTAACGACCACCTCTGGCTGTAAGATATAACATTTATTAGTTTAAATATCTATGAAGCTATAAGATTATTTTGTCACAATATGATTACCACGATTCGTGTCATATACCAATTATATCAATATGCTACAAATTGTAAGAGTTCATGGTCTCAAATCATATCACATCAAAAGATCCGAAAGCAATTAATTTTACGCTAGCAACTACAAAGCGACACTTAGAATAGATTCCATTATGACAATATCCAGGTTGCTCCTACTATTTTCATAGGCACACTCTTTTACTTTTTTTTTTCTCTCCTCCATTCACTGTCATATAAGCCCGTTTGAGAACACTCATCCAATAGACCGAACACGTAACCGGGTTCTATTGTGTCTTAGGAAAAAGACCCGTTGGAGATTGTTGGGTCGTATATTATTCGTAGGTGAATTAGAAATGCCGTTGGTAATTTCCAAATAATTGTACTCATATGTATTTATATGTGGGTAATTGTTCTTTATTGCCAAATAGGATATGTCTAAGTCTTAGCCATTTGTATGTTCGTACACTTAGTATGTAGTTGTGCCACCGAATATAGAATTCCCTTTGCAAAAATTTGTTATTGATGTACCACAAAGATACATTGTTGCACATCCCATTGTTTAATGTTTTCATTATGTTATTAGGCATTAGGTACCTTGGTATTGTGATTCGTTGTGCAAAAGAGTTAGCCTGTTATTAAATTTTAAACAAATGAATTGATTTTGAATTTAATCACATAAATAATTATATGCTACTGAATAAATATACACAGGGTAAAAAGTTAAAAACTAGAAATTTTACATCTTAAAGTGACCATTCCCTAATCGTTTAACCTACCTTTTATAGATGTATTAATTTCGTCAATCCTAATTACACACTTTGATTAATAACGACTTCTTTTTTCGTCTACGGCTCTACGCCACCTTCATTGTAGTATTTAGGAATATATACATGAACTCGGTTACGGATCTCCAAATTTCAATTTCTATTTTGTTTGTTGCTTCCTAATTCACCTAGAAGTATTGAGTTGTTAATTCTAATGACAAATACTTATTCTTGATACAGTAACATGGACAATTCACTTATACTACAAAGATAATCGCTATGCACTAACACCGTGGCTGGTTTTCTACAAACTATTCAAAATGCTCAAAGAATACACTTGGATCATGAAAAATACGTTTACTTGGAGGACGAGATAGACGAAGAGCCACTTTTCATGTAAGTATCTAATAGTACAAAACCTCCACTATGAAGTCATTAACTAGATCGATATACCTTTGACGTATCACAACCTACTTTAATAGGTATTGCCTCAACGTAACAATCAAGGATGACACATACTACATGGAGGTGGTTTTATGCAACGAAGCCCTTAACGATGTTGTGGAGACAAGCTGTTGTGACATGGTTCTCGCTTTTGGAAACAAAGACCAAAAAGTTTTGCCAAAGAAACTCAACTCAAAGAAAGAAAAACCAAAGTTGCTACACATTGTTGTAAAAAATACGGAAGCATCGCCGTGAACAAAGAACATGACTCGAGCACGATGCAACCAGCAACACTAGACACAAAGCAACCAACAACAAAGAGGACTTCAACACAAGTAAGTTATCAATCATTAGTCCTACACTATATCTAACCTAATCATGCCAAAAAAAACCCAACTAGATTTAAAAAGCTTTATAAACTATCCATTGCTTTGAATGTCTCTCTTACAACCAACCAACCAACCCCTCTCGGGCTCCATGTTGATGCTCTGCACCAATACATCTACAAATAACCAAATCTCGAACAAGTTCATGTCGTTGATAATGTATACCATGTATAGTCTACTATTCCCCCTGTCCCATTTTAAATGTCCATTTTTGCACTTTTTGTTGTCCCCAATTAAATGTCCATTTCTAAGCAATTTTCAGTTTTGCCCATAAAAGACAAAACACAATCAAAGATTTGAAATAATATCTTGAGGATAATATTGTCATTTTACAATATACAAACAAAGATTTCTTAATATATGTGTTTGTGGGCCCATAACATCCAAATTAGGACGGATGGAGTACTAAACACGTTGCTTATTAATGTTATTGACAGATTCGATAAAGAAACAAAGGCACATGTGATAGGTATTCCGGCCGACAATAGGAACCTTTTGTCGTAACAAATCACAGCTTTTGCTAGGCTTTGGATCCAATGGTAAAAATAGCAACAAAACTGGATTTGTGCTGTATTAGAGAGATCCAATAGTAAACAAGAACGGAAGAAGCTAGGAGTGAAAAATGAGCTTTTGCACCATGTAATAGAAGACCCGTAACAATGAAACATGAATGCGACTCATACCGCTTTTAACATATGTAATGTAAACAAAACGTTCTTAATATATTCAATTTATACATTAAGGCCACAAGTGTCTGCAACCATAACGCTAACATCAGAATGTTATCACCGCAACGCGGGATCTTTTGTGTCAATTTTTCTTATGAGACTCAATTACTACTCTTCAATTTATATATTAGATTTAATACCAACTTAATTTAATTAACAAAATGCATGAAACCAATCACGAAATATGAACAAAAAAAAAATTAAACACCCGCAGCAACGCGCGGGCATTCCTACTAGTATAAATAAAGTAATATAGGTTTTAAGTTGTTGATGCCTTTATGCTAGAAATATTATTTTAACTGGTTTTTAAGATCGTCTAAAGTTTTGTTCTTTCATTATTAATTTTTAGTATGATTATCACAACATACTATAAATAAAATCAAAGATTTATTTTGCATATAATAAAAATGACTTTACGTACGACAGCCCTTTTTTAATTTGTTGTATCATGACATGTGATGTGTAAAGTGATTTTGGTGGTATGCAAATGAATGATTTCAAACACTTTCAATCCGTATTTTATAGTTTCTATGGTCCCGTTGTTACGACCTCTCTATTTTACAGAGAACTCCAGTTCCTTCGGAAATGGTAAGATCTTTGTCGAAAAAAGCGGCATGAGACTTTCATCTCACCCTATTGCTTCATTTAAACTTGTAGTAGTGAAATAGTACTCCCATAAAGACATGGTTACGTTTGTTTGTAAAAACAAATTGAACGAGCAATCCACTTTATAACATGAGGATACTTTTATTTAGTTAATACACGGTCTATACAATCACAATATACACGTCATGTATTTATTTTGGTTACGGTCTTAAATAAAAGGGATAAATCTATGTACTTAATAACGAACAACAATAATGTGGGATGACCCAGGCCATTGGCTTGGGTTTGAGTCCTGATCCCGACCGGTTTTACCGATTATTTCACTGTCGTGCCTTCAGGCGGGTGAGTGGTCGGGTTTTTCTCGGGAATTGGTGGCAATTGGTGGCCCGGGTACTCTCGAGTACCTGATTCGCCAAAAGGGTGTCCGAGAGTGCTCGAAAATTGATTCGTTGGCCGTTCAAAAAAAATAAGACTGGTTTATTTAAGCATTATATTTATTGATGTGTTTGAAGTTCATGTTGTTGGGGTCGATTTAGGGTCAAATGAAAGAGAAAAAGGAGTAAATGAAGAAGGGAAAATGCATGCTGCCCTCAAGTGGATTGGTTACGTTGATCCCCAGGGCAATTGCATGTGAAACAATTAATTCATCTCTCTGGCTTATGTAATCAAAACCTCTACCACCGGTAACCATACTATTACATGCTATTACAGTATTATGGGACTATGGAGTGGGAGCGTGAAGAGGGGAGGGCAACCCCCTCTCTAAGGCACCCACACCATCTCCGCCTATCCTTTTTTATGGGCGTTGCCTCTTATCCGGCGAACTTTGCACGGGCATTGCACCTTGTTTTTTTCTTTTTTTAATGGAGTGTTTTGATCGGTTGCCTACTTAACTTTTTTGCCCCCTTCCTTTCCCCACACCTTCCCTTTTATGCTTTGATGGGCAAAGTCCCCAAGATCTATGTGGCGCCTATGTGGCAATGGCTTACCCCCTTGTCCTTGTCCTTGCCCATCACTCGGTATAGTCTTAGGCGAAAGGCTATGAAAGGCTATGAAAGGCTATGAATTCAATCTCATGCAATAAGTATATTACAATTAATGATTTGATGTAATTTAGGTATGAGTATAAGCATAAGTTCAACCTAATCTGACCCGTTTAATTTGTAATCGATCAAAATCGTTTTGACCACTTAACATACAAATTTGGGCAAAATCACTAAGATCACTAAACTATCAACTAGGGTAAAACATACAAATAATCAGTTTTTATCCAAAAAATGTCATACTTTTTAGAAATAGAACTTGGATAAATATAGGATTAATGATTGTTATAACAAATTGGGGTATTGGATTTAAATAATCCAAAGTTTAGAGTGTTGGCCAATAATAATCCGAACTTTAACATTGGCCCAGGATAATCCCAGGTGAGCATTATCGGCAGGGCCGACCCTAAGCATGGGCTGGGTGGTCACCGGCTCAGGGCCCGACCCTCAAATGGGCCCGGACGTTTTTTTTAAAAATACACACACACACACACACACACATATATATATATATTAAATTATATATTTAGGATATATATTTGTATTTATACATTAAAGTCTTGTTAGTGGAGTTGGAGAAACCATACTAATTTAATGTAGAGGTCTCAAGTTTAATTCTTGGCTCTAGCATCATATTCATTTTTTTTATAATTCATTCCTTTTTACAAAATTTTGGGCCCATATTTTTTTTTCGCCCGAGGCCTAAATTTTATTTTTTCGCCCGAGGCCCAATTTTTTTTTAGTATTCTTGGAGACGGCCCTGATTATCGGAAAACATCAATTCCAACTTCATTACCAACGGATTGTCGGCAATCCATTTTCCTTTGATTGTAAGAATCTTTGTGAAAATTTGTGGAAAGACATTTGAATGTAATATCATTATTATACATATGAGATGGAGAGTTGTAAAGTGAAAATAGTTAAAAAACTATAAACTTGGAAAAATAATATTGGGAATTCCCCCATTTTTATAGAGTGAATAAAGTAACTAATAAATTAACTATCCATAAAGTTAGTTTTCAACATTATATAAGTTAAATTTCAAGTAAATATAAAGTTAAAACTTACTTTTGAGGCTTTTTATAGAGTGCAAGACAATTGCAACACAACAATAATAAACTAATATTGTTGAAGGGATAGGGAGCCTAATCCAAGGGGAAGAGGCGTCCCTATCCCCATAAACAGAATTACTCGCGCCAGACTCTGGCGTTAGCGCGCTGCCAACATAACATGTGGTGCAGCGCGGGAGCTGACCAACTGATAAACAACGGATAACACCTGATAAGCGCGTACAACCACGCGCGGTATCATCCCTTATCACTTTTGGTACGAGGTACAGAAGATAACAAAGGGAAGATTCACAAGGATCTCTGACAGAGTACGCACCAAGGAGAAGGCGATAGGTGGCAAGGGTGGTCCAACCACCACTGAAAAGGATGGCGACGTGACTGTTCCCATGCTTCCACTGTCATCAACAGTGATAGTAGACATCCCCTGCCGACGTCAGGAGCATGGTCAACGACTGTAGCAAGGACAGGGGCGCCGTCTGCCAATCAGGGCTCGCCACGTGTCCACATCGAGCAACAACCATGTTGCAGTATGACGTCATCCATAGTAACCTGGTTCTCCCGCCATTTTTACGGGAAGCTTGGACCTGGGCTTTGACCGGGCCCAAGTAAGGATAACTTCTCATGGGCTTCTCTACTAAGCCCACGAGTTCTCCTATAAATAAAGAAGGACATCTCCTTGCAAAAGAATCCGAAAATATTCATTGTAACTTAGCATCACTCTCTTGTAACTCTCTCTACTTGTTCATTAATAATATTCCAGCTAGTTACAGTGGACGTAGGTCATTCCTTGACCGAACCACTTACATCTCGTGTCCTTATTTACGTTGCTTCCACACACACTTACACTTCTTATTTTCACCCGGGTTTAACCGAGAGGTTTGGGTAAAGGATTACTCTTGGCGAACGTAAGTATTAACCACACGGTGATTAGTGATAACCACCGTGATACTTATTGTTTCTTCATTGGCGCCATCCAACGGTTAGAACAGCTTTTTTCTTCATCTTTTAAACCCACCCATGGCTGAACCCAACCCTAACACTTCTGTCATCAACCAAACCGGGGACGTCGATGCTCAGTCCCCGGAAAACCAAACCACACCGCACACTGTCGTCAATAATTACTTTTGGGCCTTTTTATAACATCTGTTGAGTTTACAACAAATATTGTCACACAAAACTCTTCAGTATTTACCAACGGATTATGTAATCGGTAGAAGGAAGTAAAACCGTCAAAAGTCTTAGTGTAACGACATCTTTTATTATAAGATTAAATTTGTTATTAAAGTATCACTATATAATTAAATAAATTACAAAAACCTTTTCAAAATTTGCTCATTCAACTTTATATTGAATTGTTCATTATTATAATAATGATAATAATATTAAATTATTAATAATATTATTTTATTATTATTTTATTATAGGGTGAATAAATAATTAACAAACTAACTATCCGTAAAGTTCGTTTTCAACTTTATAAGTTGCATTTCAAGTAAATATAAAGTTGGAACTTATTTTGGGGGCTTTTAATAGAGTGCAAGACAATTGCTGTTGGATCAGTTTGCTCTTTTTGCTAAGTAAGAACTTGCTATCTTGACACTTAAGTGTTTAGCAAGTCCTTGTAAATCAGATTATAAGCACAGCGGAATGTATAAATGAAAGCAACACTTTTTATACTAAGGAAGAGTTATTACTCCCCCTTGATGTTTGAAACTAATAAATGACAAAGTATTTATTATGAATCTAAGCTGTAAATGAGAATTAGATACTTAGACAGATTCACAATAAATACAGAAATGGAATAGAACAGTGATAGTGTTTGAAGGATTTTTCTATTAAAATCAATGTCTAAAATAGAAGGTTGAAGCCTCCTATTTATAGACGTTTACATGCATGTATCTTGCCCAATAAGCAAGTACAGAAACAACAGAAACAAGTTGCACAAGTTGCAACATTGAAAGAAACAAATACAGCTAAAAGTAATAATAAACAATAAACTACTGATGCAAAAGGCGGTGGGAAATATCTGATGCTAAGTGCTGATGAAGGACAAACTACTGAAGAGTAGTTTTGTCTTCAGTACTTCTGAAGTGAACTTGTCTGGTTTGGACTTCAGAACTTCTGCTTCTTCAGCACTTCTCATATCTTCTAATCAGCAGTTTCTTGTCTTCTCTTCAGTACTTCTATACTTAGCCAAAATGACAGAAGTGAATTAGACTAAGGTTTACAAAAGTGGTTTCACCAATCCTCTTTGTCCTAACAATCTCCCCCTGGATTGATGAAGCCAAAACCTTACTAATTCCTTATGTGTTTCTTCTGTCTTGAACAATCTTCCATATCTCTTTGTACATGGTGTTCTTGAGCTGGTTTAACTGACCATCAGATAGAGATCCTCTCTGTGGTTCTAGATGTTGAATTGTGAGCAGGTCTTGTGTTGACAGTTTCTTCAGATCACTGATCTTCTTGTAAGCCCTGCTTGAGAGGTCTCTTCTTGTCAACAATACTGAGTTGTTATCAGTAAGTGACCATCTGATGATAGGGATCTTTGACTTGTTAAAGTCAGAAGAATAGGGAACCAGACTTGTCCCTTGGGTTGATGGTCCTGAGTGCTGAATGTTTTCAGTTTCAGATAGCCTCAGGTGGGATTCTCTTCCTTGTTGTTGTTGCATATCAGGCATCTGAACAGTTGGGAGATGGTGTTCAGTCACTACTCTGGTATGCAGCTTTTCTTTGATGGTCTTTTGTATTTGATAAGCAAAAGTGGAAGGATCCCTGAATTGTGTTAACAGAGGTTTCTCCTCAATGTCAAAATCTGAATGGACTATTGAACTTCCTTCAAGTAGTACCATTTTGAAGTCAGTTTTGACATTGTCCTCTGCCTTCTTCTTCTGAGTAGCAGTTCTTCTAGATACACCAGAAGTTCTAACTACTGATCTTGAAGGATCAGCAGTTTGAAACTTCTCTGGATTTGCAGCCTTGGCAGCCAAGTATTTTCTGTAAGTATCCATCAGTCTTTCTTCTTTCCATCTGGATACTGAGGCTTTTGAACTATATCCTTCTGCTACTAACTCTTCTATTATCTGGGCTCTCTTGGCCTTTCCTTCTTTGCTTGTGGCCACTTTGTCTGCAAGCAATTGTGCTCTTCTTGTCAGCTCTTGCATAGAGAGTCCTTTGAGTGTAAAGGCTTTGGTCTTGCTGTTCTTGGTAATGTAAGACACCAGTTGTTGTCTTTTATCTTGTTCAGCAATCTCATCAAGGCTAGCCTGCCTTTGTAGTTCAGCTTCATAAGCCTGAAGTTTTTCTTCATGGCTTAAATCCAAATCATCCCTTTCTTCCAGAGATTTCCAGATCTGATCTTCTCTGGCCTTCTTGTTGGCTGCAATTAAGCTCTTCTCTAATAGTTCAGCTGATTGAGAGATAGGAGAAGGGTTTAATACAGTCATTGTTGTAACAGTTGTAGGCCTGATGGGATCAGATGTTGGTTGAATGGGAGCAGTGGTTCTGGAAGGTTCAGTTGTTTGAGGTTTGGAAGTGTTAACTTCTGATGTGCTGACAACTGCTGATGGTTTGTGAACTACTGAAGGATTGTCTTCAGTACTTTCTGATTCTTCATCAGAAGTTTTGTCATCAGAAGTTTCTTCATTGTGCCTTAGGGATTCTTCAGATGTTTGGGTCTCATCTTCTTTCTCTGCTGCTTCAATTTCTTCTATTGAGACACCAAACTGTTTGGCCAATTTTTCTTTCCTGGCCTGATCTTTTTGATCTCTTTCAAGGATGGCCACTCTTGCCCTTATCCTGGCTTGGAATGACTCCTTAGGTTCCCTGATCTTCTCCCCCTTTTTGGATTCATCAATTTTAACCCTTGAAGCAGAGGGTTGGGAGAATTGTCCTTGAAGATGAGCAATCTGTTTGCTGTTGAAGTCTATTTTGTTGGACAGATCATTCATCTTGGTCTTGATCACTCCAAATTGATTCTTGATGGACAGCTCCAAGTCAGCTGTATATGTTTGGAAGTGATTTCTGATGAGTGTATTCATCATGTGGTACAGGGGACCCTCTGGGCTGCATAGCTGGTTCAGGTCTATGCTTGTTTGCCCAGGGAATTGGGTAGGCATTTGTTGTGAAGGGGGTGTTTTTGGGAGATCCTCATGTTGTACAGAGGATGCCACTCTAGGGGTTTTAGGGATTGAGTGGGCTTTAACCTGTGCAGAGGTGACTGGCTTCTTGAGCCTGGATACCCCTGAAACAGGACCTTCAGAAAGTGCCGTCAATTCAGTAGTTTGAGTGTGTGAAACATCATCCAAACTAATGGAATCATCTGAATCCCTGATGTTGCCCTCAATGAGGACTGTCTCAGTTAAATCATGAGCTGAGCCCAACTCAGTTCTCTCATGAACCTCTTGTTCTTGGTACTGAGGATTTCCTACTTCAGGCATTAAGCCTTCATCAGTAGTTGCCACATCTGAGGTCTTAGCTATGTTACTTCTATCCTCAGATCCACCACTGGGTGGTAACTGAGTAGTAGCAGCCTCAGATGCCCCAAGAGTCTCTAAAATTGGGCTTAAAGACTCTGGTCCACCCTCATCTCTTGGGATAGGGCTAGAGATGTCCACATCCATGTCTGATGTAGTAGTTATGTCCCCTGTTTATTGTGGTTGTAGGGGACTGACATGATCAGATGGGACATTCTCTTTTAGCCCAGAGAGAAGTTTGGCAATCTCTATTGCCTCTTGTTCAGAAATTTGTGGGGTTGGTTCAGTAGTTTGGGCAATAGGTGGTGAAAGTTGTTGTTCAGCAGTTTCAAAAGAAGAGTGTGTTTCATATGTTTTTCTAAGTCTTTTTCTTTTGAATAAAATGGTTATGGGTGCTCTTGGTGGGGTTTGAGATGGATGAGACTGAGAGGGTGTTTCAGTCTCATCTATTTGAAGAGCAGAATGCTCATGAGCATGTTCAGGCATCTCAACCTCCTGAACAGCTTTTCTTTTGGGTTGGTGGGGTGCAGTTTTTGTTGGCTTGGGCTTTTTGGCTTTTGGTGGGGTGAGTTTGGAAGATGTGGGCTTCAGGGGGACTTGTTGTTGTTCTCCCTGATCATCTTCTGGCCAGGCAGCCGGTTTGTTATGCCTTGAGTATGCTTGTGATGTTAAAGGATTTAAAGTTGAAATTTTTCCCACAAGCACCTCATTACCCAGTTCCCCTATTATGCATTGCATAATGAACCTTTGGTATAACAAAAACTTTTTCTTGGTATTATTGTGATGTAACACCAACTCATTGAAAAATAGTTTTGATGCCCTGAATTTAGTTTCATTTACAATGGAATGAAATATTGGTTGAAAAGTGGAGGGCATCTGGTCATAAGACCCTGTTTTTGGACTCAAACACATAATAATATAATGAAACAAAAGCTTGTATTTTGGTTCAAAATATTTTTTGAATATTGTAGCATGGGAGAGAGTACCTTGATAACCACACTCAGTCATGGTTAGATGAATATCAGTGTTAGCAACATGGTCAGGGGCAGTTACATCATCCAGACCCAGTCTTGTTGCCAGTGTGGCCGGTGTGATGGTCAGTTGTTTCCCTTTTATTCTTGAGTTGAGGGAAATGACCTCATCATCCATTGTAACCGTCTCAGCATTTGCCCAGAACTCATTCAGAGTTTCAGTGTGAATTGGTGGGTTTATTGTGAGAGCAGTAAAATATTGGGATTTGACGACAAGATCAATGATCTCATCGTATTGGGACCAGCCTTCTTGTTTTTCAAGAAAGGCCCTTTGATTGTGTCCCTGTTTTAGAACTAGAGCCATGTGGTTTGGGTTTTGATCGAACAGTGGATTTGCAGGTATAGGTTATTGAGAGAGTTTTTGAGAGAGAAGGAGGGATATTTTTGAGTTTGAAAGGATAAGTGTGTAGAAAAGGTACTTATTAGAAGTTTTAACCGCTTGAATCTTCTTTATTAGAAGTTTTAAAACCGCCTTTGGTTAAAAATCTTTTTATCAGAGGTTTTAAACTGATTAGGTCAAACCTCTGATGATGGGAAAAGTCAGATTTGCCCTTTTGACTTAAACTGCTGATGAAGGATTACTTCATCAGTAGTTCCCATTTTCTCTTCAGTAGTTTTAACAGCTGATGAGAAATGTTTTTATAAATACTTTATTCATAACTTCTGAAGGTTATTTTATCAGAAGTTACACACTTTTTCAGAAAATTATCCCCATACTGATGATTTTTGTTCATCAGTAGTTTCTCTCATACTGATTTTTGTTTAATCAGTAGCTTTGTTTTTCAGAAGTTTTGTTTCAGACTTTTGTCTTTTGTAAGTGAAAACCAGAAAAAAAGAAGGAAAAGGTAAACAAGATGGAATCAAGGATGGAAAAAGGAAAATTTTTTTTTGATGTTTTATGCATAACAGTAGTGATTGATGTAGAAGTTTGATGTAGAGTTGGGTAGAATCAAGTGTTAACTTGGATTCTAACCGATATGCATATGTGTTAAAAAAAATAAAGTAAACACTTACAAATTTAGCATTCCAAGCATGGATACTAACTTCTGAAATGTTGATGTGTCAAGGGGCTTAGTGAAGATGTCAGCTATTTGATTAGCTGTTGCTACATGCTTCACCTCAATCTTGCCTTTTTCATAGCAATCTCTTATGAAATGGTACCTGATCTCAATATGTTTGGTTTTTGAGAACTGTACCGGATTTTGAATGATGCTAATGGCAGATTTGCTGTCTACAAACAAAGGTGTCTTGGTCTCTTTGATTCCATAATCAAGAAGTTGATATTGGAGCCATTGTATCTGTGATGTACAACTTGCAGCTGCAATGTATTCAGCTTCAGCAGTTGAAGTTGCAACAGATGTTTGCTTCTTTGATTGCCATGACACTAGACAGTTACCCAGGAATTGACAACCACCAGATGTTGACTTTCTTGTCATCTTACACCCTACATAGTCACTATCTGAAAAAGCTGATAACTTGGTATTGCTTGAAGCAGGATACCAAATTCCCAGTGTTGGAGTTCCTTTCAGATATCTGAAAATTCTTTTGACTGCTATAAGGTGTGATTCCCTTGGTGCTGATTGATATCTAGCACAGACACATGTTGAAAACATAATATCTGGTCTAGAAGCAGTTAAGTATAAAAGGGAACCTATCATGCATCTGTACATGGTTTGATCAACCTGTTTTCCTTGATCATCAGGTTCAACTTGTGTGATTGGTGTCATGGGAGTGGAACATGATTTACAGTCATTTAAAGAAAATTTGTTCAATAATTCTTTAACATATTTTGATTGATGTATAAAAGTTCCATTTGTTTGTTGTTTGATCTGCAGTCCTAGAAAGTACTGCAGTTCTCCCATGGTACTCATCTCAAATTTTGATTGCATGAGTTTCTTAAAATCATCACACAGTTTTGTGTTTGTTGAACCAAAAATGATATCATCAACATAAATTTGAACAAGTAAGACATGATTTCCAACATGTTTAATGAAAAGTGTTTTATCAATGACACCTCTTGTAAAGTTATTTTTGAGCAAAAAGGTGGAGAGTGTATCATACCAGGCTCTTGGAGCCTGTTTGAGCCCATAAAGAGCTTTGTCCAGTCTGTACACCCACTCAGGATGAGAAGGATCCTCAAATCCAGGTGGCTGACAGACATACACCTCCTCTTTGATTTTTCCATACAAAAATGCACTTTTCACATCCATTTGATAAACTTTAATTTTGTTGGAAATGGCATAGGCCAGAAATAACCTGATGGCCTCAAGCCTTGCAACTGGAGCAAAGGTTTCATCATAGTCAATTCCCTCTTCTTGAGAGTACCCTTGAACTACCAGTCTTGCCTTGTTCTTGATTATCATACCAGCTTCATCTTGTTTGTTCCTGAAAACCCATCTTGTACCAATTGGTTGCTTGTTTTGAGGTAAGGGACAGATTTCCCAGACCTGTTGCTTGTTGAACTGAAGCAGTTCATCTTGCATAGCTTGCACCCAATTATTGTCTTTGAGGGCTTCCTGGTACTTCTTTGGTTCCAACTGTGAAATAAAGGCTGAAAATAGGCAAAAGTTGGAGAGCTGGTTTCTGGTAAGAACACCTGAAGCTATATCACCCATGATTTGATCAAGTGGATGATCTCTGTGTTCAATCAGTTGTTGTAAACCACTGACAGGTGTAGGTGGCTCTTGTTCTTCAAACAAACTACTGAGGTCTATAATATCTGGTTCAGCAGTTTTAGCTTCTTCAGTAGTTGCAGGTGCTGAAACAGATGTTTGAGTTTGGCCTTCAGTATTTGTTTGATCAGAAGTTTGAGAAACTTCTGATGGTGTTGTAGTTGACTTAATGACTGTTTGAGGAGTCCATGGTGTAGGATCCTCATCTTCAAACCTTTGATCACCATAATAAGTAGGTTTGGAAGAAGTAACAGTCTTTTCAGGTCCAAAGTGAAAGTTGTCAAGGTCAAAGAGTTCAGCAGGATGTGCTGGAATAAGAGTGTGTTTTGACTCATTGAACTTGACATTCAATGTTTCTTCTACTATCCTGGTGTGAGAATTAAAAACCTTGTAGGCTTTTCTAGTTGAAGAGTAACCAAGAAAGTAACCTGAGTCAACTTTGGCAGCAAACTTTGAAATAGATTCCTTGATGTTCAAGATGAAACATTGACACCCAAAAGCCCTGAAAAAGGAGATAAGGGGCTTCATGCCATGAAGAACTTCATAGGCAGTCTTGGAATGTCTCTTGACCACAAGAACTCTATTCTGAACATAACATGATGTGTTAACTGCTTCTGCCCAAAAGTACAATGGCAGTCCAGAATCAGCTAACATTGTTCTTGCTCCTTCTATCAATGTTCTGTTCTTCCTTTCTACTACACCATTTTGTTCAAGAGTTTTAGGAACACTGTATTGTCTAATAATCCCTTTAGACAAACAGAATTCATCCAGAGTTTTGTTCCTGAACTCTGTCCCATTGTCACTTCTAATGGTTTTGACAGATAGAGAATATTGTTTCTCTACTTGTAGAATGAAGAACTTGATGATTTCAGCAGCCTCATCCTTGGAAAATAAGAAGAATACCCATGTGAATCTTGAGTAGTCATCAATGATGACTAAGCAGTACTTCTTTTTACCAAGGCTCATAATCTTGACAGGTCCAAATAAGTCCATATGGAGTAGTTGAAGACATGCAGTTGTTTTTGATTCTTCAATAGACTTATAGGAGGACTTATGCTGTTTTCCCTTTAAACAGGATACACAGTGTTCTTGACACTGGTATACTTTCAAAGGTAGACCTCTGACCAAGCCCATTTTTGTGACTTTATTTATGGTTTTAAAGTTCACATGGCCAAGTCTCCTGTGCTAGAGATCTGTTTATGAAGTTGATGCCCTTGAGAAGAAACAGGCAGTGTTGTTCAATACTTTGTCTTTCTCAATGTCCACTGCATAGACATTGCCACATCTTTTGGCAATCAGCAAAGTATGATCTTCTATAATCTTCTCTATCAACTTCTGGCCTTCTGGTGAGATGATCTTGCATGCTGTCTTTGTGAAAAAGGAAGAATATCCTTTATCACACATTTGTGACACACTCAGCAAGTTGTATTCAAGGTTTTCCACCAGATTGACCTTGTCAAACTGTATTTTGCCAGAGGAGACATTCCCATGTCCTAGCACATATCCCTTAGCATTGTTCCCAAAGGATACAGATCCTTCTCTTTGGCTGATAAAGTTGTTTATCAGGTATCTGCATCCAGTCATGTGCATAGAGCCTCCACTATCAACATACCATATGCTGTTTAAGCCCCTGGAAACTCTCTGCACATAAAAGCAAATTAGTTAGATTTAGGAACCCAAGCCTGTTTGGCTATGGGTTTGCTCTTGAGAACAGTTACAGTTTGTTCTTGACCAGGTTGAGAAATCCATGTCTTTTTGGCAATGGATTTTTCATTAAGAACCATGGTGGTATCCTTTTTAGGACCACCATCAACCTTGGTCATCAGTAGTTCTACCATGTTCATTAGATTTTGAATCTCAGCAGTTTGTGAAACTGCTGATGATTCTGGTCTAACTACTGACAAGGAATTTTGAGAAAAAGATTTTGGTTGAGATTTTATCTTTTTCTGAGAAAAGGTGTTTTCAGGTTGTTGTTTCTTGGGTTTAAAGATTATTTCATAATCATTTCTGATTTGATTTCCCACAACCTGTTGTTTAAATTTTTGATTGAACTGAATTCCTTTTCTGTATCTACAAAATTCAGTTTTGTGGTTGAACAGGCCACAAATTTCACATTCTTTTGCCTTTTGTTTTTGATCTAAAGGCAAATTTCTGACATTTGTGAAGAGATTTTGCTCATCAGTAGTTTTCAGGGTCTCAACTCCTGATGTAGATGAAACTACTGATGGCTTGTTGTCAGATTTTGTAAATACTTCTGAAGTACTTTCTTTAAAAATGCCAGGATTTCTGTTTAGAAAGTTTTCATGGAAAGATGTGCATTCTTTCCCTTCAGAAGTTTCATTTGAAACAATTCTTCTTCCATCTTCAGTAGTTTTGGGAGAAAAATCTGTTGGTGTTTCAACATGATGGTATCCTATGCCAAACTTAACATTTGAAGCACTTTGTTTGTTTAGCAATAATTGATACCCCTTACAAGATTCCACCCATTTTTCACAAGTGATCCTGGTGTCAGCAAGCTCTTGTCTGACATCTCCCAGGTCATTTAGCATGATTTTGATTTGTGCTTGGGTTTCAATAGCAGAGTCAGTTAATTTAGAAACTTCTTTTGTTTTAGCACACAGTTTTCTTTCTAAATCACATTTTATCTGTGTGTATTTTCTTTCTAAATCATTGGCTTTGCCTTGTAAGTGCAGATTTGTCTCTCTTATGAGAGCAAAAGTTTCTTTGCAAGAATTTGAGCAAAGTTTTGTCAAAGATTCTTTTGATACCTGTGACAATGCAGATTTTGAAGTACAGCCTTCAAATGCCATTAAGGCAAAGTTCTTTCTGCCATTGTCTGGTTCTCCCCAGTTGATGTCAAACACTTTGTTGTCTGCATCAGGATTGCACTCTGTGGTGTCAAAAGGGAGACTGCTCCAGTCAACATACCCTGAGGTAAAGAGACTTTGTTGAGAGGGTTGTTGAGGCTGTGGAGGAAGTTGAGCAGCTGGAAAGGGAGGGATTGATTGTTGGCTCTGCATCTGTTGAGCAGGCACTTGAACATATTGTACTTGAGGCATATATTGCTGTTGAGGAGCTTGTGCCTGTACAAAATGAGCACTCCCTTGAGTTCCATTATTCCTATTATAATTGGGGTTATAGTTATTTCCAGATTGTGATTGGTTAAAGCTAGAGCTTCTACACTCTCTAGCAAAGTGTCCCAACTTCTGACACTTGTGACATCTCAGTTTAGATTTGTCAAAACCAATTTTTGTATTACTGGTCAATCCTGGAAATTTCCTTCCTGACCTTTTATAAAACTTGTTAGTTTTAATGCTTAGCATGGCCAGTTGGTGTAATATGTCCATTTCTTCTAAGTCATCACTGCTAAAATTTTTCAAATCATCCATGATAAAACATAGATTATCAGCAGTTTGACTTTGGTCATTATTGTCATAACTTGGGAAAGATCTTTCTGATGAGATCCCAGTGGTTATGTCAATATTGTCATAAGATCCATAGGAACAAGTTGGTGAATCTTGTCCCAAAAGTGCTGTACTACCTGGTAGGTAGTCATCAGCAGTTTTACCAGATGTTTGTAATTTCTTCTTTTGATCAATTTCTCTCTCAAAAGTAAGTAATCTCCCATGGAGTTTTGTAAGAGTGAGGGAGCTAAAATCTGGTGAGGATCTTAAAACAATGGAGTATGTTTCCCATTTGTCAGGTAAAGACCTTAAAAATCTATGTAGCATAGACACTGTTGTATAGGTCTGACCATTTAACTTTAGCTCAGATATTAATGAGGAGAATCTTTCAAATTGTTGAGTCAAAGTTTCCCCATTAATATAAGCAAATGTTTCATATTGTTGAGCTAAAATCTCTCTGGTGTTGGCAATCACCTCTTCAGTTCCTCCAAACTGTTCTTTAAGACAGTCCCAAAGTTCTTTGGCACTTTCACAATGTAAAAGGCCAGAGTATATCTCATTTGGGAGAGCCATTGCCAACATAGAGAATGCTTTTGCATCTAGCTCAAGTTTTAGGAAATCCTCATCTGTATATTCTTTAGGGTCCTTAGGGACCTTAACATTAGTTTCAAGATTAACATTTATTGGTTTGTGAGGACCATATATCACAGATCTCCAACAACCTGTGTTGGTTTGTGACAAGGTATGTGCCATTCTCTTTTGCCATATGTTGTACTCATTTCTCACAAGCATGGCAGGTTTAGTGGCAGAACCAGTATTATGTGGATCCATTTTAAAGAGTATAGATTTGTCAGATGACTCTTTTAAGTGATGGATATTGATAAAAAGTGAACTTTTGATCTTTTTATTGAATATCAATAAGAGCTTTGTGTCTGATTCTCAATTTGTTAGATTGATATGTGATCAGATAAACCAATGCTCTGATACCAATTGTTGGATCAGTTTGCTCTTTTTGCTAAGTAAGAACTTGCTATCTTGACACTTAAGTGTTTAGCAAGTCCTTGTAAATCAGATTATAAGCACAGCGGAATGTATAAATGAAAGCAACACTTTTTATACTAAGGAAGAGTTATTACTCCCCCTTGATGTTTGAAACTAATAAATGACAAAGTATTTATTATGAATCTAATCTGTAAATGAGAATTAGATACTTAGACAGATTCACAATAAATACAGAAATGGAATAGAACAGTGATAGTGTTTGAAGGATTTTTCTATTAAAATCAATGTCTAAAATAGAAGGTTGAAGCCTCCTATTTATAGACGTTTACATGCATGTATCTTGCCCAATAAGCAAGTACAGAAACAACAGAAACAAGTTGCACAAGTTGCAACATTGAAAGAAACAAATACAGCTAAAAGTAATAATAAACAATAAACTACTGATGCAAAAGGCGGTGGGAAATATCTGATGCTAAGTGCTGATGAAGGACAAACTACTGAAGAGTAGTTTTGTCTTCAGTACTTCTGAAGTGAACTTGTCTGGTTTGGACTTCAGAACTTCTGCTTCTTCAGCACTTCTCATATCTTCTAATCAGCAGTTTCTTGTCTTCTCTTCAGTACTTCTATACTTAGCCAAAATGACAGAAGTGAATTAGACTAAGGTTTACAAAAGTGGTTTCACCAATCCTCTTTGTCCTAACAATTGCAACACAACAATAATAAAATAATATTGTTAATAAACTAAATCAAAAAATGTAATCATTACTTTTGGGGCTTTTTATAACATCTGTTGACTTCTCAACAGTTGTTATCACACAAAACTATCTCAGTGTAAACCGTCAAAAATCTCAGTGTAACAACATCTTTTATTACATGATTATTTTTTTTATTAAAGTATCACTATATAGTTAAATTACAGAAACTTTTTCAACTTCATAATTAAAGTCTTGATATGTGTAATAAATGATGAAGCAAAATCGCTAAAGCATTGGTTACTATTACTTAAATTTTACATATAATAAACTTTTAGTTACTGTTTTTTCAATCAACATATTGAAACAATAGATAGATATACAATAAACATCAAGTTTAACATTAATATTATTAATAAAATAATATTATTAATAATTTAATATTATTATCACTATTATAACATCTGTTGAGTTTCCAACATATATTGTCACACAAAACTCTCTCAGTATTTACCAACGAATTGTGTAATCGGTAGTCGAAGTAAAACAATCAAAAGCCTCAGTGTAACAACATCTTTAATTATAAGATTAAATTTGTTATTAAAGTATCACTATATAGTTAAATAAATTACAGAAACCTTTTCAAAATTTGTTCATTTAACTTTATATTAATCAACTTTATATTGAATTGTTCATTATTATAATAGTGATAGTAATATTAAATTATTAATAATATTATTTTATTATAGGGTGAATAAATAACTAACAAACTAACTACCCGTAAAGTTCGTTTTCAACTTTTAAGTTGCATTTCAAGTAAATATAAAGTTGGAACTTACTTTGGGGCTTTTAATAGAGTGCAAGACAATTGCAACAAAACAATAATAAAATAATATTGTTAATAAACAAAATTCAAAATCATAATCATTACTTTTGGGGCTTTTTATAACATCTGTTGATTTCTCAACAGTTGTTATCACACAAAACTCTCTCAGTGTAAAACCGTCAAAAATATCAGTGTAACATCTTTTATTACACGATTAAATTTGTTATTAAAGTATCACTATATAGTTTAAATTACAAAAACCTTTGCAACTTCATAATTAAAGTCTTGATATGTGTAATAAACGATGAAGCAAAATCGCCAAAGCATTAGTTACTATTTAAAGTTTTACATATAATAAACTTTTAGTTACTGTTTTTTCAAACCACATATTGAAACAAAAGATAGATATATAATAAACATCATGTTTAACATTAATATTATTATCACTATTATAACATATGTTGAGTTTTCAACAGATAATGTCACACAAAATTCTCTCAGTATTTACCAACGGATTGTGTAATCAGTAGAAGGAAGTAAAACCGTCAAAAGTCTCAGTGTAACAACATCTTTTATTATAAGATTAAATTTGTTATTAAAGTATCACTATATAGTTAAATAAATTGCAGAAACCTTTTCAAAATTTGTTCATTCAACTTTATATTGAATTGTTCATTATTATAATAGTGAGAATAATATTAATTTATTAACAATATTATTTTATTATTATTTTATCATAGGATGAACAAATAACTAACAAACTAACTATTCGTAAAGTTCGTTTTCAACTTTATAAGTTGCATTTCAAGTAAATATAAAGTTGGAACTTACTTTTGGGGCTTTTAATAGAGTGCAAGACAATTACAACACAACAATAATAAAATAATATTGTTAATAAACTAGTTTCAAAATCGTAATCATTACTTTCGGGGCTTTTTATAACATCTGTTGATTTCTCAACAGTTGTTATCACACAAAACTCTCTTAGTGTAAAATCATTAAAAGTCTCATTGTAACATCTTTTATTACACGATTAAATTTGCTATTAAAGTATCACTATATAGTTAAATTATAGAAACTTTTTCAACTTCATAATTAAAGTCTTGATATGTGTAATAAATGATGAAGCAAAATCGCCAAAGCATTGGTTAGTATTACTTAAAGTTTTACATATAATAAACTTTTAGTTACTGTTCTTTCAAACCACATATATTGAAACAAAAGATAGATATATAATAAACATCAAGTTTAGAATTAATATTATTAATAAAATAATATTATTAATAATTTAATATTATTATCACTATTATAACATCTGTTGAGTTTTCAACAAATATTGTCACATAAAATCTCTCAGTATTTACCAATGGATTGTTTAATCGGTAGAATGAAGTAAAACCGTTAAAAGTCTCAGTGTAACATCTTTTATCATATTTTTTAATACTTGTTTTACATAAAATAACCATCTGTTTCAGCAAAGTCTTCATTGATCAAACGTATCTTCAATTTATTGTATATTCCCGTTACATACATGTGTTGAGTTGTCACAGATTGTGAAAAAACTATAGTAACAATTACACTTATTATTAGAATTCCTTAATTTTACTGAAAATATCCGAGTTACACAAACATACAAGATACAAAATACAACCAAAATATCACGAAAGAAAACTATTTACAAAACATACAAGATATAAGTATTCTAATTAAAAGAAACGACAATATCGGTACAAAAGCGAACTAATACCAATTAACAAATTTACTCTAACTGGTCTTCAGGTACAATCTGAAATGAGATCATAAGTTCGAGGCTTGTTGTAGAATCTCAAACAGACTAAAAACTACATACAAAATATAGGCAAAACACAAGAAAAAAAAACCCAAAGAAAACAAAAATGAAAAAAAAACACAAAAACAACACGATAATGCCTCTAACTCCTCAAGAACTGGAAACATATTATTCACCTATACACACATCTTTTTTAAACAGGCTCTAGATGTCGTTCTGATAAAAATAACATTTTTCTTTGATTGTAAGAATCTTCCAATAACACAAATTACATCTTGATTAACAACTATTTATTAGTAATACATTTTTCTTTCGTTGGAAATTTTTTTGAGAAGACTGATAGTAGGAAATTTGAAGAAAATAACATTATGCCACACGTATTGAAACGACGGTTGGTTTCTTTTTCGAATGGTTCAAGAGATATATAAACTTGCAAACTGAAATGACGATTTTCTCGCCTTTTATAGAGTACAAAAAAAAGTTATCTTTACTAAAATACTAAAATAATAATAATGCGCTTGTTGGACCCTTGCGTGAAGTAAAAAACAACTACAAACACCAATGATAAAATAATACTTTATATTTATGGAATATTAAAAGTGATAACAGCTTTGGATTTCCACCCTCTGTTGAGTTAAAAAGGTATACAATATCTGTTGACTTGTCAACAAATCTTATCAAACAACTATAATCCATTACAATTTTCCAATTAGATGTTAACATGTACAGTTGATATTATAATTCAGACTTATTGTACCGTCACACACCTATTAAATTTGCAAAATTTTCAAAGTGAAAAACATGTAGAAACTTAAATAATAAAATAATATTATTAATAATTTAATATTATTATCACTATTATAATAATGAACAATTCAATATAAAGTTGAATGAAATTTTTTGAATATAGTAATGATTAACTTTGGTATTCGAACCTGATCTGTTGAGTTGAAATGTATCCAATATCTGTTGACTTGTCAAATATTACTATCAATGTTATAATTGAACCTATAGTTAATGGTAATGAAAAAAAAATATTATATAAATCAACATCGTTTCATTTGCATTAAGGAGAAATAAGTTTATAGGTGTGTATCAACCGTTATCATTCTAATAGGGAAAAGTCAATTTTAAAGATACGCGGTTACTTTTAAATTTACGCGGTTATCAGGACTTATATATATATATATATATATATATATATATATATATATATATATCCTTATACATTACCCGTTAAAGTTAACAACAAAGCATTGTAAAAATACACAACCAAAAAAAAAAAAAAAAAGATGGCACAAGTTGTTTATTGGGTATTCGATGAGTTTCGTCATTGTGATATAGTCGATATGAGTGATAACACGCGTTTCGTATTTGGTTCTAGAAAAGCCATCCTAGAAATGGATGAGGAATTCCAACTGCAAATTTTTGAAGTTGGAAAAAGAATTAATCTTAGTTGTTTTGAAGAATTCAGATTATTCGGTAAGTTAGATGTCAAGTTTGGAGAATACGAAGAGGAAGAACCACTGCATGTGGTGCGGTGGGTTTACGCTGAATCGGTTAGTAGGGTATCGCTCACCTTTGATGATTTTCAGTACAAATGTACCATCAAAATGAGATAGTAAACTCCAATAGTTTGGAGTTCCTGTAGGAATTGATAGAAGTCAGGATGGCTAACGTTAATCGAACTACAGTAGTCTTGGATCTTGAACGAATGATTCGATCAAGAATAACGACGTTGCAGGAGGAAGCTGAACATGATGTAATGATATTGCCTGCATCTGATGATCAGTCATCAGACGAAGAAGATGAAGATTAGTTATATAATGTTTAATTTATATTTCGTCTAACTACGGTTTATTCTGTTTTTGTTTTATATTATTATGTATTTTTTGTTTCATAACCAATCCATCCAAAAACTAAATTTACAAACTGAATTCAATATAATCTGCTGCACTAATAGATGCTATTGTAGAAACTCTGTAAGTACAAAATCTGATTTATACTACGCTGTAAAAAGGACTATAAAACTTCAAAGTCTGTTTCAAGAATAGATGTGGAATAAAAAATGTCAATTTAAAACTTATAAAGAAAGATACCTGCAACTTAATTAATGAAACACGATTCCCAATGTTAATTTAAAACTTCCCTCTTCAAATTTCAAAAGTTAGGGATTTAAAAATTGAAAACATATGATCACAACATCCACTTATATTAATTAATAAGTAAAGAACTAAATTATTGGTCTGAACAGTTGTTCGTCTATCGAGAACAAGCAACAAATGTTCCTGAATTCAACAGTTGTAATGAAACAACTGTCATCCAATACAATTTTAAAATTACAAAAAGAAAAATTTGTTGGCAAGCCAACAGTTGTAATGAAACAACTGTCATCCAATACAACTTTAAAATTACAAAAAATAACTAAACTTCAGATAACTTGAACATATCTTCACAAAACAACTGTCATCCAATACAACTTCAGTCTATACTATATACTATTTTCAAACATGTTTTGACTGTAAGCAGACGTTACAAAAAACTACTAACAGAGTCAAGAGGATTCTTCTATTTATAAATGACAACATGTATTTTAAAAGAAAGATCTGTTGGCAAGTCAACAGATGTAATGAAATAACTGTCACCCAATACAATTTTCTAATTAAAAAAAACCACTAATCTTTAGAAAACAAGTGATCTTGCTAATACATTCAAATCAACTTTGATTATAACATGTCTTTACACACCCATGAGTCTTCAAGACATATTTCTTTCTTTGACTGATAGCATCTTCAAAAGATGAACCTTAAAAGATCAACATACTCAAGGTGCTTCCTCATAAACTCTACTTGCTAATAGGACACACAAAAACATTCACGGTTATACTTCAACAACAAACCTTGAAAACAAACCTAAAGAAATAACAAATTCAACAAACATACCTATTGACAACTACAACAGCGGGAACACCATTACACGACAGTAAACGCAAACGTCTTCCTCAAAAGATAAGCATAATCACAATCAATGTCTTGGCTGACACCATCTGGAAAAACACTTGATTGCATGAGCTAAGACCTCTATCTGTTAACAGTAAAATATTCACCAAAATACTACATCAACAATGAGTCAAATTAATCAAACACACAACTTGAACAGACAAAAACTAAGACGCTTTAAACAATCGCATAAATCGCTTTAAAAAAGCAAAGACATACCTATCTTGACTTTTGACACTTTGAATCTTGAACCGTTGGTAATGATACAAGTAATATTTTCCTTTGATTGTAAGAATCTTCCAAAATCAACAATTTTTTCAACCTAAATACTCTGGTTGCTAATGGAGCAGAGAAAAGATTGACGGTTATTGAAAACCAAACGGATAAGTTTTATTCTTATTGTTATGATCGATTAGAATTTGGTTACTTGATACTTAAATCCTTCGATTTGAACACGAGTGTGAGAGAAGCATCTGTTATATTATGATTTAAGAAATTTAAGAGAAAGCAGTAAAATATTTGACAGAGAGGGACAGAGATATTGTGACACCCGGCAAATTATGGTTAACAACGTTGTCTAGATGAAAGTCTACCTTAGCGAGTCACGCGTATATCGTACTTAACTGGGTTAGTTAAGTCGGGTTATGGTTCGGGAACTATCGATTTAGTCTAGAGGATCATTGGATGTTGGTCTAGAGGTTCATTAGATGTCGGTCCTTAACCAAGTGTACAAACGGTGACGATTTGTAGGATCGTCAGGGCATACGGAACATACGAGTCTCGAGTCCCGGGAATTGGTGAACGAGGGTGAATATGTGTATTTACATGTGTTATGTGTTTACAATCATTATGTGACTTGTCGGTATGTGAATATGTGTTAACATATGTTAAAACGGGGTTTAACGCACAAAACGCAAGAAACCAGCCCCTATAGGCGATTAGGCAAGCCTAATCGCCCATAAGGGAGGCGAGTAGGCATCATGTGGGCGAGTAGGGGACTGATCGCATGACTGTTCATGCGATTAGGCCCCAATCGCATGAACTTACATGCGATTAGGCTTCCTGATCGCGTGTAAAGCTGCATAATCGCATGTTACGTGCTGGACGACTAAAAACGACTATAAATACCATACTTGACCTCATAAACTTCATTATACAAACCCTAGTCGTCCCATAACCTGCCCCAACACACACACAACCTCTGGAACGCGATTTTTGATCAAAACACAAGGATTCAAGCATAATCCATCGTTCTTTCATAATCCTAAGGTTTGGTTTCCATCCATGAATCTTTATAAACGTTTTTAATCAATCCCTAGTGGTCCAGACCTGTTCTAAAACGAAAAAGCTTTCTGATAATCGTTAATAAGGGTTGTTAATCGGATTCTAACTAGTATACATGCGTTATGGGTGTTATGATTAGAAAGCTAGGGTTTTTTTATGATTCATAATGATGGATTAACATGTTATTAGGTTAAATCAGAATAATATTAATGTTATGATGATAATATCTGAGTAATTGATTATTAGGGTTATTGTTATGCATGTTAGTATGATGATTGCATGCTATGTGAATGGTGTTTGGATTACGTGATTGCATGCAGGGCTGATAATACGAGGCAAAACGAAGGGTTTTGGTTGAAACATGTTTAGGATGGCGTTTGGGATGATATTGGGTAGTTACACACGTTCTGGATCTGATTTGGAGCGTTAAACGCGCGAAAAAACCGGAACAGCAAGGTTACAGGCGATTAGGATTGCTAATCGCCAGTCTTTCATGCGATTAGGGCCTAATCGCATGAACTTACATGCAATCAGCCCTGATTGCTAGTTTTTATATGCAATCAGCCCTAATTGCTAGTTTTTACATGCAATCAGCCCTGATTGCTAGTTTTTATATGCAATCAGCCCTGATTGCTAGTTTTTATATGCAATCAGCCCTGATTGCTAGTTTTTATATGCAATCAGTCCTAAATGCTAGTTTACCTTTCCTAATCGCGTGTACTGCTGCTGTAAGTGTAAATTAGCATTCCGAGACCCGATTTGACATGTAGTAACATGCTAGGAACCTCGTAACATATCTAATAACTTGGTAACATATGTTTGGATGTAATTCGGTGATACGTGAACTATGTGCTATAACTTGGTGTGCGTTAACGTATGTTAAGTGTGATTGCATGATTGCATGTTTGAGAGCATAAACATAACACGGGGAGTCTCGGGTCACCAATGGGATGTCGAGTCTTGTACTTTGGGTCAGTTAAACAGTCACGGTGTTTTCAAACGAACTTGGTTATGGTCTGGACATCTAGGGACTAATTAACCTGCGGGTTATTAGTCTAAGTACTTGTAACTGTCATATGTTAGGTCGCCGCTTTACGGGACTAGCATAGCAGCTGAGTTTACTCGGGTTAAGGAGTAACGCAACTTAAGGTGAGTTTACGGCCCCTCTTTTAAACTGGTTTCATACTCTCGGGGGAGAAAACATGTGTTAAAACGATTATTTGGTAACTACTGTCATACTATGGGTTTCTATTGTGTACTACACGATCTTTGGAAGTCCCGGGGGGAACCATGAATGTGCGGGTTTGCACAACGGGGAAATGTGAATAGCGCTATTGGGAGTGACCAACCCCGCTCGTCGACTTGGAGGGTCGGCGGGTGCATATTGTCTCAAACAAGAACAACAGGAACAACAGGGTTACTACATCGGGCACACATTTGGTATTCGAGTTAGTAATGGTTTTCCAATCGTGGTAGTAACAAAACATACGCCTAGCTAGCGTACTCTGGTTTTCGATTTGTTATAGTATGGACAGGTTGACTTGGTACTTGGATACAAAACCTGTAAACTCACCAGCATTTTTGTGCTGACGTAAACTTTTACATGTTTTCTCAGGTCGCTAAGGTAGCACGACTGGACTAGGGCGCACGCGTCTGAACGGCGTCTAACTAGGGTTGCATGGTCTTATAAAAGTTGAACTATTGTTTCACTGTTGAGATACTGTTTTGAATAAGCTTTCGCTGTAAACGGGATTTTAAACTATGTTTTGAAATTGCATTTATATTCATTTAGACTTGTTTATTGTGATCGTTGGTTTGGATCCTGGTTTGTCATGCGCCTCGCGGTAAAACTCCGCAAGTGGATTTTGAGGGTGTGACAGATTGGTATCAGAGCCAATGGTTATAGTGAACTAGGACTGCATGTAGAGTCTAGTCTATAGCCGAGTCGCACACACTAGACGATCACATGGTACTAAACATTAAGGTGGTTTACGTATGGTCTTGTCGGGTGTCTCTAAATTGTTGGTCTTTCTACGTTACATCATCCGTTCTATCTTAGGTCGGGTTACGTACTTTCTAGGCGGGGTAGTATATTGGAGTAAATCGTGTACTCTTGAGATTTGTCCAAGGCTCGGACATCTCCCTTTCATACTCCAATAGAAACACTTGCCATAAACTACCGTAGTATTACGGTGTGTAGCTAAGAGTCTATGTTCGGTGACTTGAACTTTGAACTAGGAGAACACTTGGAGGACCATGTAGAGCGGTTTATCATTTTGGGTGCACACAAAATCATAAACCGAAATGCATGGAAGCCCTGGTGAGCTCTGGGTTTGAAGGGATAGTCCTGGATTGGATCTAGCTTTGATCTTGTGAACATTAGTGGTTATCTTTATCTGCGAAACTAAATTTTCTCGTTCTTTCTGCCAGAATCATGTCTGGAGTACGAGGAGGACGTGGAGGTGGTCGCAATGGTGGACGTGGTGGTGGTCGCGGTGGTGCTGGTGGTCGCGGAGGTATTAACCTATCGCAGGCTGATCTGAACAACTTACTCCAAGCTGCCTTTCAGTTAGGGCACAACGGTGGTGGTAAGTTGATTTATCCATTTTCTTTGCCTCATTGGTGAACCTTGTTTACATTATTCGTGGTTTCTCATACGTTTCATTTTAGGTGGTCCTGTTGACCCACCCCCACCCATGTGCACCTACAAGATGTTCCGGGATTGTAAGCCCCAGGAATTCTCTGGCACTGAGGGTGCGGTGAGCTTGCTTAGGTGGTTGGAGAAAGTGGAGTCAGTATTTCTGATGTGTAACTGTCTCCCAGAAGATCGGGTTAAGTATGCTGCTGCGTTATTCCAGGATGTGGCATTGACTTGGTGGAATGGCATCACCCAGAATATGGGTATTGGGGAGGCATATGCTATGCCATGGGAGAATTTTGTGCAGTTGCTGAAGCGTGAGTATTGTCCGAGGGAAGAGGTACAGAAGCTGGAGCACGAGGTATGGAACCTCAAGATGACTGGGTCGGAAATTGAGAAGTATACTGTGAGGCGGAATGAGTTGGCAGTGCTGTGTCCCGATCTGCATGTGCCAGAATACCGTAGGATTGAACACTATGTCTCGGGGTTAGTACCGGAAATTGCAGGATTAGTGGCTGCGGGAAATCATCCTACATACGCAGAGGTGGTTCGATCGGCTCATAGGATGACCAACTTAAAGGTGAATAAGGGTATTTTGCCTGCGAAGGGTTCGACTGTTAAGGCCCCAGAGAACAACAAGCGCAAGTGGGAAAATGACGGGAAAGGATCTGGGCCAACCCAGTAGGGTAAGAGGTTTGATAATGGGGGTTCTTCTTCTTCGGGTAACAAGCAGGGTGGTTATGCGGGGAAACTGCCCAAATGTAACAAGTGTGGACGCCATCATCAAGGGAACTGCGACAGTAACCGTTGTCATCGCTGCCAGCGAATTGGGCATTTTGCTAAGGATTGTCGGGCTACACTTCCATTGACTCAGGCCCCGACTACTAACTCAGCTCCGACTACTCAGGGGACTACAGGAAGACAAGGATGCTACAACTGTGGTGACACTGGGCATTACAAGAAGGATTGCCCAAAACTGAAGCAGGGTGGAAACAACGGTAATGGGAACAACGGGGGCGGCGGCAGAAATGCACGTGCCTTCGTCATTGGAGCCGCTGAGGCTAGACAGGACCCTGACACAGTCACCGGTACGTTCCTTCTCAATAATCGTTCTGTTAGTGTGTTATTTGATTCTGGTGCCGACAAGAGTTTTGTATCCATGGGAGTTAGTCGACTGATAGATGTAGTACCCGTACCATTAGAGACCAAGTATATTATTGAGTTGGCTGACGGTAAAAAGATTGAAGCTACTAGTATCCTTCGGGAGTGTCAATTAGAGTTGTCGGGTTTATCGTTCCCCATCGACCTTATGCCGGTACCATTGGGTAGTTTTGACGTTGTGGTAGGAATGGATTGGTTATCTTTGTATCGCGCGGAGATTGTCTGTTACGATAAGGTTATTCGGATTCCTCTCCCTGATGGAGAATTCCTTTCTGTGTACGGTATCAAGGATGGTGTTCCGCTAAACATCATCTCTAGCCTGAAAGCCCTTAAGTGTCTTCGAAAGGGTTATCCAGCCGTTTTGGCGCTTTTATCTGTTTCCTCTAGTGATGAGAAGAAGATCGACGACATTCCGGTGGTACGCGAGTTTCCTGATGTTTTTCCCGATGATTTATCTGGTCTTCCTCCTCATCGTCAAGTCGAGTTCGGTATTGATCTTGTACCAGGGGCTGCTCCTATTGCTCGGGCCCCCTACCGTCTTGCACCTCCCGAGATGCAGGAATTGTCTAGTCAGTTACAGGAACTCTTGGACAAGGGTTTCATCAGACCAAGTTCTTCCCCTTGGGGAGCCCCGATTCTATTTGTTAAGAAGAAGGATGGAAGTTTCCGATTGTGTGTGGACTACAGAGAACTGAACAAATTGACCGTCAAGAACCGTTATCCTCTTCCACGTATTGATGATCTATTCGACCAGCTTCAGGGTTCTAGTTATTATTCCAAGATTGACTTGAGGTCCGGTTATCACCAGCTGCGCGTCAGGGAGGCTGACGTTGCCAAGACTGCCTTTCGAACACGTTATGGCCATTTCGAATTCTTGGTCATGCCTTTCGGTCTTACGAACGCACCGGCGGTTTTCATGGATTTGATGAACCGCGTTTGCAAACCATATCTTGACAAGTTCGTCATTGTGTTTATTGATGACATTCTGATCTACTCTAAGAACAAGACCGAACACGAGAAACATCTGCGGTTAGTTTTGGAACTCTTGCGACGGGAACAACTTTACGCCAAGTTCTCAAAGTGTGACTTTTGGTTACGCGAAGTTCAGTTCCTAGGACATGTGGTTAATGAACTAGGAATTCATGTCGATCCAGCTAAAATCGAAGCAATCAAGGACTGGGGAGCACCAAAGACGCCAACTGAGGTGCGGCAATTCCTAGGCCTTGCGGGCTACTATCGTCGTTTTATTCAGGGGTTCTCGAAGATCGCTCAACCCCTGACCACTCTCACTCAGAAGGATAGGAAATTCGACTGGGGTGAATCACAAGAGTCAGCGTTTGAGGAACTAAAGTCTAAACTTTGTTCTGCTCCTATTTTGTCCTTACCTGAAGGCCCTGATGATTTCGTTGTTTACTGTGATGCTTCTATTCATGGTCTCGGTTGTGTGTTGATGCAACGCGAGAAGGTGATTGCGTATGCTTCTCGTCAACTCAAGGTGCACGAGAAGAACTACACCACCCATGACTTGGAGTTGGGTGCCGTGGTATTCGCGTTGAAAATTTGGAGACATTACTTGTACGGTACCAAATGCACCATCTACACCGATCACAAGAGTCTCCAACATATTTTCGACCAACAACACTTGAACATACGGCAGCGTCGTTGGATTGAACTCCTGAACGACTATGATTGTGCTATTAAGTACCATCCTGGCAAGGCGAATGTTGTAGCAGACGCCTTGAGCAGGAAGGAATCGACTAAACCTCGTCGCGTTCGGGCATTGCAGCTCACCATTCATTCATCCTTACCTGATCAACTCCGTTCTGCTCAGTTGGAAGCTTTGAAGGAGGAAAACCTTAAAGCTGAAACTATGCACGGTGCCGACAAGCACCTCGAGCGAAGGCCTGATGGCCTGCACTACTTCGCAGAACGCATATGGGTTCCTTTATTCGGGGGACTACGGGAGCTTGTCCTTGATGAGGCTCATAAGTCCCGGTATTCTATTCATCCTGGTTCGGATAAGATGTACCAAGATCTGAAGGTGCTTTACTGGTGGCCAAACATGAGGTCGGATATAGCCTCATACGTGAGCAAATGCTTGACCTGTGCTAAGGTCAAGGTGGAATACCAGAAACCGTCGGGTCTCTTACAACAACCTGAAATTCCGGAATGGAAATGGGAACGGATTACTATGGATTTTGTCACACAACTTCCTAAATCACCAAGCGGGAATGACAAGATATGGGTGATTGTCGATCGGTTGACGAAATCAGCCCATTTTCTTGCTATTAAGGAGACCGACACCATGGATCGTTTGGCTCGTCTGTACTTGAAGGAAGTTGTTTCTAAACACGAGGTGCCAGTTTCTATTATCTCGGATCGTGACTCCCATTTTACTTCGCACTTCTGGAAGTCTTTGCACAAGGCTTTGGGTACCCAACTAGACATGAGTACAGCTTATCATCCACAGACTGACGGTCAGAGTGAGCGCACGATTCAAACTTTAGAAGATATGCTGCGGGCATGTGTCATTGATTTTGGCAAAGGTTGGGAAGCTCATCTACCGTTAGTAGAATTCTCGTACAACAACAGTTATCACACGAGCATCAAGGCGGCTCCGTTCGAAGCACTGTACGGACGGAAATGCCGTTCTCCTCTTTGTTGGGCTGAAGTGGGTGAGAGTCAACTCACTGGGCCTGAACTAGTGTACGAAACTTCGGAAAAGATCGTACAGATTCGTAACCGGTTGGCAGCGGAACGGGACCGGCAAAAGAGTTATGCCGATCAGCGTCGCAAACCATTGGAATTCCAAGTCAATGACAAAGTACTTCTAAAAGTCTCACCGTGGAAGGGCGTCATACGCTTTGGGAAGCGTGGCAAACTCAATCCGCGGTATGTCGGCCCATTTACGATCCTGGAACGGATTGGGCCGGTGGCATATCGTCTTGATTTACCGACGGAGCTCGGTAACGTACATAACGTCTTCCATGTGTCAAACTTGAAGAAGTGTCTGGCTGACGAGTCTCTCATCGTTCCACTAGAAGAGATCAAGGTTGATGATCGTCTTCGGATTGTGGAAGAACCTGTGGAGATCCTTGATTACAAGATTCGTAGCCTACGTCACAGCAAGATTCGTATCGTTAAGGTTCGGTGGAACTCGAACCGGGGACCGGAGTATACGTGGGAACGGGAGGATCAGATGAAGTCTAAATATCCTCACCTCTTTCCTAAGGAAGCGTTCGAGTCGAGATATGTCTCTTCTGCAGCTGAATGAATCTCGGGGCGAGATTCCTTTTAACGTGGGGATGATGTGACAACTCGGGTAAATCTCTCTTTTGATTTCTATCTTTTGTTTGTTCCCTTTGTTATTTCCTTGTTCTTTTGGTACTTGTGCAATTTTCGGGACGAAAATTCTTTTAACGTGGGGATGATGTGACACCCGGCAAATTATGGTTAACAACGTTGTTTAGATGAAAGTCTACCTTAGCGAGTCACGCGTATATCGTACTTAACTGGGTTAGTTAAGTCGGGTTATGGTTCGGGAACTATCGGTTTAGTCTAGAGGATCATTGGATGTTGGTCTAGAGGTTCATTAGATGTCGGTCCTTAACCAAGTGTACAAACGGTGACGATTTGTAGGATCGTCAGGGCATACGGAACATACGAGTCTCGAGTCCCGGGAATTGGTGAACGAGGGTGAATATGTGTATTTACATGTGTTATGTGTTTACAATCATTATGTGACTTGTCGGTATGTGAATATGTGTTAACATATGTTAAAACGGGGTTTAACGCACAAAACGCAAGAAACCAGCCCCTATAGGCGATTAGGCAAGCCTAATCGCCCATAAGGGAGGCGAGTAGGCATCATGTGGGGCGAGTAGGGGACTGATCGCATGACTGTTCATGCGATTAGGCCCCAATCGCATGAACTTACATGCGATTAGGCTTCCTGATCGCGTGTAAAGCTGCATAATCGCATGTTACGTGCTGGACGACTAAAAACGACTATAAATACCATACTTGACCTCATAAACTTCATTATACAAACCCTAGTCGTCCCATAACCTGCCCCAACACACACACAACCTCTGGAACGCGATTTTTGATCAAAACACAAGGATTCAAGCATAATCCATCGTTCTTTCATAATCCTAAGGTTTGGTTTCCATCCATGAATCTTTATAAACGTTTGTAATCAATCCCTAGTGGTCCAGACCTGTTCTAAAACGAAAAAGCTTTCTGATAATCGTTAATAAGGGTTGTTAATCGGATTCTAACTAGTATACATGCGTTATGGGTGTTATGATTAGAAAGCTAGGGTTTTTTATGATTCATAATGATGGATTAACATGTTATTAGGTTAAATCAGAATAATATTAATGTTATGATGATAATATCTGAGTAATTGATTATTAGGGTTATTGTTATGCATGTTAGTATGATGATTGCATGCTATGTGAATGGTGTTTGGATTACGTGATTGCATGCAAGGCTGATAATACGAGGCAAAACGAAGGGTTTTGGTTGAAACATGTTTAGGATGGCGTTTGGAATGATATTGGGTAGTTACACACGTTCTGGATCTGATTTGGAGCGTTAAACGCGCGAAAAACCGGAACAGCAAGGTTACAGGCGATTAGGATTGCTAATCGCCAGTTTTTATGCGATTAGGGCCTAATCGCATGAACTTACATGCAATCAGCCCTGATTGCTAGTTTTTATATGCAATCAGCCCTAATTGCTAGTTTTTACATGCAATCAGCCCTGATTGCTAGTTTTTATATGCAATCAGCCCTGATTGCTAGTTTTTATATGCAATCAGCCCTGATTGCTAGTTTTTATATGCAATCAGTCCTAAATGCTAGTTTACCTTTCCTAATCGCGTGTACTGCTGCTGTAAGTGTAAATTAGCATTCCGAGACCCGATTTGACATGTAGTAACATGCTAGGAACCTCGTAACATATCTAATAACTTGGTAACATATGTTTGGATGTAATTCGGTGATACGTGAACTATGTGCTATAACTTGGTGTGCGTTAACGTATGTTAAGTGTGATTGCATGATTGCATGTTTGAGAGCATAAACATAACACGGGGAGTCTCGGGTCACCAATGGGATGTCGAGTCTTGTACTTTGGGTCAGTTAAACAGTCACGGTGTTTTCAAATGAACTTGGTTATGGTCTGGACATCTAGGGACTAATTAACCTGCGGGTTATTAGTCTAAGTACTTGTAACTGTCATATGTTAGGTCGCCGCTTTACGGGACTAGCATAGCAGCTGAGTTTACTCGGGTTAAGGAGTAACGCAACTTAAGGTGAGTTTACGGCCCCTCTTTTAAACTGGTTTCATACTCTCGGGGGAGAAAAACATGTGTTAAAACGATTATTTGGTAACTACTGTCATACTATGGGTTTCTATTGTGTACTACACGATCTTTGGAAGTCCCGGGGGGAACCATGAATGTGCGGGTTTGCACAACGGGGAAATGTGAATAGCGCTATTGGGAGTGACCAACCCCGCTCGTCGACTTGGAGGGTCGGCGGGTGCATATTGTCTCAAACAAGAACAACAGGAACAACAGGGTTACTACATCGGGCACACATTTGGTATTCGAGTTAGTAATGGTTTTCCAATCGTGGTAGTAACAAAGCATACGTCTAGCTAGCGTACTCTGGTTTTCGATTTGTTATAGTATGGACAGGTTGACTTGGTACTTGGATACAAAACCTGTAAACTCACCAGCATTTTTGTGCTGACGTAAACTTTTACATGTTTTCTCAGGTCGCTAAGGTAGCACGACTGGACTAGGGCGCACGCGTCTGAACGGCGTCTAACTAGGGTTGCATGGTCTTATAAAAGTTGAACTATTGTTTCACTGTTGAGATACTGTTTTGAATAAGCTTTCGCTGTAAACGGGATTTTAAACTATGTTTTGAAATTGCATTTATATTCATTTAGACTTGTTTATTGTGATCGTTGGTTTGGATCCTGGTTTGTCATGCGCCTCGCGGTAAAACTCCGCAAGTGGATTTTAAGGGTGTGACAGATATGGTACCTTTATATAGTTTTTGTGATGAGGTTTTGGATTTGAAATTTGAATTTGAATTTCGAGCTCAAAATTAGAAGCAACAGTTGTATGAAACTCTGTTAAAGCAAGTGGCAAATATTTAATTAATTTATTATGAACCGTTGTTCAGCCAAGCACTGTTGAGACAAGTGGCATTATTTAATTCTATTTTAAGCTGAAGAATGACATCACCTTTATCATCAGCAAGGCATTGTTGGCCTATCTCTATGGCTGCCACGTCAGCTTTTTTTTTAGTGATTTCTTATGTCATTCACGACTCTCCTATTATAGAAAGTATAGATAGATATAGATATAGATATAGACTTTTTTCTTTTTCTTTCACCTCATGGCCACGAGAATATGCCACTTATTATTATTATTAGTGGTGGTGGTGGTGGTCGTGGTGGTGGTAGTCGTAGTCGCAGTCGTGGTAGTCGTAGTCGTGGTAGCAGTAGTAGTGGTGGTGGTGGTGGTGGTGGGGATGGGGGTGGTGGTGGTGGTAGGTATAGTTAGTGGTGGTGGTGGTGGTAGTTGTAGTCGTATTGGTAGTAGTATACCCTAAGCTCGCTCCAGGTGTTTGCGTCTTGACCATATTTTCTCATTTTTATGCTCCCCTCATTACGAACACCTATATAGTATAAAATAAATAAACAAATACTAAAATGGACTCAAAATGAATAGAAAACTAATAGATAAATATACAAAATACATGGAATAAGAGATGTGTTTTTCAACACATCATACTTTGCTAAAATCTGTCGGAAAATTTTATACCCGTGCAAGCTAGATCATTGACGTCTAAGGTTGAAGTTCGAGCATCCTTGGGCGCTGTTGAGGAAGGAGGACATAACAGTTATTCCAATTTTCTTTTGTTGCCAATCTTCTGTAACTTTGCCGATCTCGTGCTGCTGCTGTGAACATTCAAAGTGAATCAGTGCTGTTGTACTAATTTGTTCTAAACAGAGGAGGACCCGTGGATAGAATGGATTTGTCCAATTGTTAGTTACCGGGGCTGGATAAGTCTTAACCGGCATCACCACATACTTACTCGCGTAGGAGGAAGATGGGTGATTAGGGTGCGCAGTCTGAAATGCCAACAGTTAAAGAGCCCATGTTTCAGTGTCTTATGCTAACAACAATAAACTATACCATCTGGAGTATGCGAATGGAAGTAATCATGGGTATTTATGGAGCGTGGGAGGTAATCGAACCAGGTTCTACGGATGCAAAGATTAACAATGTCGGTATTGGGCTCCTTTATTTTCTCCTTGAATTCAGGATTAGCCAACGCAGGCAATACTCTCCCTTGACCAACCTTGTTTACTTCTGTGGATTAAAAATAAAAGTTGTAGCAGTTGATCCCAGTGCAAACTCTATCATCCTTGACAATGGTAACCCTTTCACCATTTGTAAGACGATCTTTTTGTGTGTAGGAGTAAGGCACATCACAAGCAGCCTTGGTACACATGAGTCTTACCTTTATTGTAGTTAATGGCTGCACCAAAACTATATAACTTGATTCCCTCTTTTGCTCTGTTGTATTGGCTTCTCCCCATTGATACTTATAGCCAATGTCCATTGACACTTCAATCCCACCCTTGGCGATAAATGGAATCGCGTTAACTTCAATTGTTATAGATAAATCAAAACTCGCAGACACACCATTAGTCCAAGTAGCGGTCCTAGAATCGGATATGGAATATGTGATGGTAACTATGGGTTCTTTGTCTATGCTGTCATTAGTTGCAAAAGCAAGGGAAACTTATTGGATTTCCTCTTGATAAATCATGGAAAGGGAGAGGCGGTATATTACATTTGAGATCTCTCTTTGCAGGACGTGCCTTTCAACCAAGCCTTGTCTGTCTTGACATGGGAAACCTCTTGGATTTATGTTTAAAAATTTTGAAAAAAACCTCACCCAACTCATTTTCCAGTTTTAGTTACACTTACCTGCCAATTTTTACGATATGATAAACCTCTTATAAACAAAATTAAAGCAAAAATAAAAACTTTCAAAATAAAAGTTGATAAATTTGGTGATTTTGACGTCCTTTAGGGGAATTCTCCAAGATGGTCAATTTGGAAGCAAACTTGCAAAAAAAAGATAAAATAACTGTATTTATTGAAAATAAAGAAGAAATAAAAATGAAAAGGAAAATAAAGAAGAATAAGTATGGGTATATTAAGAGATAAAGTTTAGAGTAAAGGTTTACTTTGGAGGTTTACTAGTACCCTTAAGTGAAGATTTAAGGGAGATATTTATACTATATTTATGGGCCTTTGGAGGACCCGGCCATGGGCCAATCTCACCATAGGTTGTTCGGTTCGAGCCTTACTGACTCCAAAGCTGACGGCTCGACCTACTGGTCACATGTTCTCTTCATTGTATGTAATGAGAAGCTTTGGTATTATCATGGTTGCAAGCATTGTAACACTATTCCATATTCACTTTTTGATATCACTTTATTTGTATCACTTTGTGATATGTAAATTAATTTTTTTTTAGCGTATGTAGTTCACGGGTTGTAACCTAGTAAAACATTAAACTAACTTGAGGGAACAAGACAAAGATCAATTTTGTAACTTACTCAAATTATCTTAGACAGTTTCAGATTCAATTGCATTATTTTCAATCAAGTCAAGCAACTAAAATGTTGTTGTCAGTTAATTAAGGCTTTACAACGACTCAATGGCTTTTTTTACAATCAAGTCAAGCAACAAAAATGTTGTTGTCAGTTGATTTGGGTCCAGATCTCACGAATCGTGTCATGTACGCCAATTAAACACGGGTACTATTGTAATTTACTTAAATTATGTTTGACAATTTCAGATACTTACAACGATTCAATAGCATTATTTTCAATCAAGTCAAGCAACTAAAATGTTGTTAGTTACTTAAGACGTTACAAGGACTCAATGGTGTTATTTACAATCAAGTCAAGAAACAAAAATGTTGTCCGTTAATTCAGGTCCAGATATCACGGATCGTGTCATGTACGTAAATTAAACACAGGTACTATAGTCATAGATACAAAATTTATAAAATAATCTATAAATGATCGATAACATTGATATCTTTTCTAGGAAACGTAATCACTTTTTACATTTAAAACTTACTCAACAAGTCGATTACGGAAAGAAACTGACGGCATATATATATTACTAACAAGTTGGCCTCGGTTAAGCCTTCCCAACTCCAGGCTAACTTCTGAATAATCACAGGTCCCAAACTATGTCCATTGGTTTCATTTAAATTATACATATGCTTCCACATTTGTATGGTTCTTAAATTTGGGTTTGGGGTTGTGTTTACAAAAAATGGTAAGATGCGGGTGTATGGTTGGAATTAATGGTGGGAGATAGTGTAATATTATTGCCAGGCATGGAAAAACCACATACTAGACCAGAAGCATCCAAAAATATTCGACACAGCACAGCCATCACACATTTGGAATTTTTTTTCATAAATGTTTAATATTATTATTATACTAGATTATACCCGGGAGCCTCCCGGGTTGAAAAATTTAATATAATACATTAATTTTATATATAAAATAGACTGATGTATAACTCTAATATTATTATCTAATTTAAAACAAATTAACAATGTACAACTCCAATGCTAACACCTAACCTAAAATAATGTAGAACTTTAATGTAACTCTAATATTAACACATATCCTAAAGACTAAACAAATGTACAACTCTAACATACTAATATTGATACCTAACTTAAAACAACGTATAACTCTATTAACCTATTCGGCCCTGGTTGAAAAAAAATCATATTTACTGATTTAAACATAATTAGTGACTTGTCTATACATGATTAATGATTTACCTGAACACTTTGTGTTTTTTTCCTGTTTGAACAAAACCCCACAAAAAAATTTCTCCGTTTTTTATATAGCACTATGGTACTCGTTGGAAAGATAATAAAACGCTTGTTAATTTGGTGTAATTTTTTTCTTTAAAAAATCTCGTATATTAAAGATATTAATGTTTAAAAGTTATGGGAGGAAACATGAGGGTGAAAAATCCAATTTTGTTTTTAAATTATTTTTTTCCTAAAATATCTCAATGCCACATGGGATGACACATGACACACTCAAGGAAAAGAATGTCTCTTTAAGTGCCATGTCATTAAAATGGCTTTGCTTTATTATATGTATAGATATATCATATCAATCATTTACAAACACAATTTGCGCCAGTAAACTTTTCGTCTTTTGCTTTCCAGCCACAGCTACAGTATATATACGATAAAATGACGTAATTGCCCTTCTAAATTTACGAAACTGCCCTTTCCAGAATTCAGCTTCTTTTCTCTTGACAGCACATATACAGCCGGTCAACACCAAAAGAAAACGTGCTGCCAGAGTTGACATTACACGTTTAGACCTTCAAACATATACAGCCAGTCGACACCAAAAGAAAACGTGCTGCCGGAGTTGACATTATACGTTTAGACCTTCAAAGAACGACAGTAGCCGTCGTTTAGGGGATGTCTTGGGTAGCGGCAGCCAACAGGTAACGATTGTAAACACAAGACCTGCACCACCGCAGGCGCAAAGGATGGCTTCGTCACAAGGCCGGCTGAAGCATAATTATTTTGAGGCTCAAGTTTTGGGCCTCCACTACATGGGGCCTCAAAACTCATTTTTTTGTGTGTGTATTATGGGATGGCTTCTCAAAAAGTGGAGTACGTTGTGAAAGAAAACCAGACCATGTAAATATGATTTAAGGCAGCATTAATCATTATTATCTAATAAATATTATTTCGTAACAACTTGTTACACGTTATAGTTGGTTGGCCTATGCGGTGCGACATGTGTCACCATGTCTCTTTAATAGAACGCAATTTAACCCGACTTGCCTTAACCATTGAACATAATTGAGTATTATTATTATTATTATTATTATTATTATTATTATTTTATTTATTTTTTTTTTAATAAAATATTTTTCCATTAACATAAAAGGGTAAATTACATAACGATGGTAGGTAGGCGGGCAACAAGCTGCGCCGCCACCCCTTTTTGAATAGAAAATCCTAATCTGCTAAAAATAAAACCCCGCCCTTGAGGGGGGTGGAAAAGTTGCTGTGCACTACTCGTTGAACCCGAGCCAAAAACCGCACCGCCTCCGGTGCTAGGGAACCGAACGTGTCAAAGGCCAAGGGAACGAAAACATGCTGATTATCCTCACATGCTTTAGCATGCTTTTCCACTTTCTTGGATTCAGCTCTCATGACTGCTTGCCCGGCCACAAACCCGCTATCTCGAAGCCCAACAAGGGGGGACACCCCGGTAAGATCAACACATGCATGTTTCCCACCTTCCCAACCAAAAACTAAGACGTCAGCTGGGCGCAAGGTGGACCTCCCCTCCGCGGGGGTCTGTGAGAAAATTAACTGACGCCTCTTTTCTTGCGGAGATCCCCGCTCTTCTAAGGATGTCTGCCAAAGCATCCCGGACAAAATCATGCCGATATTTAAACCCTGGCAATTCCTTACAATGCAACGCATGTTCCCCATACTTATCAAGGCATGCTTTGCGACAAACCGGACAATTTTCATCATCGGGGAAAATGGGTATCATCAGCCGGTATTTAAGGATTGCCCTGTACTCTACTGCCGACATCCGTTGCCCCAAGCCTTCGATAGGTAACACAGTAAGGAAGTCATGGGCGTGAGGCTTTTGCAAGCATTCTAAGATTGCCTTCTGACGGACAGACAGACGAAAATCCTCCTCCAAACTTTGTGCGATTCGGTTATAAAGAGCATTCGCCAGAGTTTTTTGTGGCTTTTTGGGGGCGGTGTCCTTATTAAAGAAACCGCCAATATCAAAGTCAGTAAGGGATCGTTGTAAAAGGTCAACAGCGCCAGAATAATCCGTGTCAACATGAGCAACCCCACTGTTACGTAATATGTGGTCTTGCAGCCCCCGGGACTGGGATCTGGAGGCCACAAAAGCATAGGCAGCCACGTCCCGGGCTGAGGAGAGACCTAACCCACGAAGTCGAAGCGGTAAAGTCGCAACCCGCCACTGGAGGTCCCCAAAAAAAGCCCCCCACAGACCACAATGTCTTCTATGGCCTCCCGAAGGCCTTTGTCGAAACAGGAAACAGCATTTTCCACAAAGGGAGGCTGACAGGTACGCAAACTGAAGAGCAACTTGGCCACACCCATACATGATCTAAGTAATAGAAGCTCGCATTGGGGATCCCGCAATCTAGGAAGGAGCCTCATGAGGTCAACAGCCCGCGCCACCCTATTAGCTGATAGATCACTTATGAAACCTGCGTCGCGGCTGACTGCCCCACCAAGCAGTTTGACCCCCCGATCCGGTCTGCCAATGTCACTAGGAAACAGACCTGGCCGGATCTTGCCCCCATCACACGACGGCCAGAAAACCTCAGTTTTTCTAATATTGAGCTGGAGCCCTAGAGATGGCCCATCTATGCTAATAATGTCAAGTGCTTTAGCCACCTGAACAGAATCCCCGATAATCGTCCCGTCATCTAAGTACCAAGCATGGAAGGGAAGGTCGCAGTTATCCTGTACCTTTAGCACGAGGGGGTGTAAAGCTAGAGCAAAGAGCAAGGGCCCCAAAGGGTCCCCTTGCTGAACCCCAGCGAAGGCTCCAATACGCTCATTCCCCACATACAGCCTAGCTGGCTGAGCATATAAGAACTGAACCCACGGGAAAATGGAAGGGCAGTGACAGTGAACTTCCCGTAACAGAGCAGTGCGATCAATAGCGTTGAAAGCGTTAGAAAAATCAACCGTAAGCATAGCAAGCGAGCCATCATCATGGAACGAATCAAGAAACCTGTTAGCACTATGAAGCACAGCCTCCGCCCCATTTGGAATTCCAACCCCAAACTGAAAGTCCCTTAAATATTTAACAACTTCTTTCCCCACTTTCTTCATGGCCACCTTAGAAACCAGTCTCCTCCATATGGCCCCTACGGCAATAGGGCGGATGCCATTGTCAGGCTTAAGCAACGGAGTGAGGGGAGCCGAAGCAATATATTCTGCGAGCACCTTGGGGCACAACCCCCCCAGCCACAGGTTAACTAATTCAGAGATGGCCGCTAGTAACCCAGATGCCGTAGCTGTCCCTTCACCACCAAGGGCGTCCATCAAGTGTTGTGCCCGCAGGCCATCACGCCCACAGGATGTCCCTTTCGGGAATGATTTCACACACCGGTAAACACACTCATCATCCACAGTTAAGGCCGGTTGGGTCAGGGGTAGGGAGGGGAGATTGGGAGGCGGGACAATGGGGTGTTTGTCAATAAGAGCTTGCATGGTAGATTCCCCTGTGGGGGCAATCCCATTGGAACATAACACTTTAACCGCTGCAGTGAAGTGACCATCACTAACCTTCCTAAGGCACTGCTTGACGTTGGGGTTGACCTCATCGGATCCCCCCGCTGACGTAGCCCTCGCCGGGAGGACCCTTCCCCCATCATCTGAAAAAAGCAACGCGACCAAATCTGCAAAGCCAGACCCCTCTTTCCACATAGATAAAGCCCGTCGAATGCTGTCACATTGCAAAGACTTACGGTTCCCAGACCTTCTCTCCTGCCTAGAAGACGGAGTAACAACCTTGAGAGTACAACGAGGGAAAAGCAAAAGCTTGACCCAGTTTTTGATAGAACCCGGAGAGGCCACAACCTTACGAATGACACTTGTTAAAGCATGCGCAAAAGCCATACGGCAACTAGGGGGGATGCTTTTAACAGTCCTAACCGGGAGAGAGAAAACCCGATCCAGGAGGGCGGCGTCACCCACCACTCCATCCGTTTCTCTTTGTACAGGCTCCATTCCAGGGTCCCTAGGCATCGGAATCCCCACAATGTAATCCCCAGTTGACCCAGACCCCACAGAGAATGTGAAAACACCATCGGGATGGTGGCACCCTCTACTAAAGGCGTGTGTCCTCATACATCTCCCGCATAACCAACACCCAAAAGTCCGCAAGGTTTCCCCAACCCTGGAAAAAGGGTCAAAGTCTCTACAAAGCGCTCCTTTATAGAAATCCCTACGCTCATCATCCTTGAAATGGAATTGCTGAAGATGTGAGATCAGCCTATTGTAACCATCAGAACCAGGCTTACCATCTTTACAACCATGGAACTCCTTAAAGGGGCATAACCACACCCCGTTGGAGCTGGCAACAACACCTCCATCAGTGCCTTTCAAGGCAATGCGCTTCCCCTTCACCGGACCCATATAAAGCCGGAAAAAAAACCCCAGAAACAAAAAAAAAACAAGGACCCCCGTCTCAAGATGAGTAGGAGACTGCAAACAGGCCCACCGAAAAACCAAAGGAGAGGGAAACAACTTGCAATTGCCTGCCCTCTCTGGCACACTACCAAGGCACCTACACCATTGCTATTATTATAATTATAATTATTATTATTATTATTATTAAATTAATAGATGTATCAAAATTACCATATTACTATTATACCCACCATATCAATAGATGTGTAAAAGTTACCATATTACTATTGATGACCACCTTCTTATACTTCTTATTCTTATTATTATTATTATTATTATTATTATTATTATTATTATTATTAATAGGCACCAACACCCTGATGATATCAAAATGACAAAATAAAGTAAACCCAAAAACCAAAAACCCGTTGACCACCGTATCAATAATCCATAAGAGCATTTACATCAGCATTTCGATCCTTATATCTAAAATTACACTAAAAAACATTATATTTCTCTTTTTTTATCAATTAAATATTATTTTATTTATACTTTTATCATTACGTTTTTTTTAATCTTTTTCACTCACAACCACTTAAAAAAATTATTAAAAAGATATAGAGATAAATAATATCTTCTCCAAGTTTACTATGAATAGTAACTTTTCTTTTTTCTCAACTCATAATTATTTACAATCACTCTATATAATATAGAGAAACTACTAAAAAAATTATTAAGGACCTGATATGAATGCTCTATGGGTTGTGCTAATGGGCCACACACTCTCTCTGTATAGAGAGAGATAGAGAGATAGAGAAAGTGTCTTTGAATAGTATAGTATAATCTTACCCAACTTCTCTACTATAACAATACTAGGTTATTTGTTTGTGTTATACATGGGTATAATAAATAAAACATTCTAATTTAAGTTAAACAAAAATTAAAACATTCAAATAAAAAAATGATATTTTTCGAAAGTGATAATAAAATTTGGAAAATGACAAAAACATAGGCAATTGTTCGAAAATTATAACATAATTAAAAAAATAATTCAAATTTGAAAACTTTTCGTTATTGTGTCAATGATCATCAAAGAAGTAAATTGTTACAAATTAACATCCTACAACACATATCGCAACCAAAAATATCGTAACTTAAAACTGAGAGAGATAACAAAAATTCTATAGTTAATTGGAAATATCTTAAACATTTAGCAATTATTAAATCACAAATATGTAAAGAGTTTTAATATGTTACATTTATAAAAAATAATTTTTAATTCACAAGAATGTTAAATAGGAAACAAGCTAATTAAGTATTTAGCTACGTACAAATTAAATTCATATTTTTAAATTGTTATCCCGAATATTTTGATTTATTCGTAAGTTATAAAAATTATTTATCAAAATTTATTTAATTTTGAATAATCATATTTTGATTAAATGGACCAATGGAGGTAATTTGGTCTAACTTTAAAGTTTGAAAATTTAATTATGAAATTTTAAAGTATGGAAATATTGTTTTAGTTTTATAATTATAAATAATTTTTATAAATGATTAATCATATTTGATGAGATTGAATATATAAAAAATGTTTGTCTTCTAACATTTATTTATTGATTAGTGGGAGTTTAACCCCGCATCGTGCGGGTATTGCAACAAAGATTTAGTTTGTGTTGTGTTGGGGTAAATGGGTACCCGATCGGTTTCGGATTTTTGATACGCTCACTGTAACTAACAAAAGTATTAACCACAAAATAAAGTCACAATATGGGTAACAGAGTATCGACGCGTGTTTGGTTTGTTTGTTCACGAAAATTTAGTTTTGGAGATAAAGCCCACTTGGGTTATAAAAAACAAAAAAATTGTCACTATTTCTCATCTCTCTCCGCCTTATTCATCACCACCACCACCCCACTTTTGCCGTACATAGGGGTGTACAAAAAGCTCGCAATTCGAAGCTCGCTTGTAACTCGCTCGAAAAAAGCTCGGCTCGAAAAAAGACGAGCCAGCTCGGCTCGTGAGCTGGCTCGAATGATTTTATTTATATGTATTAATTTTATTTTTAAATGTTTATATTAAAAAATATGTAAGAGGAGGTTGAAGTGTTAACATTTTATTTTAAGTTTAATTAATCAATAAAATATGAAAATTAATAGAAAAAATTACAAATTATACATATAATACTTTTAGTATGCCTTCCATTCTTTAAAATATTAGAAAAATAAAAAAAATATACATGTATATGTGTAATTTTATTTTTCTGGCAATTATTTTTCCGGCAATTTATTTCTTATTATTATTTTTATTTTAAAAATATTTGTAAAAAAAATAATAAAAAAAATCACGAGCAGGCTCGAGCCAGCTCGAGCTCGGCTTTTCAGCTCGACCAGAAAAACGAGCCGAGCCGAGCTAGCTCGTTTAACATCGAGCTCTAGCTTAGCCTGGCTTGGCTCGACTCGGCTCGTGTACAGCCCTATCTGTACATTAGTTCCACGATCACAATCCGATTTTAGGTTCCCATGTTTTGTTTTCTCCAATGATCCGTTTACTCTCTCTTTCTAAAGCCCTAACTTAGAGGTTTATGGAGATAAAGAGAGGGTAATAGGGTTGAGTTTCTGGCCGGAAATTTGTTATAACTCAAATAGGAGAACTCATTACAAAAAACTAGTCTGATGGAAAAGAGAGCCCACTTGGGTAATAAAACCCCACATTGGTTGCCCATACAATCTATGTGAGACAAGTTCCATACCTTGCATTGATTCCAATCCATAACAATCGACCCTTCTTAAGGGCCAACGTCCTCGTTAGTCATGGCCACGTCAATCACGGATGGCTCTCTCTAGGCCACCACTCCGAGTTTGGCTCTGATACCATTGATATAACCCAAATAGAATAACTCATCCGAAAAGACTAGTCTGATGGAGATAAAGTCCACTTGGGTTATAAACCCCACATTGGTTGCCCATACAACCAATGTGAACAAGACACATACCTTACAATGATTCTAGTCCATAATTAATGTATGCCACGTCATACGTAACCGTGCATGCCGAGCCCACGTGTATGTTTAGTTGTTGCATTTTCAGTTATTTTGCATTCCAATTATCCACGTCTCCATTAGTTTACTTACTGCACTTTATGGTTAATTATTTTCCTTATGGTTGTAGCCTACAAAAGGCATTGTTAGTTTAATGAAAGGCATGCATGAAAAGTTATTTACGTATCTATAATTCTCTCTCAATTTCTAGGCCATTGCTTTGTTCGGTTCATACCAATTGGTTCCAACAACAAAACCAAGATCGTTTCGCCCAACATGAAGCCATGTTCAAAAAGATTTTAGCTGAAATGCAAAGCATCAACGCGTCATTGCAAGCATAACGTGATCAGAATTCATCCGGTTCCTCCTCCACCGGCGGCAAACTTGTTCCTCACACCCTGTAACCATATCTGAAGTTATCATCTCCAGTTTCAGTGGAGATGATCCAGCCGGTTGGCTTTATCAAGCTAAGTAGTATGTTGCATTCTAACGGGTTAAAGATGTTGACAAGGTACACCTCTCCTCTTTTCATCTTGGTGGCATCGCCTTGCAATGGCATAGATGGCTAGAAAAATCAAAGGGGTCGATGACCTGGGTCGAGTTTTCTAGGGCTGTCCATGGTCGTTTTGGCCCTACTGATTACGAGGATCCCTGTGAAGCCCTCTCCTGTAACATTTCGCATTTAATTATTTGTACGTTACGGATTAAAACAACAAGTCTTATTATTATTATTTGGAGATATTTTGAACCCCTATACAATGATAATTATTCATACATATACATATATTTATAAAAAAAAATTTATAATAATAATAATAATAAATCTAGTTAGTTAAACCCACCAACACACTACCCATCCTTGAGTCCAAAACCTCTTTATTTCCTTTAAACCTTTAACCTAAACCTTCTAAACTGAAGCCCAGATATGTCCAGCCCAAATGAACGCGACCCAACACTAGGCCCAAAGGCTGAAGCCCACACCCCTCCCCTCTTTGAACTGTTAACAAAAAAAAAAAATAATAATAACGCCTCAGCCGGGTTTCGAACCCGAGCCAAGGCAGACACACCCACAAGCACCAACCACCCGAGCCACACTTGTAGTTGTTTTTAAACCAGTTCGTTTATATATATATACAAAAACAAAAACCTCCTTTCTTTTCCACTTCTGCTCGAACAGCACAGCAAAGAATGGACCAAACCATGTTTCCATTTTTTGACCAATCTAATTGGTTTAAATCACGCATGTTTAATTTAAATTAGGCATGGTATCATAATCCTCGGTCCACACACGTCAAACACACGTTTAAATCTCATCAATTCATACCAATTTTATGCATTTACGCGTTTGACATTCAATTTTGGTCAACGCATACCATTTCATCGATCCAGTGCTTAGCACTATAAATTGACCATTCTCGAGCCTTCACAACTCGCCATTAATCTCTTCTCAACCTCCAATCTTCATTATTATACTCTAATTGTGCTTCGCGAATACGATTTTGACTTCGTGGTCTTGACCGAGCAATCGAGATCAAAACAACGTTGTAAGTCTAATAATTTCTGTGGGTTTTGATCATCGGCATTCACACATCAAAAACCCTAAGATTAATCAGGTTATTGATGTGTGAATTGCTTGATTGGAAAAACTAGAGTTCGTGGGTATTGAATTGGGGATAAACTCATAATCAGCGTATGTATTTATTTTATGTTTAACAGAACTTATCATAACCACAGGCCTAGGCCAAGTGGTTGTGACTTATGCTTCCAACATGAGCCACCCGGGTTCGAGTCCCGGCTCTGGCACCCTTTTGTTCTTTTTCTCCTTTTTGAACAAACAAAATCAATTTATTTATATATAATACATTTAATTTCATAAATTCGTTTTTAATTATTAAAACCTTTTTATAAATTCTAAAAAAAATTATTTTTAACAAATCTGATATAAATGTTCCACCTACAATTTTTAGTTTTCTGAAATTCATTTATTTAAAATTTATAATAATTAAATCAATTTTATTCTATTTTATTTATAAAAATCTATAAAAATATCAAAACGATCTTATTAATTTCCACAAAAATTATTCTGAGTTTTTATAACATTAAGCTCTTCAGAAATGATTTTTATTTCTGAAAAATCATTTATTTAATATTTTTAATCAATTTTTGTTAGTTTTGATCATAATTAAATCATAATACATCCAATTTTTAATATTTTTGCACCAAAATTTTATAGAAATTATTTCTAATTATTTGGAACAGAAATGTGATTTTTAAACTGATAATTCTTTAATTTTAGTAATTCTTAATTATTAAAGTTAAAGTTTGACAAATTGTAATAAATAGATTTAATAATCTATTTTAAAGAAAATAATTTTGTAAAAATTATTTTTATACTTTAAACACGTTATTGTGATCATCCTAAATTTAAATTTCATAAAAAGATTTTTGGTTATTTATTTACTAAATTTATCTCAATTGGCGAATATTTTTAATCAAACGAGCAATTATCCCCAATTCGAAGCCCTAGAAACTTATACATTTGTAGATTTGATAGACTTAGACATATTTATTACCTCATTATAGGGTGATATTTGATACATTTGAGCAACACAATTATCCAAATTTCTCAACAGATATAACATTTTACCAAGGTGAGTTTTACATAGCCCCTTTTCTATTTATCACCATTTTTGGGGTGAAACATGTTACAACATCATTTATGCAATTCAATCATCAATGTGTCTATGTGTTTTCTATGTTGCATTATGTCTTGAGCATGATTAGAGTAAGCACCATTCTAGCATAATCATTAACTCCGTACAAGCCGACGGTATACATTGATAGATCTATTGGACTGACATTCCCACCCGGATACGTGCCTCCTACAAAGGTAGCGTGGGTGTTTGTTATCGTATAACATATTCAAGTGAACCATGAGCGTATGGGATGTATCATATTATAACAGTCATCAGGGTTGGTTATGCACTCGATTTATTTCTAGTATGTTCTCACATATGGACTAGATTGACATGACACATGAATTGCACAACAATTTTATTCAATTATCAAAAACCTATGTAATTCTCACCAACTTTTGTTGACCCAAAATATTTTCAACTTAACATGTTTCAGGTTCTACTTGCTTGAAGATTTGAGTTAATACTTGAAGATGCGTAGCTAGTATTTGTTGATTTGATGTACAAATTCTTAGAACAATTGTATGTAATTCATTTAAATTACTTAATCAAATTTATTATTCACCATGAGCTACTAAACAATCATCAATACGTGACATCCCGATGTTTCCGCCATCGGTTGGGGTGTTACAGATTGGTATCAGAGCCATGGTTATAGGGAATTAGGTTATTAGAAAAATAATCTAGTCTATAACCATAGGATTTAACCAGTACTTGCTTCTCTTACTTGCTATTCTCTATCTCCCTCCTACTTCTTATCTCTACTTTCATTCCTACGAGAAGGTTGCTCTCCATCAGTGGATCTACTCTTAGACTAATAGGACAAATTCCTCAGGTTTAACCTGAACCCCTTGAGATCTCGTCGAAGTTCTAGATTTTAATAACGAACACGTGCAATCTGGAAGGGTGAACGCTTGTATTCTGAGTCTTCTGTCTAGGCTGGCATTGCGCATATATCCCAATCAGACGAGGGACCCGGATGCCTACCTGGGAATTCTTGGGATGAGTGTTCACTTATAGGCTAAAGCATGTCTTCATATGTTATTAGAATCCAGAATCTTTGATAAGTCAACGTTTTCGTTTATTCGTTTTAATTAATGAATAAATGATTACATTCCTTATATTACCTCATTCATTTCATGCCTCATTGAGACTTCATTGTATCTCTTACAGATCATGTCTCCACGCCACAACACTCGCATTAACAGTGGTGACAATCATGAAGAAGGGAGCAGCAACCACAACCACGACCACAACACTAACCACAACAATGGAGGTGATGCCCAACTAGCTGCGATTATTTCCCAACAATTGGCGCAACAAATCGCAACTCTGGTTTCTAACTTGTTGACTCAAGACATCCAAATGGATGGGAATGGCAATGGAAATGGCGTTGGAAATCACGAAAGGAACAGGACCTTAGTTCGGAAAGGCAAGAAAACAAGTATCGTGGCCGCGGTAACTACCAAGAATCAGAAACGTAAGACCAGGGATTATACAAGAAACTATCCATTGTATAACACATGCAATCGACATCATCCCACTGTATCAGCGTGTCGCTTGTGCACCAATTGTGGTAGGTATGGCCATCTGGTCAACACATGTCGCGAGACCCCAAACCCTAATCAACCCACCAACCCGGCTACTTTGGAGGAAGCAAAGCGGTCGGCTGCCACCTTAACAGATAACCATGTAAAGGCAGGAACCCTGACCCGGAAAGGGGAGAAGAAAACTGTTGCAAAAGATACTCCCCAACCTGCCGTTAAAATCAAAACTGAGGCCTCAACCAACGGAAAGCGCAAGGCCAGGAATTTTGCAAAAGACACCACTACCCCACCCAACAAGAAACAATACCGCGGGAAGCTACCTAAGTGTGACACCTGCCAGTATCACCATCCAACCCAAGTGCCCTGCCGTCAGTGTACCAATTGTCAAAGGTATGGACATCTTGCGGACACTTGCCGAATCGCTGCTACAAACGCTCTTGATGCTCCAAATAACCCACTTGAGACCCTCCAGCTACTTAACAGCAAACTCTACCATCTGAATGATGTCTATTTTTCTCTTTAATTCCCTGTATTGACATTTTATTTTTCAAGTAATAAAATTTGAGTATTATTATAACATCTGTGTGCATGCTTGTTTGAATGTGAACTAATTGCTATATCTATGATCATACTTGCTTACTTGTACGACAGTTAGTTGACTACCAAACAACCTACTTAACGATTGGTAGAGGTCATCATGTCTTTCCAACAGTCGGGAGAGGCCCTACCACCTGCTCAACGACTGGTGGAGACTATCAGACCTGCTCAACAATCAATAGAGTCATAAAAGGGCGCAAAACCCTAATGTAAGGTAAATTGGTAATTACGGTCCGGAACGTAATCATGAATTTACAGGTACATTAAGGTAGTGTGAAATTTTTTCAAGGTTTTTGGTAGTTGACCAATTGTAAACCTGGTGTCTTCCTTTAACTTCGGGACGAAGTTCCTAAAAGTAGGGGAGACTGTAACATTTCGCATTTAATTATTTGTACGTTACGGATTAAAACAACAAGTCTTATTATTATTATTTGGAGATATTTTGAACCCCTATACAATGATAATTATTCATACATATACATATATTTATAAAAAAAAAATTTATAATAATAATAATAATAAATCTAGTTAGTTAAACCCACCAACACACTACCCATCCTTGAGTCCAAAACCTCTTTATTTCCTTTAAACCTTTAACCCAAACCTTCTAAACTGAAGCCCAGATATGTCCAGCCCAAATGAACGCGACCCAACACTAGGCCCAAAGGCTGAAGCCCACACCCCTCCCCTCTTTGAACTGTTAACAAAAAAAAAATAATAATAACGCCTCAGCCGGGTTTCGAACCCAAGCCAAGGCAGACACACCCACAAGCACCAACCACCCGAGCCACACTTGTAGTTGTTTTTAAACCAGTTCGTTTATATATATATATATATATATATACAAAAACAAAAACCTCCTTTCTTTTCCACTTCTGCTCGAACAGCACAGCAAAGAATGGACCAAACCATGTTTCCATTTTTTGACCAATCTAATTGGTTTAAATCACGCATGTTTAATTTAAATTAGGCATGGTATCATAATCCTCGGTCCACACACGTCAAACACACGTTTAAATCTCATCAATTCATACCAATTTTATGCATTTACGCGTTTGACATTCAATGTTTGGTCAACGCATACCATTTCATCGATCCAGTGCTTAGCACTATAAATTGACCATTCTCGAGCCTTCACAACTCGCCATTAATCTCTTCTCAACCTCCAATCTTCATTATTATACTCTAATTGTGCTTCGCGAATACGATTTTGACTTCGTGGTCTTGACCGAGCAATCGAGATCAAAACAACGTTGTAAGTCTAATAATTTCTGTGGGTTTTGATCATCGGCATTCACACATCAAAAACCCTAAGATTAATCAGGTTATTGATGTGTGAATTGCTTGATTGGAAAAACTAGGGTTCGTGGGTATTGAATTGGGGATAAACTCATAATCAGCGTATGTATTTATTTTATGTTTAACAGAACTTATCACAACCACAGGCCTAGGCCAAGTGGTTGTGACTTATGCTTCCAACATGAGCCACCCGGGTTCGAGTCCCGGCTCTGGCACCCTTTTGTTCTTTTTCTCCTTTTTGAACAAACAAAATCAATTTATTTATATATAATACATTTAATTTCATAAATTCGTTTTTAATTATTAAAACCTTTTTATAAATTCTAAAAAAAATTATTTTTAACAAATCTGATATAAATGTTCCACCTACAATTTTTAGTTTTCTGAAATTCATTTATTTAAAATTTATAATAATTAAATCAATTTTATTCTATTTTATTTATAAAAATCTATAAAAATATCAAAACGATCTTATTAATTTCCACAAAAATTATTCTGAGTTTTTATAACATTAAGCTCTTCAGAAATGATTTTTATTTCTGAAAAATCATTTATTTAATATTTTTAATCAATTTTTGTTAGTTTTGATCATAATTAAATCATAATACATCCAATTTTTAATATTTTTGCACCAAAATTTTATAGAAATTATTTCTAATTATTTGGAACAGAAATGTGATTTTTAAACTGATAATTCTTTAATTTTAGTAATTTTTAATTATTAAAGTTAAAGTTTGAGAAATTGTAATAAATAGATTTAATAATCTATTTTAAAGAAAATAATTTTGTAAAAATTAATTTTATACTTTAAACACGTTATTGTGATCATCCTAAATTTAAATTTCATAAAAAGATTTTTGGTTATTTATTTACTAAATTTATCTCAATTGGCGAATATTTTTAATCAAACGAGCAATTATCCCCAATTCGAAGCCCTAGAAACTTATACATTTGTAGATTTGATAGACTTAGACATATTTATTACCTCATTATAGGGTGATATTTGATACATTTGGGCAACACAATTATCCAAATTTCTCAACAGATATAACATTTTACCAAGGTGAGTTTTACATAGCCCCTTTTCTATTTATCACCATTTTTGGGGTGAAACATGTTACAACATCATTTATGCAATTCAATCATCAATGTGTCTATGTGTTTTCTATGTTGCATTATGTCTTGAGCATGATTAGAGTAAGCACCATTCTAGCATAATCATTAACTCCGTACAAGCCGACGGTATACATTGATAGATCTATTGGACTGACATTCCCACCCGGATACGTGCCTCCTACAAAGGTAGCGTGGGTGTTTGTTATCGTATAACATATTCAAGTGAACCATGAGCGTATGGGATGTATCATATTATAACAGTCATCAGGGTTGGTTATGCACTCGATTTATTTCTAGTATGTTCTCACATATGGACTAGATTGACATGACACATGAATTGCACAACAATTTTATTCAATTATCAAAAACCTATGTAATTCTCACCAACTTTTGTTGACCCAAAATATTTTCAACTTAACATGTTTCAGGTTCTACTTGCTTGAAGATTTGAGTTAATACTTGAAGATGCGTAGCTAGTATTTGTTGATTTGATGTACAAATTCTTAGAACAATTGTATGTAATTCATTTAAATTACTTAATCAAATTTATTATTCACCATGAGCTACTAAACAATCATCAATACGTGACATCCCGATGCCATCGGTTGGGGTGTTACATCTCCCATCTGAAACATACTACAACGGTGGTTGCTTACCAAGAGGAATTTGAACACCTCTCCCACTGTGTTGATGACTTGCCCGAATCCTTCTTGATTGGATGTTTCGTGGGCGGACTCAAGGACAAGATTCGTTTAAAGGTTAAGGTCAAGTCTCCACATTCATTGTCTGATGCTATTGGTATGGCACGCCTCGTGGAAGAAAAAATGAAGTTGGGCCGCGTCACTGATTCCAGCGAAGAACCAATTGCTACAGGCCTTTTAGGATCGACTCCCACACCGCGATTGGCCTAACTTCTGGCTCCCACTCATGCCCGTCGTCTCACAAGTGCTGAAATTTGTAACCGGCATGCTAAAGGCTTATGTTATTACTGTGACGAAACGTACAAGACGGGTCACAAGTGTCTTAAGCTGCAACTAATGATGATTGTTGATTCCACGAACAAACCCGATCTTCAACTTGAGGACAAGGTGAATTTGAGCGGGGTGGATTGATGTGTGCCACGTCATACGTAACCGTGCATGTTTACTTATTGCACTTTATGTTTAGTTATTTTCATTGTATTTGTAGCCTATAAAAGGCATTGTTAGTTTAATGAAAGGCATGCATGAAAAGTTATTTACGTTTTTGCAATTCTCTCTCAATTTCTTAGGCCATAGCACTGTTCAGTTCATACCAAAATGGTGGTGATATGTTGTTGTTAAAATGTTCAGGTCAGCGCAACAGATTGCAACTGGTTTCATATCCTACTTTATGACCATCGTTTGGTTTCTGGTCGGCGATGTCAGCGCTCGAGGATGGTGCCGAAGTACCTAACTGGTTGTTAACGGATTTCACATGGTACCATCTCGCCGGATCTCCGCGTATCGTCGTTGTTCGACCCACACATAACTAGATTTCACACAGCCAGCTACAAAACGCTGTAAAACCCTCTTCAAACCCTAGATCCAAGTCTGTGGTTGACAGAGAAAGCAAATGAAGTGATTTACTGTGTAGCACCATCCTTTATATCCAAGTTGGCTGAAAATGGAGGTGTTTATCTTAAGTGGGTGTTGTTCTCGGTGTGTTAACTAACCTGATAGTTTATAGCCATGTGGCAGGCTATAGCTGGGTTGTGACTCTATTACATGTGATTTTAGGGTTTACTGTAGCTAAAAAGTTGGTCTTTTTTATATATAATAATAACAACACTTTTAACGTCAAACATCCTACTTGCCTAGTACAATATTAATGTGTCAGACATTGAAATTGACTTTTACTTTAGTGATTTGCTTTTTTTTTATATTCATGTTCCATCAACATAAAGTTATTTCCATATTATGGTATGGACCATTATAGTGAAAACCCCCGAAAATTATTTTCACCCCTTTAAAGCATCTTGCTTTGGCCAAAGCAAGGCGCTTTAGTCCATCAGATTGTGATTATAAGTTCATTCGATTCGTTCGATATTATAACGTTCATTTTTGTTTTACATTTAAACGTTTACATCCTTACCCACGATGTACAAATTTTATCCACAATATAAAAAGATGTCGTATTACAACTTCATTTTTGGTGATTCTTACGACGAGTCTAAACCAGATAATGTCAAGGAGGGTCAGTCTATCATTTGTTATCGTGACAATACGGTGCAACTGGACTTGAATACACCCTTGGAGGACCCATATGCACAATACTATCCTCGTCAACCCTACTACGGTTACGATGGTGAGCCACTATTTGATCAACAAGGATATCCTAACTACTCTTACTGTGGGGAGGAGACATTTGTAGAACAAGACTATACGCACCAGGGAGACGGTGGTGGTCAGGAGAAGCCGATAGAAGATCAGGAGGAAGGCTCTTACTCCGTCATGGTTTCATTTGAGCCTGACCGGACATTTTTTTCACGCCAGGCGTTGATCAACTGGGTACAAGATACGGGAAAAGAAAATGGTTACGTCATTGTTATAAAAAGATCGAAGAAAAAAGGAGATGATTTTGTTAAGGTATTGAAGAAACATCGAGCTATACTTACGTCAACCGAGGTGCGTATTGTGTTGAACTCGTGGTCGCTACAGGGTATAATCCTTTGCTCACACTCGTGGCTCAAACCGAAACCTGAAAAGAAAGAGTGAAGTGGGTTGTACGAAAGGAGGCGACTGCTAGGTAATCATACAATTCCAACGTACAGACACGAAAGTGGTGTTAGCTTGCTACGTGCAATATTGCATGACCATACGAGGAGGGGAGAGCTCCTTTATATAGTGCATGAGTGGGCCAATCATCACTAACCCATAACCTCGACGATGGGCTTGGGCCCGGGTTATAGGTCTGCCTCCTTTCGGCCCAATTAGTTAGGAATGGACCAAGTAATTAAGATAAGACTGGTTCTAATTAATGCTAAACATAGAGAAAGAGTGTACCGCCCTATCAATTGCCCACGTGGCGCTACAGGAGTGGCTACAAGTGTAAGTCAAAGTTCCTTCCCACGTGGTATCAAACAACACACAATCAAAGGCGGAAACAATGATTGTATGCCAGAACAAAGAAGAATATCGAAAGATTGATATTATTGATGGAAAACCAAGTGCACATGATTACTATTAATCGTTTGGCACACTTGGATGTTGGCCGGTTACAATGATGAGAAAACAAAAGAACTAGCAACCTTTGAAAGACCTAGGAACCCCCTATTTATAGACACATAGGATGGTTCTAGAACATGGGCCTAAAAGTCCATAACCTACTACTAGGCTAACTATCCCAAGCCCAAAACGATTACAGACCAAGACAAACACAAACCTTCTAATTACATAGCCTTACAATACCCCCTAGGTTTGTGTTGTCTTGGTGTGTCTATCTTCACTTCGTGCTGCGCCCACGAGGTGTCTTCCGTTTTGTCTATGTCACTTTCTTTATTGCTTCAGTAGGCTTTCTAACATACTTCCCGAACAACATTATCTCCACCCGGTTTTGTCTACCAGCTTCTAATCTAAGTCTTGAAACCCGAGCAACTGCATCAGTGAAAGACTTGGCACAAATATCATACTTCGGATCACATTGAATCAGATGCTTCACTAAAGCTTGAATATCTTCAGCATGTAAGCTCATCAGATCTTTAGCATCAAACACTCTATATTCTTCATCTTCACAGACAATCACTGCTAACTGAGACGCTGGGTCATACACCCAGAACTTCATATTCCTCAAAGCCCCTGTTTCAATGGTTTTTGCTAAGCGAATAGTCTTTAACTTGTCAATAGCGGGCCATTGCACTGTCTTGAACGGCTTCCCGTCAGGTGTGAAGACATCTTCATCTTGTTTCACAAAGTACTCAGCAGTCTGCATGTCTTTGAAATTAATCTTTGCTTGTCTTTGACTCTTGTAGCACTAATAATGTCAATAGCAACATAAGCCTCAGAAGTTATGGCAACGTATTGATTCTTTTCTTTTTCTTCACCAAATTCCTTCTCAATCACTAGCTTTGTCTCTATCTCAACATGATCCATGATAAAGTCATCAATCTCATCATCATCATGATCATCTGCATCATCTTTTTCCTTATCATTACCAACAATCTCCTCATCTTCACTTTCCCTTTAGTCAAATCAACGTTCTCATGTGGTGAACATTGTTTAGCAGGAGGGGGATCAATAATCTGAACATCATGTTCCTCAGCAACAAATACAGGTGGATGAATTGGAGCGTCTTCAACAATCTCACTGAAAGTCCCAAACTTAACCAGCGGTTATCTTCCTTCAAAATATTTTCTAGAATCCTTTCTATTTTGCTTCATCAACCCAAAAACCATGTGGCTCACACACTTCTGATCGTAGGTCCCCACAGTCCTTTCCAACTTTGGATACTTTGCTTCTAAAACTATCTGTAGGAATTTGAGAAACTTATAGATGTATTTCTTGTTGTGCTCTTTCACGTTTGCCATCATATCTTCAAAAACACATTTAGAGTAGTTAAAATTCCACCTTTCTATCAAAGCAACAATCACTGAAGCATACTTCTGATTTTCCTGATCGAGTCCACTCTTATTTCCCTAAACACATAAAAAATACGTGAATCAGCAACCTCTAATAACTGGGAAATAACTTCTTCATGATTGGAGTAGATTCACCCTCGTATTCCATCCTTCTAAACATAGGCATAGTCTGGTCCTTCGAACAACTGATTGGATCATATGAAGAATCACCAAACAGCAACACGTTCCTGATATCTTGTTCACTGATGATTACGTCAGAATTCTTTGCAATGGAATTGTTCCAAATTCCTTAATCCAATCTGTGAGTGTCACTGGGCTCTCCCTTAAAGCGTGTGCAATTCTGCAAGTGTTGAGACCAACGATCATCGACTTGAACTCATGTTTGTGATCCTTGGGAGGGTCTGACAAATAACACACCACATTGTGATCTTTCTCGAATTCTGGTATGTGAGCAGCCATTTCTGCACCAAACGATTCAGATTAGACACTTAAAAATAACTAAACTTGATTTGTTCGATGGTTTTGACCGTAAACTTGGTCAAAATGGTCACATACACTCAAAAAACTGAAAACGTTTTAAAAATGACTTGAAAAGTTTGAAAAAAATTTAAAACAAAATTTTAAAATCAACTAAAAAACAATGCCCCCCTTAAAACGATTTAGAATTAAACAGGCCCAAATTAAATGGTTTCCGAGGCTAACAACTTAGTTCCATTACTTTTTAGGTCCGAAAGACTTATCCGGGCCCAAAAAGCTAAGTGTTTCCAAATAGAAAAGAGGTTTCCGAATTCATTGGGGGTTTCTAAATGGTTATTTGGTAATTCTAGGGTTTCCGATAGGTAGAATAATCAATAGGTAAGGATTTCTGAGGACAGAATAGTCAAAGACACGAGTGTCCGAGTCGAAGGGAGTTTTTGAGTGGCTTTTGTGTTATTTATGGGTTTCCGATGGGCATATCGGTAAAATCCCATGAGTTTTCGAGGGCATTTTGGTAAAACTTGGGGATAAAGTTTGTTTCCGGATGTCATTCTTGTAAATAAGAAGTTTCCGATGGGCCTGTTTGTCATTTGGAGGGGTTTCCGAGGGGCAAACTAGTCCATTCCCATTTGTTCACTCCCCCAGGCGCGTGACAGCCACACGCCGTCGCTAGGGAGGTCAGAAACATCCTCAGTCCTCTTCTCTGGCGATTCCAATCCATTCCAACTTCGACGATTAAACTTCTCCTTTCGTTTTTGAACAACATTACAACATTTATTCAAACAACTAATCATCCATTAAACACGAATATACAAACAAAAAATCATTAAAATAGTTCTAAAACCCAACTCTTGGTGGTGATTCATCGTTGATTGTCAGTCGATGACAATCACCTCCTTACCTTCGATGATGTAGTCCACAGTCAAAATCCTTGATTTCACAAGTTTTTCCTTTTTCAATCTTTGATTTCTTAAGAAAGTTGCTTATTCGCTTGTTTGTGAGAGAAAGAGGATGAAGAATTTTGAGAGTGGTAATGAGTTTCAAATTTTGAAAAGAATAATCAACAGGTGCCGCCCCCTTTTGCCTTTTACCATATACTTCCAAAATTGAGATTTTGTGGGGCCCACCAAGTGTGCGGCAGGCCCAACTCCAATCCCAAACCTTTTAAAACTTTTTCGAGGTGGATTTTGTAGACGGGTCCATATCAAATCGTGAACTGTTCAAGATTTTATAAAAATAAAAAATAAAAAAAACTAAAAATAAATTAAAATCAAAATCAAAATAAATAATATAAAATCTAGACTATCATGACAGTTAATTCTAAACAAATCTTTATACATTTTTGCCTATGAGATCAAATCACTGTGTTTCAGGCCATACCACACTTATCAACACTGATCTACTTCAGTTGGTCTTAGCAATTTTCAGTATATTTGTCCACTTAAACTTATTGCTTTAGACCTTCTTGTATAATGATCTGCGATTTTCTTTTATCATGTTATTGGTGTATTAGTTATGAACACTCAAGCAAGTCACAATCAAATCCTAGAATCATATGTAGTACACTCTATTATGCAAGTAGTGTCCATACCGTATATTTTCACAGTATCTGTTCTAGAATTGGACACTTGGTCACATTCTTTTATTGTGTCTTTAGGACAACCGGGACATCCTTGGACACAATGGTCTCTTTTGGGTGAAAAATGATCTACAACATGACAATGAAAAGCTAGGTCAGCATATATCTGGATGCAGCAGAAGCCTTCATTGCCTAGTATCTCAAGGTCTTTGCTTACACAAAACAGAGGAGATACATGAGTTTTTTAGACAAGGTTTCAGACCCAGACCATAGTATTATGCTTCGGGACATCACACAAGCAGTCAAATATAAGTTGTACTCGATTCCAAGTGATGTTCCTTACGGAGCTCATACCTTATCTTTACATGCTACGCAAGATCAATCATTTCTATAGCCGTTAGGACCAAGCCTACGAACATATCACACCAGGGCCAAACCATTTCGATACTTGTTTTACATGACCCAGCCTTAATCCATATGTTAAAATTAATTTCATTTCTCACGTAACGGTAAAAGAAATATTTTTGTAATTTTTGATTTTTTACACAAAAAGTAAACTAAGATACTGAAAAAACTATATTTTTGTGTTTTTGAATTTTTTATTGTTTTTGTATTTTTCTGAGGATACATCCCCCTAAATTTGTGCTTATAACTAAAAATTTAAAGAACAATTATATAGCCTAAAACTAAGTAAAACATTTTTGTGTTTTTGAGACTAAGTTCAGTCTTCGAAATGGACCATTTTGAGCAGTTCTAAAAGAGCTTCAAATTGAGCTCAATCAACCGGTTTTGTAAAAAGATATATGACACTGTCGTCAGTATGAATTTGTTCTGGAACAATTAAACCCTGGTTATATGAGTCTCAGATGAAATGTGTAAACGGTCGTTTTTATGAAAAACACACAATGTATCACACGAGTAGAACAATTTAGGTGCGGAATCCCTAAATTGTTTGCAATATGATAATCAATCAATCAATCAATCTGACACAATGAAATCCATGTTAATCATCTTTATCATTAACAATCAAGCAAGTTTATACGTTAAACACTCGATTACAATGATAATATTCACTTTCAGAACCTTCTAAACACACACCTGAAACATACACTAACTCACAGGCAAAATGACACAACTTAATAACTTTCAAACAAAACTTAAACTATATATAGACCTGCACATTCGACCCTTGCATTGGTCGAATGAGCTCCTTCGACCCATAATGAGCTCGAACCAAACTAATATACTAACAAAATCTTCGTTCGACCATTTAAACTCTCATTCGACCTCTCGACAGGTCGAATGTGCCTTCAAATCAGCATTCTTCAATACAAAATCGCCTAATATTATGAATCCAAAGCGATAGCCACAAATCGTGTATCAATAAAATGTTCTTTGATAACAATGTGTTTAGTCTTAGAAAATAAGACTAGATTTTTCACAATCTGGATGGCTTCATCATTATCACAATAAATTGGAGTATGGGAGAAATCCAAACCGTAATCCACCAGTTGATGTTGCATCCAAATAACCTGGGAGCAGCATGCTGAAGCGACAACATACTCAGCCTCCACTATTTAGACATGAACTGTTTGTTACTTTTTACATTGTCATGTGATGAGTCGATCGCCTAAAAATAGACATCCCGCAAAAGTAGATTTCCTATCAACATCACAACCTTCAAATTTGCTATCTAAAAAAAGAAAGTAATTCAAATGGATAATCTCTAAGATACCAAAGACCAAATATGGGTTTCCCCTTAAGGTATCTGAAGATTCTGTTAACAACATTAAAATAAGAAGTTTTAGGAGTAGCCTGATAGCATGTGAAGTGACACACAACAAACATGATGTCGGGTCTGTTGGATATCAGATACATCAGTGATCCAATAATTGACTTGTATAAGGTCTCTTCCACAGCTTCTCCTTCCAGGTCTTGTGTTAGACCTGGTCTCTCAGACATTGGGGTGTTGGCCGACTTTGTTTCTTTGAAATTGAACTTTGCAAGAATGTCGTCTACGTATTTTCCTTGATGAATCCGGATACCCTTTGAACTTTGACAAACTTGCAGACCTAAGAAGAAGGTCATTTCACCGAGAGCACTCATTTCAAACTATTTCTTCATCACATCTTCAAACTCTTTGCATAGTGCTTCACTAGTGGAACCAAAGATGATGTCGTCCACATAAATATGCACTAGGATCTGATCTTCATTCACCTTATTCACAAACAATGCTTGATCAATAATGGCACGTGTGTATCCATTGGCGAGCAAGTGTTCAGTCAATGTGGCATACCATACAGGGCCTTATTTAGTTTATACACGTTGCATGCAGCTCTGCCAGCATAGACAACAAAATAGCAGTCGCCAGCTTTCGCTTTAAACTTTACATAGCGTCCAAGTGCATTACAGTACATGGACAGCCAAAATAGGACTTCATAGGGCATTTTAATTTGTGCCTTGTTGACTAGAACTCGGTTTTGCACATATCATACCATGTTCACAGCCTCTGCCTAGAAAAAAAAACGTTTGATGTTTAGAGTCACATAGCATGGTGTGAGCAGGTTCAATCAGGGAACGATTCCTTCTCTCAGAAACTCCATTATGTTGTGGCGTCCTTGCAGCACTAAAGTGTCGAGCAATTCCCTTTTGAGCACAAAAGAAGTTCAACTCTGCATTATTAAATTCGGTCCCGTTTTCATAAGGGATCCCCTTCACCTTCTTGTTGGTTTGATTCTCTATCAACACTATGAACTATTTAACAATATTTGTTGTCTCACTTTTGTTAGCTACGAAGAAGACCCTAAGTAAAATGTGAGTAATCATTAGTAGCAACAAGACAATAAGACTTTCTAGAGATGCTAAGCACATTCACTGAGTCAAGCAGGTCCATATGAAGTAGTTGCAACAGAGAATCAAATGAATTCACCAACTTTGGATGATGAGGCTTTCTATGATGTTTTACTTTAGCACAAGCAACACATTTTTGAATTGTTATGAAATCTTTAACCGACAAGTCCCTTACCAACACCAATTTTGCAAAACGGTTCAAGTTTTTGGCATTAGCATGTCCAAGAAGATGATGCCACAGAATTGCATCATGTTGAGAAACTTGAGTATAGACACCTAACGCCGTCATATGGAGGTTAGTTCATGTCAATGACATAAGCATCTCCTCGCCTTTCAGATTTTAAAAGAACCCATTCATTAGGAATTACCACACCCAGTTTCAAAATAAGACATGATTTGTTGGTGAAATGAGTTGAATAGCCGTTGTCACATATATGTGAAACACGAAGCAAGCTATGTTTCAACTCAGGAACGTAATTGACAATATTAAAGCGCAATGGACCATTTCTTACAGTGCCTCGTTGAGTAATTTGACCCGTTTCTCCTCCGGTGAATTAGACAATCCACCATTGAAACTTTGTAGATTAGTAAGCTGAGAAAAGTCTCATGTCATGTGCCTTGAACAACCACTATCAATGTACCATAGTCTAGTGATAGTCCTCCATAGCCGTTCATGCACATGATGCGGGATTAGTTAGTTTTTGGTACCCATGCCATAGTCGTTTTGGGTACACCATCCTTATCAATGTACTAAACTTTCATCCGGTGCATATCAGCAGTAGAAACAGTTAAACATTTATCATCATGTAATTTAGATTTATCATTTACTGTTGATACACGTTTTGCGACTAGTGCTATTGGATTGCACATTCTATTCTGTTTTGGTGATGTCGAAGGGTCGAAAGTGGATTTAAGAGGGTCGAAGGTGACTGGAAATGGTCGAAGGTGGAGTATACAGGTCGAAGGAAGAATTTTGTAGGATATGTGCTGATTCGCCCATATAAAGGGGCGAACCTACACATTCGACCCTTACGGGGGGGGGGGGGGGGGGCGAATGTGCAGGCCTATATAAGCTAAAAATTAGATTTTAATGTTAACTTTTGTCATTTGTTTCCCTCTTTCGACCTGTGTTTCTCTCTAGGGTTCTAGTTGAGTCTAAATTGCTATTATTTCATTGTAAACAAGGTTCTGTAAGTTTAATAAATTGTGTTTATGAATGAAATGGAGTTTAAAAGGTGATTTGCGACTTTTGTTCATATTATTATCATTTCGTAACTGATTTAGGGATTCCGCACCTAAATTGGTAGACTTGTTTGATCAAACTACTTGTTTTTGACAAAACAATCCTCCACATTACAAAACACGATGACCCTATGGATGGGGAAGGACTTGGAATAGAATTCTTTGGTTTCCAGTATGATTTTCTTTTTGAAACCTTCTTTTTCTTTTTTGTTTGTAGATATCTTAGGGGTTTCTACTTGCTTTTGAGGCACCTTACCTGTTTTTTGTAGCCTCTTATTTCTATTCCAATCACCATCAGAAGGCTTCACGTTAGATTTTTCATTTTTCATTGCCTCTGATTTCTCAACCCTCATTGGCTCTAAGTGAACATATTTCCCATTTTGAGCCTTCTGATTTTCTTTGTTTTCAGGATTTGTCGATTAAGTTTTGCAATTGGTTGCTATATGACCGAGGATTCCACATGTGTAACATATTTGAAGTTTCACGTGTGGATCCCCTTGAGATCGTGTAGCATTTTCAGATCTATAAGATCTGTATGGTGCTCTATGCCTTTGTGATGCTGCTTTTGAATGCCCATGTCCCTGGTTTGAATATTTCCGTGTTTCAGGTTCTGATAACTCATTTAGTTTCTGTTTTTCATTCATTTGAGTATCAGATTTGGGTGGAATATATTTTCTAGTACCACCTTTACCTGTGTGCTTTACCACAAGATTTTTAGTTGCGTCACAAACATTAGACAAAATAACATAATCTAAATAATCAACCATAGATTTAGATGACACGTCACAAGGTTATATGCTCAAAACAAACGAGCGCACACAAAAATTATTGTCTTTAGCAGAAATTGATAAATTATTTTTCTGAAAACTTAATTAATTCAGAATTATCAAATTCATCCCCATCATCTACCCAATCCTCAATAGTTACTTTGTCTACACAAGAAGTAACTATGCTAGTATCATTCACAATATCAAAAGAAAAACTGCCACCACCATTAGGATAAGATGTTTCACCACAAACAGATTTAAATTAACTTGAATTTGACTGAATTGACTCATTTTTTGTTGAAGTTAAATCCGATTAAGTCAAACATGGACTAGAGCTCACAGATTCATCAGATTTAAGCTCTGTATCAGATGAATAGAGTCTACATATACAGTGTAATCAGAAATGTCAGTTGTAGACACAGACTCATTTGACCCAGACATGGTATCAGATGATTCAGCTGCCTCACACAACTGATAGTCTAAGTCATCAGTGTCCACAGATACTGTCTCAGTGACAGTTGCTGCTTCACTCACTTCTGAGTCACTTGTGGATTCGTGAGTGACGGCTGTATCATGTTCATGTTGTGCCAAGTGTGTTTGGAAACAGTTTCTAATTATACTCATAAAATCAAAACCATAAAAGCCTGCGGAGTCTGCTTTATCAGTTGATTGGTTTGGTTCAGAAGTAGGTTCCTTTGGTTCACAAACTAGTTCGGTTAAGTTCTCTGAAGTTGCTTCAGTTACTCTTTGAATTTCAACTTTATCTTGTGATACTTCAAAAACACGACCAGTTTCTTTGTTTTTCTCATAATTTACAGTCTCAGTATGTTTTGAAACATCATTTGATTGAACAAAGGTTTTTAAAGGAACCTGACATGGGTTTGGTGGACGGTACCTGAACTCATGGTTTGAAAATTTTGGGTTTTATTTAGGCGTTGAAATTTTGACAGGTACAGACTCATTGCGGTTGACTGGTTCCTCCATAAAGGGACCATATCCCTTAACTAGCAGAACCAACAACTCCTCATCAGACATGGGAATTGATGAATAGTTATGATTATAAGGGGGTGGAATTTCTGCACATCCCACTCCCTTATTATTCATGTCCTTTCCCTGAAACTTTAACCTACAGGCTATAATTCTTTCAACTATTTCACTTAAACAGTCGAATTTTCTAAAGTTAAATTTGGCATTGTCAAATTTAGCATTTAGATTGATCAGCTCTGTAGTTAAAGCATCAGATAATCTTTTATAATGCAAGTATCTGCATCTCTCATTACTCACCTCCTGATGCAAATGCTTAATTTCAAGTTTTAGTTTTTCAACCATTTCTTTATAATAAACATTTTTCTTTTTATTATCCTAGTTGGTTATTTTTTTATAATTAAGATGCTTGTATAAGGAGAGGTTTTCTTCTCTAAAACCCTTAATTTTCAACCTGCATCTTTCTTTACGACAAGATTAAGCTAAAATTTCAGAATGTACCTCAGCAACGGAAGGCACATAGTCATCATCCATCTGTGCCATGAGAGCCTTGTAGATAGTGCCCTTAGTGATCTGCAGATCTTGTGCTTGTGATGACCAATCCCATCCTCATCCCTCTTGAGCTACCATAGCAAAACCGGGACCTAAGCTTGAAGATTTAGTACGAGTAACTGAAGCATGTGTCTCTGGTGTAGAAGCAGAAGCAATAACTGAAGCAGGAGTAGATCCATGATTTCTTTCCACATTGTTAGAGCGCTCTCTCTTTGGCTTGGTGCACTCTCTAGCAAAATATCCTGGTTCATCACAATTATAGCACCTCAGCTTCTTCTTTTCCCACCTCAAGTTGGTCTTTGGATTCTCCCATGCATTCTTGCCAGTCTTGGCCACAAAGTTCTTGGCTCGATGCACTACTATTGCCATTTGCCAAGTTGGATCCATTTCTTCAATATCATCCTGGTGAACCTGATCAAGATCACGAACAACAACATTATTTGAAACGAGTTTTCCTTCCATAAATGCATTGTAGCAGTTAATAAAAGTTGCACACAATGCCAGATTATCTTCTACTTCCTTTGGAATTTTAGCAGTGGTTGGGACAGTAGTAGAAGAAGCAGTAGCCGAAACACTTGGTGATGAAGCCAGTTTAGCTGATGTAGTGGATGGATTTGAAGCAAAGATTGGTGGATAAGAGGATCCACCTGCAGTGTAGGAGTAAAGAGAAGGACGTTGTTGTTCGTGTTGAGACATCAAGGCACTGTTAGAAGAAGAGACAACTGCATTGTTGTAGCTTGCAGTATGAGTGTAGTAGCGCTGGTTGTCATCCATGTCATAAGATTTGATCAATGAAATCACTTCTGACATAGTCATTCCGGCCATGTCCTTGGTTCGCTTGATTAAAGTAACATTTAAATCCCAATTCCTTGGTAAGGTATTTAGTAGCTTCTTATTCATAACCAGTTTGTCCAACACCATATCGTTCGTCTTCATCTCACTGACCAATGCAAAAAAACGTTGGAATTGACATTCTAACGATTCTCTAGGAATATGATTAAAAGCATTGAATTTTTTGACTCAGCATCTCATGTCTGTCGTCTTTCATCTCTTCATTGTCTTCTTACAGGTTCTCAAGAGCTTCCTAAAGTTCTTTGGTAGTATTGGTGTCACGCACCCCTATAGACACTTCAGGTGAGAGCCCCTGATGAAGCATTGCAATTGCCCTTTCATCAACATCAGCCTTTCTAAATCTTTTTCTAAATACATTGATTTTGGTTTAATAGCAGTGGCCCCCGTCTCCTCATTTACCGCATATGTGATAACACAAGGGCCATTCAGTATTGATCTCAAAGCCTTAGTATCCTTGATCTTCATGACTTGTATAAATCTGAATTTCCACTCAGAATAAGGCATTTCGAGCTTAAGAACTGTTATCTTCTGATGAGTTCCTATTACCAATTCCATTACTTTGTTAACTTGGGCAGCGATAAGAAACTGGTTAGCATTAAGTCCACTCAAATTAACTTGATCTACGATTTGATCCATTTCTGAAACAAAGCTTAAATTATTAGACAAATTTTAAATTAAATTAATGTTAATAGTCCAATAATCAATATTTGTTCCAATAGTCCAATAGTCCAACAGTCCAATAAGCCAAGGAGCCCAAAAATATCAATTCGGAATCAGTTATTGGTTTAGAAACCGGTTCGGTTCGAAAACAGCGTGGTTCGGAAATTGAAGTGGTTCAGAAACAGATGTGAGTCAGAAACAGGTTAATTAGATTCGGAAATTGTTAAGGGTCGGAAACAAGTATGTTGGGTTGGAAACTGGTGCAAAGGTCGGAAACAGTTTTCAAGTTCAGATACAACTGTCCTGGTTCGGAAACTGTTAGGACAAAGAGGATTGGTGAAACCACTTTTGTAAACCTTAGTCTAATTCACTTCTGTCATTTTTGGCTAAATAGAAGAACTAAATAGAAGACAAGAAACTGCTGATTAGAAGATATGAAGAAGTGCTGAAGTTGCAGAAGTTCTGAAGTCCAAACCAGACAAGTTCACTTCAGAAGTACTGAAGACAAAACTACTCTTCAGTAGTTGTCCTTCATCAGCACTTAGCAGAAGATATTTGCCACCGCCCAAGTGCATCAGTAGTTTGTTGTTTAATATTACTTTTAGCTTTATTTGTTTCTTTCAATGTTGCAACTTGTGCAACTTGTAACTGGACTTTCTGTACTTGCTTTTCAGGCAAGATACATGCATGTAATCGTCTATAAATAGAAGGCTTCAACCTTCTATTTTAGACATTGATTTTTAAGCAGAAAAATCCTTCAAACACTCTCATTGTTATTATTCCATTTCTGTATTTATTGTGAATCTTGCTAAGTATCTAATTCTCATTTTACAACTTAGATTCATAATAAATACTTTGTCATTTATCTTGTTTCAAACATCAAGGGGGAGTTACAACTCTGCCTTTGCATAAAAAGTGTTGCTTTAACTTATAACATTCCGCTGTGCTTATAATCTGATTTACTAGGACTTGCTAAACACTTAAGTGTCAAGATAGCAAGTTCTTACTTAGCAAACAAGAGCAAACTGATCCAACAATTGGTATCAGAGCATTGGTTTATCTGATCACATATCAATCTAACAAATTGAGAATCAGACACAAAGCTCTTATTGATATTCAATAAAAAGATCAAAAGTTCACTTTTTATCAATATCCATCACTTAAAAGAGTCATCAGACAAATCTATAACTCTTTAAAAATGGATCCACATAATACTGGTTCTGCCACCAAACCTGCCATGCTTGTGAGAAATGAGTACAATATATGGCAGAAAAGAATGGCACACACCTTGTCACAAACCAACACTGGTTGTTGGAGATCTGTGATATATGGTCCACACAAACCAGTAAACATAAACCTTGAAACAAAAGAAGGGATTCCTAAGGATCCCAAAGACTATACAGATGAAGATTTCCTAAAACTTGAGCTAGATGCTAAGGCATTCTCTATGTTGGCAATGGCTCTCCCAAATGAAATATACTCTGGCCTTTTACATTGTGAAAGTGCCAAAGAACTTTGGGACTGTCTTAAAGAACAGTTTGGAGGAACTGAAGAGGTGATTGCCAACACCAGAGAAATTTTGGCTCAACAATATGAAACATTTGCTTATATTAATGGGGAGACTTTGACACAACAATTTGAAAGGTTCTCCTCATTAATCTCTGAGCTAAAGTTAAATGGGCAGACCTATACAACAGTATCTATGTTACATAGATTTTTAAGGTCTCTGCCTGACAAATGGGAAACTTACTCCATTGTCTTAAGATCCTCACCAGATTTTAGCTCCCTCACTCTTACAAAACTCCATGGGAGATTACTCACTTTTGAAAGAGAAATCGATCAAAAGAAGAAATTACAAACTTCTGGTAAAACTGCTGATGACTACCTACCAGGTAGTACAGCACTTTTGGGACAAGATTCACCAACTTGTTCCTATGGATCTTATGACAATATTGACATAACCACTGGGATCTCATCAGAAAGATCTTTCCCATGTTATGACAATGATGACCAAGGTCAAACTGCTGATAATCTATGTTTTATCATGGATGATTTGAAAAATTTTAGCAGTGATGACTTGGAAGAAATGGACATACTTCACCAACTGGCCATGCTAAGCATTAAAACTAACAAGTTTTATAAAAGGTCAGGAAGGAAATTTCCAGGATTGACCAGTAACACAAAAATTGGTTTTGACAAATCTAAACTGAGATGTCACAAGTGTCAGAAGTTGGGACACTTTGCTAGAGAGTGTAGAAGCTCTAGCTTTAACCAATCACAATCTGGAAATAACTATAACCCCAATTATAATAGGAACAATGGAACTCAAGGGAGTGCTCATTTTGTACAGGCACAAGCTCCTCAACAGCAATATATGCCTCAAGTACAATATGTTCAAGTGCCTGCTCAACAGATGCAGAGCCAACAATCAATCCCTCCCTTTCCAGCTGCTCAACTTCCTCCACAGCCTCAACAACCCCCTCAACAAAGCCTCTTTACCTCGGGGTATGTTGACTGGAGCAGTCTCCCATATGACACCACAGAGTGTAATCCTGATGCAGACAACAAAGTGTTTGACATCAACTGGGGAGAACCAGACAATGGCAGAAAGAACTTTGCCTTAATGGCATTTGAAGGCTCTACCTCAAGATCTGCATTGTCTCAGGTATCAAAAGAATCTTTGACAAAACTATGTTCAAACTCTTGCAAAGAAACTTTTGCTCTCATAAGAGAGACAAACGTGCACCTACAAGGCAAAGCCAATGATTTAGAAAGAAAATACACACAGATAAAATGTGATTTGGAAAGAAAACTGTGTGCTAAAACAAAAGAGGTTTCTAAATTAACTGACTCTGCCATTGAAACCCAAGCACAAATCAAAATGATGCTAAATGACCTGGGAGATGTCAGACAAGAGCTTGCTGACACCAGGATCACTTGTGAAAAATGGGTTGAATCTTGTAGGGGGTATCAACTACTGCTAAACAAACAAAGTGCTTCAAATGTGAAGTTTGGCATAGGATACCATCATGTTGAAACACCAACAGATTTTTCTCCCAAAACTACTGAAGATGGGAGAAGAATTGTTTCAAATGAAACTTCTGAAGGGAAAGAATGCACATCTTTCCATGAAAACTTTCTAAATAGAAATCCTGGCATTTTTAAAGAAAGTACTTCAGAAGTATTTACAAAAACTGACAACAAGCCATCAGTAGTTTCATCTACTTCAGGAGTTGAGACTCTGAAAACTACTGATGAGCAAAATCTTTTTACTGTCAGAAATTTGCCTTCAGAACAAAAACAGAAGGCAAAAGCATGTGAAATTTGTGGCCTGTTCAACCACAAAACTGAATTTTGTAGATACAGAAAAGGAATTCAGTTCAATCAAAAATTTAAACAACAGGTTGTGGGAAATCAAATCAGAAATGATTATGAAAAAGTCTTTAAACCCAAAAAACAACCTGAAAAACACCTTTTCTCAGAAAAAGATAATATCTCAACCAAAATCTTTTTCTCAAAATTCCATGTCAGTAGTTAGACCAGAATCATCAGCAGTTTCACAAACTGCTGAGATTCAAAATCTAAAGAACATGGTAGAACTACTGATGACCAAGGTTGATGGTGGTCCTAAAAAGGATACCACCATAGTTCTTCATGAAAAATCCATTGCCAAAAAGACATGGATTTCTCAACCTGGTCAAAAACAAACTGTAACTGTTCCCAAGAGCAAACCCAAAGCCAAACAGGCTTGGGTTTCCAAATCTAACTAATTTGCTTTTATGTGCAGAGAGTTTCCAGGGGCTTAAACAGCATATGGTATGTTGATAGTGGAGGCTCTATGCACATGACTGGATGCAGATACCTGATAAACAACTTTATCAGCCAAAGAGAAGGATCTGTGTCCTTTGGGAACAATGCCAAGGGATATGTGCTAGGACATGGCAATGTCTCCTCTGGCAAAATACAGTTTGACAAGGTCAATCTGGTGGAGAACCTTGAATACAACTTGCTGAGTGTGTCACAAATGTGTGATAAAGGATATTCTTCCTTTTTCACAAAGACAGCTTGCAAGATCATCTCACCAGAAGGCCAGAAGTTGATTGAGAAGATTATAGAAGATCATACTTTGCTGATTGCCAAAAGATGTGGCAATGTCTATGCAGTGGACATTGAAAAAGACAAAGTATTGAACAACACTGCCTGTTTCTTCTCAAGGGCATCAACTTCAGAAACAGATCTCTGGCACAGGAGACTTGGCCATGTGAACTTTAAAACCATAAATAAAGTCACAAAAATGGGCTTGGTCAGAGGTCTACCTTTGAAAGTATACCAGTGTCAAGAACACTGTGTATCCTGTTTAAAGGGAAAGCAGCATAAGTCCTCCTATAAGTCTATTGAAGAATCAAAAACAACTGCATGTCTTCAACTACTCCATATGGACTTATTTGGGCCTGTCAAGATTATGAGCCTTGGTAAAAAGAAGTACTGCTTAGTCATCATTGATGACTACTCAAGATTCACATGGGTATTCTTCTTATTTTCCAAGGATGAGGCTGCTGAAATCATCAAGTTCTTCATTCTACAAGTAGAGAAACAATATTCTCTATCTGTCAAAACCATTAGAAGTGACAATGGGACAGAGTTCAGGAACAAAACTCTGGATGAATTCTGTTTGTCTAAAGGGATTATTAGACAATACAGTGTTCCCAGAACTCCTGAACAAAATGGTGTAGTAGAAAGGAAGAACAGAACATTGATAGAAGGCGCAAGAACAATGTTAGCTGATTCTGGACTGCCATTGTACTTTTGGGCAGAAGCAGTTAACACAGCATGTTATGTTCAGAATAGAGTTCTTGTGGTCAAGAGACATTCCAAGACTGCCTATGAAGTTCTTCATGGCATGAAGCCCCTTATCTCCTTTTTCAGGGCTTTTGGGTGTCAATGTTTCATCTTGAACATCAAGGAATCTATCTCAAAGTTTGCTGCCAAAGTTGACTCAGGTTACTTTCTTGGTTACTCTTCAACTAGAAAAGCCTACAAGGTTTTTAATTCTCACACCAAGATAGTAGAAGAAACATTGAATGTCAAGTTCAATGAGTCAAAACACACTCTTATTCCAGCACATCCTGCTGAACTCTTTGACCTTGACAACTTTCACTTTGGACCTGAAAAGACTGTTACTTCTTCCAAACCTACTTATTATGGTGATCAAAGGTTTGAAGATGAGGATCCTGCACCATGGACTCCTCAAACAGTCATTAAGTCAACTACAACACCATCAGAAGTTTTCCAAACTTCTGATCAAACAAATACTGAAGGCCAAACTCAAACATCTGCCTCAGCATCTGCAACTACTGAAGAAGCTGCAACTGCTGAACCAGATATCATAGACCTCAGTAGTTTGTTTGAAGAACCAGAGCCGCCTACACCTGTCAGTGGTTTACAACAACTGATTGAACACAGAGATCATCCACTTGATCAAATCATGGGTGATATTGCTACAGGTGTTCTGACCAGAAACCAGCTCTCCAACTTTTGCCTATTCTCAGCCTTTATTTCACAGTTGGAACCAAAGAAGTACCAGGAAGCCCTCAAAGACAACAATTGGGTGCAGGCTATGCAAGATGAACTACTACAGTTCAACAAGCAACAGGTCTGGGAAATCTGTCCCTTACCTCAAAACAAGCAACCAATTGGTACAAGATGGGTTTTCAGGAACAAACAAGATGAAGCTGGTATGATAATCAAGAACAAGGCAAGACTGGTAGTTCAAGGGTACTCTCAAGAAGAGGGAATTGACTATGATGAAACCTTTGCTCCAGTTGCAAGGCTTGAGGCCATCAGGTTATTTCTGGCCTATGCCATTTCCAACAAAATAAAAGTTTATCAAATGGATGTGAAAAGTGCATTTTTATATGGTAAAATCAAGGAGGAGGTGTATGTCTGTCAGCCACCTGGGTTTGAGGATCCTTCTCATCCTGAGTGGGTGTACAGACTGGATAAAGCTCTATATGGGCTCAAACAGGCTCCAAGAGCCTGGTATGATACACTCTCCACCTTTTTACTCAAAAATAACTTTACAAGAGGTGCCATTGATAAAACACTTTTCATTAAACGTGTTGGAAATCATGTCTTACTTGTTCAAATTTATGTTGATGATATCATCTTTGGTTCAACCAACACAAAATTGTGTGATGATTTTAAGAAACTCATGCAATCAAAATTTGAGATGAGTACCATGGGAGAACTGCAGTACTTTCTAGGACTGCAGATCAAACAACAAACAAATGGAACTTTTATACATCAATCAAAATATGTTAAAGAATTATTGAACAAATTTTCTTTAAATGACTGTAAATCATGTTCCACTCCCATGACACCTATCACACAAGTTGAACCAGATGATCAAGGAAAACAGGTTGATCAAACCATGTACAGATGCATGATAGGTTCCCTTTTATACTTAACTGCTTCTAGACCAGATATTATGTTTTCAACATGTGTCTGTGCTAGATATCAATCAGCACCAAGGGAATCACACCTTATTGCAGTCAAAAGAATTTTTAGATATCTGAAAGGAACTCCAACACTGGGAATTTGGTATCCTGCTTCAAGCAATACCAAGTTATCAGCATTTTCAGATAGTGACTATGCAGGGTGTAAGATGACTAGAAAGTCAACATCTGGTGGTTGTCAATTTCTGGGTAACTGTCTAGTGTCATGGCAATCAAAGAAGCAAACATCTGTTGCAACTTCAACTGCTGAAGCTGAATACATTGCAGCTGCAAGTTGTACATCACAGATACAATGGCTCCAATATCAACTTCTTGATTATGGAATCAAAGAGACCAAGACACCTTTGTTTGTAGACAGCAAATCTGCCATTAGCATCATTCAAAATCCGGTACAGTTCTCAAAAACTAAACATATTGAGATCAGGTACCATTTCATAAGAGATTGCTATGAAAAAGGCAAGATTGAGGTGAAGCATGTAGCAACAGCTAATCAGATAGCTGACATCTTCACTAAGCCCCTTGACACATCAACATTTCAGAAGTTAGTTTCCATGCTTGGAATGCTAAATTTGTAAGTGTTTATTTTATTTTTTTTTCTGCATATCAGTTAGAATCCAAGTTAACACTTGATTCTACCCAACTCTACAGCAAACTTCTACATCAATCACTACTGATATGTATCAAAATTTTTCTTTTTCCTTTTTCCATCCTTGATTCCATCCTGTTTATCATGGTAGAATCAAAATGAAAAATTTATTTTTCCTTTTTCCACCCCTGATTCCATCCTGTTCACCTTGGTGGATTTCAGATTAACCTTTTCCATCTTTTTTCTGGTTTTCACTTACAAATGTAAAAAGTCTGAAACAAAACTTCTGAAAAACAAAAACAGTTTGAGAGAAACTACTGATGAACAAAATCATCAGTATGGGGATAACTTTCTGAAAAAGTGTGTAACTTCTGATAAAATAAACTTCAGAAGTTATGAATAAAGTATTTATGAAAACATTTCTCATCAGATGTTAAAACTGCTGAAGAGAAAATGGGAACTACTGATGAAGTAATCCTTCATCAGCAGTTTAAGTCAAAAGGGCAAATCTGACTTTTCCCATCATCAGAGGTTTGACCTAATAAGTTTAAAACCTCTGATAAAGAGATTTTTAACCAAAGGCGGTTTTTAAACTTCTAATAAAGAAGATTCAAGCGGTTAAAACTTCTAATAAATACCTTTTTCACACACTTATCCTTTTAAACTCACAAAATATCCCTCCTTCTCTCTCAAAACTCTCTCAAAACCTACACCTGAAAAATCACTGTTCGATCAAAACACCCAAACCACAATGGATCTTGTTCTAAAACAGGGACACAATCAAAGAGCTTTTCTTGAAAAACAAGAAGGCTGGTCCCAATACGATGAGATCATTGATCTTGTCGTCAAATCCCAATACTTTACTGCTCTCACAATTAACCCACCAATTCATACTGAAACTCTGAATGAGTTCTGGGCAAATGCTGAGACGGTTACAATGGGTGGTGAGGTCATTTCCCTCAACTCAAAGATAAAAGGGAAACAACTGACCATCACACCAGCCACACTAGCAACAAGACTGGGTCTGGATGATGTAGCTGCCCCTGACCATGTTGCTAACAAAGATATTCATCTAACCATGACTGAGTGTGGTTATCAAGGTACTCTCTCCCATGCAACAATATTCAAAAAATATTTTGAACCAAAATACAAACTTTTGTTTCATTATATAATTATGTGTTTGAGTCCAAAAACAGGGTCATATGACCAGATGCCCTCCACTTTTCAACCAATATTTCATTCCATTGTGAATGAAACCAAATACAGGGCATCAAAACTGTTTTTCCATGAGTTGGTGTTACATCATAATAATACCAAGAAAAAGTTTTTGTTGTACCCAAGGTTCATTATGCAATGCATAATAGGGGAACTGGGTAATGAGGTGCTTGTGGGAAAAGTTTCAACTTTAAACCCTTTAACATCACAAGCATACTCAAGACTGAACAAACCGGCTGCCTGGCCAGAAGATGATCAGGGAGAACAACAACAAGTCCCCCTGAAGCCCACATCTTCCACACCTACACCACCAAAAGCCAAAAAGCCCAAGCCAACAAAAACTGTAACCCACCAACCCAAAAGAAAAGCTGTTCAGGAGGTTGAGATGCCTGAACATGCTCTTGAGCATTCTGCTCTTCAAACTGTTGAGACTGAAACACCCTCTCAGTCTCATCCATCTCAAACCCCACAAAGAGCACCCATATCTGTTCATTTCAAAAGAAAAAGACTCAGAAAAGCATATCAAACACACTCTTCTTTTGAAACTGCTGAACAACAAACTATTGCCCAAACTACTGAACCTTCCCCACAAATTTCTGAACAAGAGGCAATTGAAATTGCCAAACTTCTCTCTGGGCTAAAAGAGACTGTCCCATCTGATCATGTCAGTCCCCATCAACCACAACAAACAGGGGACATAACTACTACATTAGACATGGATGTGGACATCATTAGCCCTATCCCAAGAGATGAGGGTGGACCAGAGTCTTTAAGCCCAAATTTAGAGACTCTTGGGGCATCTGAGGCTGCTACTACTCAGTTACCACCCAGTGGTGGATCTGAGGACAGAAGTAACATAGCTAAGACCTCAGATGTGGCAACTACTGATGAAGGCTTAATGCCTGAGGTAGGAAATCCTCAGTACCAAGAAACAGAGGTTCATGAGAGAACTGAGTTGGGCTCAGCTCATGATTTAACTGAGACAGTCCTCTCTGAGGGCAACATCAGGGATACAGATGATTCCATTAACTTGGATGATGTTTCAAAAACTCCAACTACTGAATTGACGGCACTTTCTGAAGGTCCTGCTGCAAAGGTATCCAGGCTCAAGAAGCCAGTCACCTCTGCACAGGTTAAAGTCCACTCAATCCCTAAAACCCCTAGAGTGGCATCCTCTGTACAACATGAGGATCTTCCAAAAACACCCCCTTCACAGCAAATGCCTACCCAATTCCCTGGGCAAACAAGCATAGACCTGAACCAGCTATGCAGCCCAGAGGGTCCCCTGTACCACATGATGAACACACTCATCAAAAATCACTTCCAAACATATACAGCTGACTTGGAGCTGTCAATCAAGAACCAATTTGGAGTGATTAAAACCAAGATGAACGATCTGTCTAACAAAATAGACTACAACAGCCAGCAGATTGCTCATCTTCAAGGACACTTCTCCCAACCCTCTGCTTCAAGGGTTAGAATTGATGAATCCAAAAAGGGGGAGAAGATCAGGGAACCTAAGGAGTCATTCCAAGCCAGAGTAAAGGCACGAGTGGCACTCCTTGAAAGAGATCAGAAAGATCAGGCCAGAAAAGAAAAATTGGCCAAACAGTTTGGTGTCTCTATTGAAGAAATTGAAGCTGCTGAGAAAGAAGATGAGACCCAAAGTTCTGATGATTCCCTAAGGTGTAATGAAGAAACTTCTGATTACCAAACTTCTGATGAAGAATCAGAAAGTACTGAAGACAATCCTTCAGTAGCTGACAAACCATCAGCAGTTGTCAGCACATCAGAAGTCAACACTTCCAACCTCAAACAACTGAACCTTCCAGAACCACTGCTCCCACTCAACCAACATCTGACCCCATCAGGCCTACATCTGTTACAACAATGACTGTATTAAACCCTTCTCCCATCTCTCAATCAGCTGAACTATTAGAGAAGAGTTTAATTGCAGCCAACAAGAAGGCCAGAGAAGATCAGATTTGGAAATCTCTGGAAGAAAGGGATGATTTGGACCTAAGCCATGAAGAAAAACTTCAGGCTTATGCAGCTGAACTACAAAGGCAGGCTAGCCTTGATGAGATTGCTGAACAGGATAAAAGACAACAACTGGTGTCTTATATCACCAAGAACAGCAAGACTAAAGCCTTTACACTCAAAGGACTCTCCATGCAAGAGCTGACAAGAAGAGCACAACTGCTTGCAGACAAAATGGCCACAAGCAAAGAAGGAAAGGCCAAGAGAGCCCAGATAATAGAAGAGCTAGTAGCAGAAGGATATGGTTCAAAAGCCTCTGTATCCAGATGGAAAGAAGAAAGACTAATGGATACATATAGAAAATATTTGGCTGCCAAGGCTGCAAATCCTGAGAAGTTTCAAACTGCTGATCCTTCAAGATCAGTAGTTAGAACTTCTGGTGTATCTAGAAGATCTGCTGCTCAGAAGAAGAAGGCAGAGGACAATGTCAAAACTGATTTCAAAATGGTACTACTTGAGGGAAGCTCAATAGTCCATTCAGATTTTGACATTGAGGAGAAACCTCTGTTAACACAGTTCAGGGATCCTTCCACTTTTGCTTATCAAATACAAAAGACCATCACAGAAAAGATGCATACCAAAGTAGTGACTGAACACCATCTCCCAACTGTTCAGATGCCTGGTATGCAACAACATCAACAAGGAAGAGAATCCCACCTGAGGCTATCTGAAACTGAAGACATCCAGCACTCAGGATCATCAACCCAAGGGACAAGTCTGGTTCCCTATTCTTCTGACTTTAACAAGTCAAAGATCCCTATCATCAGATGGTCACTTACTGATAACAACTCAGTACTGTTGACAAGAAGAGACTTCTCAAGCAGGGTTTACAAGAAGATCAGTGATCTAAAGAAACTGTCAACACAAGACCTGCTCACAATTCAACATCTAGATCCACAGAGAGGATCTCTGTCTGATGATCTGTACAACCAGCTCAAGAACACCATGTACAAAGAGATATGGAAGATTGTTCAAGACAGAAGAAACACATAAGGAATTAGTAAGGTTTTGGCTTCATCAATCCAGGGGGAGATTGTTAGGACAAAGAGGATTGGTGAAACCACTTTTGTAAACCTTAGTCTAATTCACTTCTGTCATTTTTGGCTAAATAGAAGAACTAAATAGAAGACAAGAAACTGCTGATTAGAAGATATGAAGAAGTGCTGAAGTTGCAGAAGTTCTGAAGTCCAAACCAGACAAGTTCACTTCAGAAGTACTGAAGACAAAACTACTCTTCAGTAGTTGTCCTTCATCAGCACTTAGCAGAAGATATTTGCCACCGCCCAAGTGCATCAGTAGTTTGTTGTTTAATATTACTTTTAGCTTTATTTGTTTCTTTCAATGTTGCAACTTGTGCAACTTGTAACTGGACTTTCTGTACTTGCTTTTCAGGCAAGATACATGCATGTAATCGTCTATAAATAGAAGGCTTCAACCTTCTATTTTAGACATTGATTTTTAAGCAGAAAAATCCTTCAAACACTCTCATTGTTATTATTCCATTTCTGTATTTATTGTGAATCTTGCTAAGTATCTAATTCTCATTTTACAACTTAGATTCATAATAAATACTTTGTCATTTATCTTGTTTCAAACATCAAGGGGGAGTTACAACTCTGCCTTTGCATAAAAAGTGTTGCTTTAACTTATAACATTCCGCTGTGCTTATAATCTGATTTACTAGGACTTGCTAAACACTTAAGTGTCAAGATAGCAAGTTCTTACTTAGCAAACAAGAGCAAACTGATCCAACAATTGGTATCAGAGCTTGAAGTATCAGCCTCACTTTAAATCAAATGGCAATGTGATTTCAACAATATGCAAACAATGTGCGGAATAAGAAATCAAACATTCATAAACAATAGAACACAGGGTTTTAAGAAGTTTTGAGTTTATGTAGTGACCACCAATTGACAAGGGTCACGTTTTAACTTTACAAAAAAAATGACTCAAAAAAATTCTTATGGCTGGTGTGAATGTGATGTAGAGTTTGTGTAAAAGATATATCGAAGACTCGACTATATTTGCTTTGTATATCATACACTTTCACATTCACACTCGGCACTCTTCTTTGACGAATGAAGTCTTCTATTTATAGAGAAGAGTTGACCCAAGTTGATGAATAAACAATTGGTTTATCATCAACTTGTATTCTTTGCAGGTTAATGAGGTGAAGAAAGTCTTGCATGATTGATTGGAGTCAAGTTGCATGCTTTTTAACTTTACCACTTGTCAAGATTCTAGATTTCTTTCCAGAAATCTGAAGCTTTATCTGGGATTGGTGTACTTGATCTGTTTCAGAGTTTGTCCCAGAAATCTAGTTCCTTCGTCCTAGATTTTTAGTCTTGCTTCCTAGATTTCATCATATAGGAGTTGCATTTGTCTTCATTTGTCTAAATCTTCAATGAGATCTTTTTCTTGAATCTTTTCTTATCTTTATCTCTTCGACTGGAACATGTTCTTGATTTTCTTCTTTCAGGTCAGCTTTTGGTTCCTAGCTTCAGTTTTCTTCAACACTTCATATCTCACATTTAAGTTCTAACAATAGTTTTGTTGCTTCAGAAACTGATCACTTCGGAAACTAATGTTGATTCGGAAATTGTTTTGCAGTTTGAAAATAGGATATCCTCAGAAACAATCTGTGAGTCCGGAAACAATGTTTGTTTCAGAAACCAGTATGTGTCGAAAACACCCCTTTGGAAAAAACCTTGGAGACCTGCACACAATTTAAGCTAGTGAATCCCACAAAAATAGGTAACTAATTTATTTTCTTTTCAAAATTTCAAAGGTTTTCGAAAACAATTCAATCTTTGACCAAGCAATCCTAAAATTTTTTCTCTTAATTCAAATTATAATAACAATCTTTCCAAAAAAAATTAAAACAACAATTTAAAAAAAAACGATCAAATGATGGTTAAACATAAACTTTTGCTATTCTTCGGTGTTGATAAAACCGAATCAAAAATCACAGAAAAAATAATTTATAATCAAACTTTTTTAATCCGAAAACACCTTTTACCAATACAAACCTGCATGAAAAAAACTGTTAGTGCCGAAACCAATGAAAAGACAAATAAGAAACCAATGAAAACACAACTTAGAAACTAATAGCAGAATTGGAAACATGAACAAACCAGAAAACAACCTTTTTCTTCGACTTTCACATCAAAAACTTCTTTGAACTTTTCGTGTTGATACCAAACTGAGCCTTCGAAAGACTTCTTGGCTCTAATACCAATTGTAAGTCCAAGATCCTTACCAGTATCAAACAATACACAATCAAAGGAGGAAACAATGATAGTATGCAAGAACAAAGAAGAACGTCGAAAGATTGATATTATTGATGGAAATCAAGTGCACACGATTACTATGAATCGTCTGGTACACTTGGATGTTGGCCGATTACAATGATGAGAAAACAAAAGAACTAGCAACCTTTGAAGGACCTAGGAACCCCCTATTTATAGATATATAGGGCGGTTCTAGTACATGGGCCTAAGAGGCCATAACCAACTACTATGCTAACTACCCCAAGCCCAAAACGATTATGGACCAAGACAAACGCAAACCTTCTAATTACATAGCCATACAGCAGGCGGATCTTTTCTGACAACGCCAGTTTGCTCTTTTAGAAGGCGTCTAATGTGATGTATAATGCAAAGCTGAACAGTGAAACATGGTGGAATCAGGGGGCTGCACCTTCACTGTTGGTGGTCAGAGTTGTTGGGCCAACTTTGCCACGTGTCATCCTGTAATTGGTCTACACAGGACTCCAGTAGTGTCACGCTAGGAGGTCTGCGCAGATGCTTTAGCTTTCGCAATGGAGACTTTGCGGAGCTCTGTTACCTTTATCTTCTTAGCTTTATGTTTAGCGCTGATGGGCCAATCCGCGAACGTCTTATAACTCTGGTCTATCTTGTGGGGTAGGGTCGTTATCCGCTCTAGGATTTGGGACCCTATCCTTTCAAGTCCCCCAGCCCAGTGCGTCTCCTGGTCTTGTGGATTGAACGGGTGGGTGCTGGACTAAAATAAGTAAGGTGCAGGTGATTTCTCATTCGGCTGTGTTGTGTTTTCTTAATCTACTGATGAGCACGTTCCTAGGAAGTAGTCATGCGGAGAACGTCTTTATGAGTTACGTAAATGTAACGCGTGTTGATGACGTGCTGTAGGAGAATCGGTTTTGTCAAAAACGTTTAGGTGATCATACAAGTCTAACAATCCAAAGCATTAGTCACAAACATGCATCTACAAACTCCCCCTCGACTATTGCTTAGATTGTTGTCGTTGGTAATCGAGCGTCTTGTTCATCAGCTTGATACGTAAATTCCTCTTTTGCTCTTTCGTCATCACTGGTTCAAAAGTTGGTTTTGTTTTTCTTCTTTTCTTTCTGAATCTTTACAAACTTTCCCAACTTCTTGTCGTAATCGCAACCTGCATTGACATCCCATGCGAAACACAAGCATACCACACGATGGTATTTCAGCGCTTGTTCACGATCATTCTCTTCACAGTATATAGGATTGTAATACAACATGATAATATCCTCATACGAACAATTAATCAACCACATGGGGTCAAAGATATGGATCTTCTTATATTCTGCCCGTTTGCCCTTCAATAACATGACAGCTTTTGCGGTTCTCCAATCGTAGTACCACATGACAAACTCCTTACTGAAGTGTTGTTGAATCGGCATCAACGGAATATGCTTCAGCACAGTTGGTGGTTTATACTTTAACGTCACCTTGTTCAGCCCAGTGATTTGATCAATCTCTTTATGAACTATCCTTTTAGGATACTACAGCCTGAACACGTCCCAACTAGTTCTGCTCTCTCTAGCCATACGATCTGCAAAATAGCCAACTGCATCATTGTTCACAGTTGCTCCAGTCATAGTATGTCGGAAGATATCTCGCACCGCCCAGTAAGGTAGTGTCTTGATGTCATGGAATCTGTCGAAGTACATAATCCCTTTTTCCCACTTCACAGCAACACACCTTAACTGTCTCAGATACTTCCAACCAAGAGCTTTTCCTTTACACAATTCGTTGTGATACTTGTAGAAACTACCCTAAACTTTAGTCTTGGGTCGGTTAGCTTCTTTTTCTTTAAGTCTCCTTAACAAACTTTTCAAATCATCAAATTGTTCAACATTTGGCTTCTGATTATCTGCATTCTTAAACACTTCATCAACGAATGTTTCACTCTTTTTCTGTGCAAGTTTCTCAGCCTATTCCAATACATCTTTAGTAAATTCAGGAAATGCATCATCCTGTTTATCTTTGAAGTATTCAGGATATTCTTCACTAGTAATATCCTCAATCTCTATATCTTCAAACACTGGTGTATCTCTATCATCAGAATGAGTTCCAGGTTCTCTTTCAGGAATGTTTGGAATTTGTTTATCATTCATCAATTCTTCAAGAGATTTACCAACCTATTTTGCCAAACCTTCAAGAATTTCCTTGGCAACGGCTACAGAAACTTCACCATCCTCTAGATCAGGATCATTATACTCTAATTCATATCTCATATCATCAGATTCGAATATTTCTGGAAATTTTCCAGTCAGCTCAATCGTCCACACTTTCTTTGTTAACATCTGACGATATAACTTCTTATCATTATCTGATAAAGCTCTAATCTTGTCAGTCCAGAAAATACTATCATCATCAGTATTTCCACCAGGCGCTTTCTTCAAGCTAGATCCACCTGCAACTTTATCAGATTCCCTCTTCTCATACCGATACTTATCTGTATCATCATCATCATCATCAGCAGCAGAACTGTCATCACCAGAACCTTCTCCAGAACCATCATCATCACCATCTTTCTTTTTCTCAGGAGCATCACTAGCATCCTGATCCAAATCCTCATCATCATCTTCATCCTTATCTTTAGACTCAAATGGTTACAAATCAACTTGTTCTTCTTCAGGTTCTTTATCCTCTTCTCCAGCTTTCAATTGTGAAGCTTTCGAATATAAATCATCAATAAGCTTCTTCATGCTCTTATTGTCCGTTCTCATCTTTTTGTTTTCAAGCCTCAAAGTGATGATTCTTCGTGTATTGTTCTGTTCATGTAATAACAATGTCTAATTTTCTTCCTAAATTTGTTTAATCTTCGCTTCCAATGTTTCTTGACTTTCTTGGGAAGATACAACAACCTCTAACATCTTCTTATCATTCTTTCTCAGCTGTTCTATCTCTTGTTGTTGCTGGTTAATCACTTTCATCATATCAGCAAGCTTTTGATTAACTGCATCCATCACATCACTAGACATAGTAACCTGAGGTGTAGAAGCCTCAGCAACAGGAGATTTCTTCTTCTTAAATTTAATCAACACACTTTCCAAAGTAGCTTCGAAATCTGCAGAAGGATTAACTGTTGTATCTACAGCAGATTTCTTAGATTTTTTGCTACTGGGGATGTCACAGGTGTAGCAGCTTTTGAACTAATAATATCAGGAACTTTCTTTCCTGCAACTAAAATCTCTATCTCCCTGTCTCTCTTCTGTTTAGGATTAGATTTCTTAGCCATTGACTTGAACTTCGGCTTAAGAATCTTTTCACCAGCAACTGGAGATCCAACAAAATCTAAATTCTCTAGTCCAAGTTCTCCTTCTTCAACAACTATTGGACTCTTTTGTTGTTGTTCTTCAATCGAATTATTCAGACTTTCAATCTCACCAGCCTCAGTAGCCTTGGGCTTGATGGATTTGACAGTTTCATTACCTGAATCCCACTCTTCATTGTCTTGAGTCTCTTCAGAATCAGCAGACTCCTCATCAATCAACAATGTCTTAGTTTTACCAACTTTTTCTTTCTAGCCATGGTTTTATGTCTCTTAGGTGTGGCTTCTTCAACTACCTTAGCCTTTCCTTTTCCAGAGTTTGCACCTTTGTTGATAACCTGTCTTTTTCTTTTTGCTTCAGGATCAACAACATGTAAAGGATTATCAACATCAGATTCACTACCATCATTCCTTGCCTTGTTTTTACCTGGATCCTTATAACCTGGATTAATCAAGTGACCAAATAGATTCTTGTGAGGTGGTCTCTCATTCTATGGAATACCCTTATACGCTTTCATCCTACTTAGCGTATTCAAATTCATATGATGCTGAACCAGAACTTGTGTTGGGTCTTTCCTCAGAGTAGAATACTTCTTGTCAAAAATCATCTACAGAAACCTTGGATACATGAGAAACTTTTCAACCTTCAACCCTTTCAGTACTTCAAGCATGTGATCAAATATCATCCCAGACACATTAAATGGTTTATTCAAAATCAACGCAACCAATAACGAACTTATGCTGCTCCTCATCATGTCATATCCACCACGAACTGGTCCGAAAACATGTAGAATCACATGTGCCATATACTTGAATTGTGGGCACAGCTTCGCCTTGTGTAATAGACCGTCACTAATAGGACCATTGTATTTCATTATGAGAAAACATAGTCTCTGCTCAATCCATGATAACTTCCTCGGATATGTCGGAGAATCATGCAAAATAAGTGCTTCCCGGATATCTTGTTCAGTAACTAGCACCAAATCGCCATGTATTTTGCTTCTGATTGCTGTCTTGTTCTCCCAAAAGTCAATAACAGCGTTCTGCCAGAATTCTACTTGATGATCTCTGTAAATAGAAATTGGAGTAGCAATGGCGTACTAAACTCTGCAATGTCTGAGAAAATCTACAATCCCAGCAAAGGCTACATGTTGTTTCACCTCGCCTATATACGCACAGCAATTATGATTTGCTTCAAAAATCAACCCCTTCGGTTTCTCTGGTTCTGCAATCTATTTCTCTGGATTCTGTTGTTGTTCAGCCATTTTGAAATCTGCAAAAAAAAAAAAAAATATGAAAATTCGTCAAAATCGGACAAAATTTGAAATTTGGTCAAAAGTCTTCCTTCGACCCCAACGTGGGTTCGAATGAAGAAAATCTGTGGTTTGAATGTACGAAATTGGTTCGAATGTAGAAATGTTTTGAAAAACTTGTTCATTCGACCAAAAACCTACCTTCGACCGTTTTCAGCTACATTCGACCCCTTGAATTTGGTCGAATGTAGCTATTCTTGACCAGAATTTTTCAAAATCAAATTCAATCTGTTAAACATTAGATTTTTGTTCATGTTCATTCTAACATGGCCGATTATCATAACCAAACAATCAATTTTAATTATCAATCAGTTTTCGTTGGTTTTCAATCAAAATCTAGGCTTAAAAGGTTTTAAACAATCGATTATGTTGATTAGGCTGTTATTAATCTAGATTTTGGTTTACTCTCCCCCTAAAACTAACGATAATTGCATTGCCAACATCAATTGTATCAAAATAACACAAGTTCATGTCCAATTTGATGAATAAGGGTTCCAGAGTGTGATCCGGCAATTGCTGATATTGTTATTCACATAAGCTTACATGCAGACTGTTATGCAATGCTTGATACGACTATTTATATTATAAGCAAAATTGTCTGTGGTTCCCACACACACGACATACTCCCGTATCAAGGAAATTTTGCACAAAGACTCATTGTAACGCGTGATTATGCTTTAGTTATCTGTAATTTACAAGGTATTGAGGCACAGGGGTGTACAGGTCAGCAACTCAATTGTAACATTTCGCGTTAATAATTGTAAGTTACGTATAATCTGGATAAAAACGACAAGCTTTATTATTATTGTTTGCACTTAATTATTTTTGTGGCATTTTGAAACTCTAATACTATAATAATTATTCATATATATATATATATATATATATATATATATATATATATATATCAAATATATGTTAAAAATAATTATTAAAAATCTTGTGCTGAGGCCGGGGTTCGAACCCGAGTCCTCAGCCGGTTCAATCATACACACCCACACATAAACCAGCTGATCTAGCCATGAATCTTGTTATAACCTGGACCCTTTATAATTATATAACAATTCAAGATCATCTCAGTTGACTTGGAAAGTCAACTGAAATCCACACGACTTACCAAAATCATCACCACAACTCGTAATTGATCTATGATTGGCATTGCACCGTGATTATCGGCCTGTTCTGAGTCACAACCTCGTCAATTATCAATCAATTGTTTCTATAATTGAGTCACAACGCGTCAACAATCAATACGAGGTCAAAGATTGCCATTTCGAACATACCAACCATTACACTATAAATTGAACCTTGCTGGACCTTCACAACTCGCCAATTCATCTTTCTCAACCCCCAATTCCTCTCAATAATCCTCTGCTCTTGGTATTCAAACGCATTTTTGACTTATAAGGTTGACTGAGCAATCGTGCACAAAACGAGTTTGTAACTTCGTAATTTTGATGGGTTACATTAATCGGCATATGTACAACATTAGCCCCATGATTAATTGGACTAATGTTGTGTGTATTACTCAATTGCAAATCTAGGGCTCGTTGGCAAGAATTGGGGATAAACACGATCCTGTTACGTTATTTATTTTTAATAAACAGAAAACAAACACAACCACTGGTCTGGACCAGGTGGTTATGTCTGGTGCCCACCATCTGAGCCACGCGGGTTCGAGTCCCGGCTGTGGCAAACCTTTTTCCTTGTTTTGTTTTTAATCAAAAACAATTAAAATTAATTATATATATAATACTTATATTTTATAAATTCGTTTTAAATTATTAAAACTCCTTTAATAATTCTACAAAAATTATTTTAAGTTAATCTAATGAAAAATTTTAACTTACAATTTTTAGTTTTCAAAAATTAATTTATTTAATATATTTAATAAATAAATCAAGTTTATTCTATTATATTTATAAAATTCTATTAAAATATCAAAACAATTTTATAAATTTCCACAAAAATTATTCTGAGTTTATATAACAATAAACTTTTCTGAAATGATTTTTAATTCTGAAAAGTCATTTATTTAATATTTTTAATCAATTTTTGTTAGTTTTAATCATAATTAAATCATAATAAATCCAATTTTTAATATTTTTGCACCAAAATTTTATACAAATTATTTCTGATTATTTAGATCAGAAATATAAATTTTAAACTAATAATTCCTTAATTTTAGTATTTTTTTTAAATATTAAAGTTAAATTTTGATAATTTGTTATAAATAGAATTAATATTCTATTTTAAAGAAAATAATTTTATAAAAATTGTTTTTATACTTTAAACTCATTATTGTGACCATCTTAAATTTAAATTTTATAAAAAGATTTTTGTCTATTTATTTACTAAATTTCTCTCAATTATCAAACATTTTTATTATTAATCAAACGAGCATTTATCTCCAAATGCGAAGCCCTAGAATATATTGTAGACTAGATAAACTCAGACATATTTATTACCTTATTATAGGGTGATACTTGACATTTTTGGGCAACACCACTATTCTATTTTTCAAGAGATAACATTTTGCTAAGGTGAGTTTTACATAGCCCCTTTTCTATTTATCACCGTTTTTTGGGGTGAAACAGGTTACAACATTCTATATGCAATTCAATCATCAATGTGTCTATGTGTTTTTCTATGTTGCAATATGTCTTGAACATGACTAGGGTAAGCACAATTCTAGCATAAACATTGATCAACCGACGGTATACATTGATAGATCTATTGGACTGACAATCCCACCCGGATACGTGCCTCCTACAAAGGTAGCGTGGGTGTTTGTTACTGCAATATAAACGAGTGAACCATTAGCGTATGGGATGTACCACAATATAACAGTCACAAGGGTTGATTATGCACTCGATTTACTTCTAGTATGTTTTCACATATGGACTAGATTTGCCATGACACATGAATTGCACAACAATTTTATTCGATTATCAAAACCTATGTAATTCTCACCAACTTTTGTTGACCAAAAATATTTTCAACTTAACATGTTTCAGGTTCTACTTGCTTGAAGATTTGAATTAATGCTTGAAGATGTGTGCATAGTTTTATTCAATTTGATGTACGAATTCTTGTAGAACAATTGTATGTAATTTATTTTAAATCATATAATGAAATTTACTATTTACCATGAGCTACTGAACAATCATTAATACGTGACATCCCGATGTTTCCGCCATCGGTTGGGGTGTTACAGATTGGTATCAGAGTCATGGTTATAGGGAATTAGGTTATTAGAAAAATAATCTAGTCTATAACCATAGGATTTAGCCAGTACTTGCTTCTTTTACTTGCTATACTCTATCTCCCTCCTACTTCTTATCCCTACTTTCATCCTTACAAGAAGGTTGCTCTCCATCACTTGATCTACTCTTAGACTAATAGGGCAAAATCCACAGGCTTAGCCTGAACTATCTTGAGATCTCGTCGAAGTTCTAGATTTTAATAACGAACACGTGCAATCTGGAAGGGTGAACGCCTGTATTCTGAGTCTTCTGTCTAGGCTGGCATTGCGCATATATCCCAATCAGACGAGGGACCCGGATGCCTACCTGGGAATTCTCGGGATGAGTGTTCACTTATAGGCTAAAGCATGTCTTCATATGTTATTAGAATTCAGAATGTTTGATAAGTCAACGTATTCGTTTGTTCATTTTAATTAATGAATAAATGATTACATTCCTTATATTACCTCATTCATATCTTATTAAACCTTCATTGTGTCTCTTACAGATCATGCCTCCACGTCGCAGTGCTCGTCTTAACAGTGGTGACAATCATGATGAAGGGAGTAGCAATCACAACCATAACCATGACACTAACCACAACAACAACAATAATGGTGTCGATGCCCAACTGGCTGCAATCATTTCTCAACAAATGGCGCAGCAAATCGCAACTCTGGTTCCCAACATACTAGCTCAAGTCATCCAGTTAAACGGGAACGGTAATGGCAACGGGAACGGTAACGGCAACAGGAATGGAAATGGAAACCACAACGGGAATGTGAATGGTCTTCCAGCCTGCACTCTCAAACACTTTAATTCCTGTAATCCCCCAAAGTTCAGTGGAGAAGAAGGAGCTACAGGACTCCTACAATGGTTTGAGGGTATTGAGAATACCTTCATTAACAGTGAGTGCCCCGACAACTTTAAGGTCCGTTATGCCATGAGTGTTCTTCACAAACGAGCACTCACTTGGTGGAATGAGGAAAAGCGCACTCGTGGGGCTGAAGCTGCACTAGCCTTAACTTGGGATCAAGCTAAAGACATTATGAAGGTAGAGTTCTGCCCTCGTAATGAAATCAAAAAGTTGGAAGATGAGTTTCATGATCTTGCTCAAGATAGTGGAGAAAACCTTGCTTACAACACTCGTTTTCACGAACTTAACCTACTGCTACCCCACAAGGTCACCCCCTTGCCTATTGCAATCGAAAAATACATTGGTGGCTTACCGATGCAGATTCAAGACACGGTGTGGGGAAGGAACCCTGCTACTTTGGAGGAAGCAAAGCGTTTGGCTGCCACCCTAACAGATAACCATGTGAAGGCAGGAACCCTGACTCGTAAAGGGGAAAAGAAAAAGGATACTCCCCAACCTGCCGTTGATATCAAAACTGAGGCCTCAACCAACGGAAAGTGCAAGGTCAGGAATTTTGCAATAGACACCACTGTCCCACCCAACAAGAAACGATACAACGGGAACAAACCTAAGTGTGATACCTGCCAGTATCACCACCCAACCCAAGTTCCCTGCCGACAGTGCACCAATTGTCAAAGGTATGGGCATCTTGCGGATGCTTGTCGAATCCCTGCTACAAACGCTCTTGATGCTCCAAATAACCCCGCTAGAGACCCTCCAGCTACCTAACAGCAAACCCCACCATTTGAATGATGTCTACTTTTAATTCTATGTATTGACACTTTTTGATTCAAATAATAAATTCGAGTATTTTCATAACATCTGAGTTCATGCTTGTTTGAATGTGAACTAATTGCTATATCTAAAATCATACTTGCTTACTTGTACAACAATTAGTTGACTACCAAACAACCTACTTAACGATTGGTAGAGGTCATCATGTCTTTCCAACAGTCGGGAGAGGCCCTACCACCTGCTCAACGACTGGTGGAGACTATCGAATCTGCTCAACAATCGGTAAAGTCTTAAAAGGACGCAAAACCCTAATGTAAGGTAAATTGGTAATTACGGTCCAGAACGTAATCATGAATTTACAGGTACGTTAAGGTAGTGTGAAATTTTATCAAGGTTTCAAGTAGTTGACCAATTGTAAACTTGGTGTTTTCTTTTAACTTCGGGACGAAGTTCCTAAAAGTAGGGGAGACTGTAACATTTCGCGTTAATAATTGAAAGTTACGTATAATCTGGATAAAAACGACAAGCTTTATTATTATTGTTTGCACTTAATTATTTTTGTGGCATTTTGAAACCCTAATACTATGATAATTATTCATAATATATATATATATATATATATATATATATATATATATATCAAATATATGTTAAAAATAATTATTAAAAATCTTGTGCTGAGGCCGGGGTTCGAACCCGAGTCCTCAGCCGGTTCAATCATACACACCCACACATAAACCAGCTGATCTAGCCATGAATCTTGTTATAACCCGGACCCTTTATAATTATATAACAATTCAAAATCATCTCAGTTGACTTGGAAAGTCAACTGAGATCCACACGACTTACCAAAATCATCACCATAACCCGTAATTGATCTATGATTGGCATTGCACCATGATTATCGGCCTGTTCTGAGTCACAACCTCGTCAATTATCAATCAATTGTTTCTATAATTGAGTCACAACGCGTCAACAATCAATAAGAGGTCAAAGATTGCCATTTCGAACATACGAACCATTACACTATAAATTGAACCTTGCTGGACCTTCACAACTCGCCAATTCATCTTTCTCAACCCCCAATTCCTCTCAATAATCCTCTGCTCTTGGTATTCAAACGCATTTTTGACTTATAAGGTTGACTGAGCAATCGTGCACAAAACGAGTATGTAAGTTCGTAATTTTTGATGGGTTACATTAATCGGCATATGTACAACATTAGCCCCATGATTAATTGGACTAATGTTGTGTGTATTACTCGATTGCAAATCTAGGGCTCGTTGGCAAGAATTGGGGATAAACACGATTCTGTTACGTTATTTATTTTTAATAAACAGAAACAAACGCAACCACTGGTCTGGACTAGGTGGTTATGTCTGGTGCCCACCATCTGAGCCACGCGGGTTCGAGTCCCGGCTGTGGCAAACCTTTTTCCTTGTTTTGCTTTTAATCAAAAACAATTAAAATTAATTATATATATATAATACTTGTATTTTATAAATTCGTTTTAAATTATTAAAACTCCTTTAATAATTCTACAAAAATTATTTTAAGTTAATCTAATAAAAAAGTTTAACTTACAATTTTTAGTTTTCAAAATTTTATTTATTTAATATATTTAATAAATAAATCAAGTTTATTCTATTATATATATAAAATTCTATTAAAATATCAAAACAATTTTATAAATTTCCACAAAAATTATTCTGAGTTTATATAACAATAAGCTTTTCTGAAATGATTTTTAATTCTGAAAAATCATTTATTTAATATTTTTAATCAATTTTTGTTAGTTTTAATCATAATTAAATCATAATAAATCCAATTTTTAATATTTTTGCACCAAAATTTTATACAAATTATTTCTGATTATTTAGATCAGAAATATAAATTTTAAACTAATAATTCCTTAATTTTAGTATTTTTTAAAAATTAAAGTTAAATTTTGATAATTTGTTATAAATAGAATTAATATTCTATTTTAAAGAAAATAATTTTATAAAAATTATTTTTATACTTTAAACTCATTATTGTGACCATGTTAAATTTAAATTTTATAAAAAGATTTTTGTCTATTTATTTACTAAATTTCTCTCAATTATCAAACATTTTTATTATTAATCAAACGAGCATTTATCCCCAAATTCGAAGCCCTAGAATATATTGTAGACTAGATAAACTCAGACATATTTATTACCTTATTATAGGGTGATACTTGACATTTTTGGGCAACACCACTATTCTATTTTTCAAGAGATAACATTTTGCTAAGGTGAGTTTTACATAGCCCTTTTCTATTTATCACCGTTTTTTGGGGTGAAACATGTTACAACATTCTATATGCAATTCAATCATCAATGTGTCTATGTGTTTTTCTATGTTGCAATATGTCTTGAACATGACTAGGGTAAGCACAATTCTAGCATAAACATTGATCAACAGACGGTATACATTGATAGATCTATTGGACTGACAATCCCACCCGGATACGTGCCTCCTACAAAGGTAGCGTGGGTGTTTGTTACTGCAATATAAACGAGTGAACCATTAGCGTATGGGATGTACCACAACATAATAGTCACAAGGGTTGATTATGCACTCGATTTACTTCTAGTATGTTTTCACATATGGACTAGATTTGCCATGACACATGAATTGCACAACAATTTTATTCGATTATCAAAACCTATGTAATTCTCATCAACTTTTGTTGACCCAAAATATTTTCAACTTAACATGTTTCAGGTTCTACTTGCTTGAAGATTTGAATTAATGCTTGAAGATGTGTGCATAGTTTTATTCAATTTGATGTACGAATTCTTGTAGAACAATTGTATGTAATTTATTTAAATCATATAATGAAATTTACTATTTACCATGAGCTACTGAACAATCATCAATACGTGACATCCCGTTGTTTCCGCCATCGGTTGGGGTGTTACATCAATGCTACAAAAGTAACTTGTGCACTCTACCAGGTTGAGGACTTATATCAAACACGATTTGCATCAATGATTAGATACGATGCATTAGATAATCTTTGATTATCATCATACATTGAAAGTTCCTCAATTCGGTAACTTTAGGTTTTGGCAGTAAAGCTCTTTTATAAAGATATCCTGTCTGATCTAAGTCCGTAAAACCTTACGACAGAAGATCAGATAGGCTATCCCCAGATAACTAATAACATAACGACCCGAAACCTCCGAATTTTGTACAAACCCTATCAAACGAAATTATGGTACTAAGACCATATGCCCATGAGGTGTTCATCCACATAACAATTCGTTTGATATGTATTTATCAGGCACGCAGTAATAGGTCTACAAAGCCTACCAGCATATCACATAGACTCAACACATGCTTATATAACATTTCAAACCTTAGCATGTGTCAGATCCCCACTGATGTACTATCATTTCCTCTTTTAATCCTGGAAAATCATTTTGGGTTTTTCTAATTTTTAAGGCCTTTTGGCTTTTTCAATGTTTTTGGTTTTACTGAAAATCTAAAGACTCCCCCTAAAATGTAAAACATATTTTTTGGATTTTTGATTTTTTTTTGAAAAACAGTAAAAACTAAAATAAAGTGATAAACCGAGGTGATGATTAGTCTTGTTTCTCTTTTACACCATTAGCTTTTAGCAAAAATTCGAATCTCGATCTGTCAAAAGCTTTGGTAAAAAGATCAGCACATTGGTAATCAGTGTGGATTTTGACCATGTCAATCAACCCTTTAGCATAACAATCACGGATGAAGTGATACTTAATCTGGATATGTTTAGCCTTAGAGTGATTGTTCATGTCTTTCGTGAGTGCGATGGCAGCTTCATTATCACAATAAATTGGGGTTTTAAGATATTGCAACCCGTAATCTCTCATTTGCTGCTGAATCCACAGAACCTATGAGCAACAACTAGAGGCTGCTACATATTCTGCTTCACATGTAGATAGAGGGACCGTTGTCTGCTTCTTACACTGCCAGGTCACGAGCCTGCTCCCAAAGAATTGGCATCCAGCTGTTGTGGATTTACTGTCTTTGTCACAGCCACCAAAATCTGCATCACTGAAAGCAACAAAGTCAAAATTATCATCACTAGGGTACCATAATCCTCTCGACGGACAACCCTTCAGATATCTAAGGATTCGTTTGACGACTGTTAGATGACTCTGTTTCGGCTTCGATTGGAATCGTGCACAGAGACATGTTGCGAACATAATGTCTGGACGATATGCAGTAAGATACATCAACGATCCAACAATGGCTCAATAAGTGAATGGATCAATGAGCTCCCCCTTAGCGTCAACTCCAATCCCGTGATTAGGTTGTATTGGGGTATCAATAGGCTTGGAATCTTCCATCTGGAATCGTCTCAAGACTTCAGATACATATTTCGTCTGATGGATGAAAATGCCCGTTGGCAATTGGTCCACCTACAAGCCTAGGAAAAACTGCATTTCTCCCATTGCACTCATCTTGAACTTCTCCTGCATCACTCTTTCAAATTCTCTGCACAAAAGTTCGTTAGTAGAGCCAAAAATAATATCGTCAACATATATCTGAACGAGAAGCAAGTCACCCTCTATTCTTTTCGTGAACAGGGTACAGTTGACCAAACCTCGTTTGAATCCTTTAGAAAGTAGGTGCGTGCTCAGATCCTCATACCATTTGCGTGGAGCTTGGTGCAACCCGTAAAGTTCCTTGTTTAGAACATAAACCTTATCCCGGTGGATAGGATCTTCAAAGCCTGGTGGTTGACCAATGTAAACCTTTTCCTTGACCACACCATACAAAAACGCGCTCTTAACATCCATTTGATACACCTTAAATTTCTTGTATGAGGCAAACGCTAGAAACATTCGAATAGCTTCTATACGTGCCACACGTGCATAAACTTTGTTGTAGTCGATTCCCTCAGTTTGACTAAATCCCTGAATGACCAATCGAGCTTTGTTTCGTACGATTACGCCTCTATCATCCTTCTTACACTTAAAAACCCATTTTGTACCAATCTTCTTTCTTCCTGGAGGTAAATCTGTAAGTGTCCAGACTCCCAGCTTCTGAAACTGCAACAATTCTTCTTGCATCGCTTCAACCCAAGCATCATCCAATAGAGCATCTTTGTATGTTCGCGGCTCCACCTACGAAACATAACAAGCAAAGGACCAGTCATTCTGACAACCTGATTTTTGAATTTTAGCATAAAGGGCTAGGGCTCCAAGTTTATCATGTGAAGTTGCACGACGAAGTTGTCCTCTAGTCATGACACTGCTTCCGTGTAACATTACGCATTAATACTTGTACGTTACTATTATCATGAATAAAAACGTCAAGTTTCATTATTATTATTCGCCTTTAAATATTATTGTGACGTATTTGGAACCCTAATACTATATTAGTTATATATAATATACATATATATAAGATTTAAATGTAAAAAAATAATATGCTTGGGCCGGGAATCGAACCCGCGCCCAAGCCGGGTCACAAACACAAACAACATCACCATCTGGTCTACACACACATCTTGTTCTAATTCCAACATATAATTATTATATCACGTGTATGGTTCTTCACAGTTGACTAGGAAAGTCAACTATGACACCAATCTACCTTAATTACCCAATTCAAACGCGTTACTATCTAAATTAGGAATGATTATGAACGATTTGATGAATACACGTCCCTTACACGCTGTATTGATGGCCAAATCATACCAATTTTACACCATTTCGCGTCATTACATTCAATACAAAGTCAACTTACCAATTCGTTCATCCTAACCCCCTCCCTATAAATTGGACCTCTCACATCAGTCTATACTCGCCGAAATCCCTCTCTCAATATCCAATTTCTGTTATTTAATCATCATTCGTAGCAATAAAGCTCGTGTTGACTTTTTCTGTTGACTGGGCAAATCATACGGGTTCGTGTTTGTAAGTGATGCTTTTCTTGTGGGTTTTAGTCATCGGCATTCACACAACAATAACCCTCTGATTGATTGGGTTATTGTTGTGTGAATCAATCAATTGAAAAATCTAGGGCTCGATCGATTATAATTGGGGAAGAACACTATTCAGTACATGGTTTTATAATTTAAATGAACTGGAATCAAACACAACCACTGATCTAGATCAAGTGGTTGTGTCTGATGTTTGTTTGTCTATGCACGCGGGTTCGAGTCCCATGCAAACCGTTTTAACCTTTTTCTTTTAATTGAATATAAATCAGATTTCTCTTATAGTATATAATTAAATTAATCAGAAATCAAACGTTCTCAGGGTCCAGACCAGTTGGTCTGGGCTTGTGATTTAAGACAAACGAACCGGCCAAGGGCCCGGGTTCAAACCATGGCATCAACAAACATTTCTTTTTATTTAAGTATATATATATATATATATTCCTTTGTATTTTTAAAATTCATTTTAAAATATTAAAACTCTTTTATAAATTCTACAAAAATTATTTTATATTAATCTAGTGAAAAAGTTTAACATACAATTTTTAGTTTTCAAAAATTTATTTATTTAATATATATAATAAATAATTCAAGTTTATTCTATTTTATTTATAAAATTCTATAAAAATATCAAAACAATTTTATAAATTTCCACAAAAATTATTCTGAGTTTTTATAACAATAAACTTTTCTGAAATGATTTTATTTCTGAAAAATCATTTATTTAATATTTTTAATCAATTTTTGTTAGTTTTAATCATATATAAATCATAATAAATTCATTTTTCAATATTTTTGCACCAAAATTTTATATAAATTATTTCTATTTATTTGGAACAGAAATACAATTTTTAATTTAATAATTCTTTAATTTTAGTATTTTTAAATATTAAAGTTATATTTTGAAAATTTGAAATTAATAGATTTAATATTCTATTTTTAAGAAAATAATTTTATAAAAATTAATTTCATACTTAAAACTTATTATTGTAACCATATTTAATTTAAAATTTACAAAAAGAGCTTTGTTTATTTATTTATCAAATTTCTCTTATTTATTAAACATTTTATTTATTAATCAAACGAGCACTTATCCCCAATTCGAAGCCCTAGAATATATTTGTAGACTAGAAAGACTTAGACATATTTATTACCTTAATTATAGGGTAATACTTGGCATTGTTGGGCAACACAATATTCTATTTTTCACGAGACATAACATTTTGCTAAGGTGAGTTTTACATAGCCCCTTTTCTATTTTTTACTATTTTTGGGGTGAAACATGTTACAACATTCTATATGCAATTCAATCATAAAGTGTCTATGTGTTTTTCTATGTTGCATTATGTCTTAAACATGACTACGGTAAGCACAATATTCTAGCATAATCATTAACATTGATCAGCCGACGGTATACAATGATAGATCTATTGGAATGACAATCCCACCCGGATACGTGCCTCCTACAAAGGTAGCGTGGGTGATTGTTATCGCATAACATAATCGAGTGAACCATGAGCGTATGGGATGGACCACAATATAACAGTCACAAGGGTTGATTATGCACTCGATTTACTTCTAGTATGTTTTCACATATGGACTAGACTTGCCATGACACTTGAATTGTACAAGTTTTATTCGATTATCAAAACCTATGTAATTCTCACCAAATTTTGTTGACCCAAAAATATTTTCAAAATTAACATGTTTCGGGTAACAACGAAGCTGAGGCTTAGAGTATGCATGAGGATTATTATGAAGTTTATTTTGAAGTTATTTGAAGTTATTGCTTTATTTGTTATCATGTATTTGGGACTTCTAGACATCACTTTATTTTGGATATTTATGTTATGAATAAATTATTTAAAATCTCAATTTATACCATGTGCTACTGAAACAATCATCAATACGTGACATCCCGATGTTTCCGCCATCGGTTGGGGTGTTACAGATTGGTATCAGAGCCTTGGTTATAGGGAATTAGGTTATTAGAAAATAATCTAGACTATAACCTTAGGGACTTAAACAGTACTTGCTTCTCTTACTTGAAATCCTAATTGCTTCCTTAATCTTATCCCTATCCTATACAACCCTAAGCCTACAAGTGACTACTCTTATTCGTCTGCTGCAATCCTGATCCACCATTAGATTAATAGGACAAAATCCTCAGGTTTAACCTGGACCACCTTGAGATCTCGTCGAAGTTCTAGATTTTAATAACGAACACGTGCAATCTGGAAGGGTGAACGCCTGTATTCTGAGTCTTCTGTCTAGGCTGGCATTGCGCATATATCCCAATCAGACGAGGGACCCGGACGCCTACCTGGGAATTCTCGGGATGAGTATTCACTTATAGGCTAAAGCATGTCTTCATTATGTTATTAGAATCTAGAATCTTTGATAAGTCAACGTTTTCGTTTATTCATTTTAATTAATGGATAAATGATTACATTCCTTATATAACCTCATTCATTTCATTGTGTCTCTTACAGATCATGCCTCCACGTCGCAGCACTCGCAATAGCAATGGTGAGAACCACGAGGAAGGTGGCGACAACCATAATCATAACCACGATGCTAACCACAACAACAACAACAACAATGGTGTTGATGCCCAACTGGCTACGATCATTTCTCAACAAATGGCGCAGCAAATCGCGACTCTGGTACCTAACTTACTGGCTCAAGTCATCCAGATGAACGGTAATGGTAACGGCAACGGAAACGGTAATGGAAACGGAAACGGAAATGGAAACCACAACGGGAACGGGAATGGTCTCCCAGCCTGCACTCTTAAGCACTTTAATTCCTGTAATCCCCCTAAGTTCAGTGGAGAAGAAGGAGCTACGGGACTTCTACAATGGTTCGAGGGTATTGAGAATACCTTCATTAACAGTGAGTGCCCCGACAACTTTAAGGTTCGTTACGCCATGAGTGTTCTTCACAAACGAGCACTCACTTGGTGGAATGAGATAAAGCGCACCCGTGGAGCCGAAGTTGCACTTGCTATGACATGGGATCAAGTCAAGGAGGTTATGAAAGATGAGTTCTGTCCCCGCAACGAGGTTAAGAAGCTAGAAGATGAGTTCCACACCCTTGCTCAAGATAGTGGGGAAAACCTTGCCTACAATACCCGCTTTCACGAGCTTAGCTTATTGTTGCCCCATAAAGTCACTCCCCTGCCTGTAGCCATCGAGAAGTATATCGGTGGTCTACCCATGCAAATCCAGGACACGGTATGGGGAAGGAATCCTGCTACCTTGGAGGAAGCCAAACGCCTGGCGGCTACTCTCACTGATAATCATGTGAAGAACGGTACACTCTTCCGCAAGAACACCAAGAAGACTGCTGCAAAAGACACTCCTCAGCCCGCTATTGAGGTTAAACCCGAGACCACAAGCAACAAGAAGCGCAAGGCTAGGAACTACATGGTTGCTACCACCCCACCTGCGGCACAAACCCAGCCAAGAAGCCATACACCGGACCTCACCCCTTGTGCAACACTTGCAAATACCATCATCCAGCACAGGTGCCATGTCGCTTTTGCACTAATTGTCAAAAGTATGGTCACCTTGTGAACATCTGCCGAGCTCCTCCTGCTAACGGCCCTGCTGCCCAAAACAACCCAGCCAGAAATGCCCCAGCTCCCAACCAACAGAACAACAGACCTGCTCGTGGTCAGTGCTACGAGTGTGGCAGCCCTGACCACTATATCAATACTTGCCCCAATCGTAACCAAAACCAGAACCAGAACCGAAACCGCAACCAAAACCAGAACCGCAACCAGAACCAAGGTGCTCGAGGTCGCGCCTACAATCTCAATGCTAATCAAGCCTGTGACAACAACGAGGTGGTGAATGGTACGTTTCTCGTTAATAACCACTATGCATCCATATTATTTGATTCGGGAGCTGATAAGTCATTTGTATCACTAAAGTTTGAACCTTTACTTAACTTACCCCAAACTAACCTAGAGTAACCTTTAGTGGTAGAGGTAGCTAATGGGAAGTCTATCTCGATCGATTCTATTATTCGTAACTGTGTGTTGAACCTCGACGAACATACTTTCTCTATCGATCTCATCCTTATGCATCTTGGAAGTTTTGATGTCATAGTAGGCATGGACTGGTTGTCAACCCATCGTGCTGAAATTCTGTGTTTTGAGAAAGTCATTCGCATTCCTCTCGAATCTGGTGAGATTTTGAAGATCTATGGTGAGAACCCTTGTGGAGAGCTTAAGCTCATGTCTTGTACTACTGCCCAAAGGTACTTACGAAAGGGGTATACGGCTTTCTTAGCTAACGTAATAGAAAAGAAGGACAAGGGCAAAAGTATCCAAGACATCCCAATCATCCGGGACTATCCTGAAGTCTTCCCAGAGGATTTACCTGGTTTACCTCCTGCCCGACAAGTGGAATTTAGAATTGATCTTGTTCCTGGTGCAAATCCTGTCGCCAAAGCTCCTTATCGTCTTGCACCCTCTGAGATGCAAGAACTTGCCAGTTAACTACAGGAACTTTCTGATAAAAGTTTCATTCGCCCCAGTTCTTCTCCATGGGGAGCCCCTGTCTTGTTCGTTAAGAAGAAAGATGGATCTCTCAGGCTGTGTATTGACTATCGCGAACTCAACAAACTCACCATCAAGAATCGTTATCCCTTGCCTAGGATTGACGATCTTTTCGATCAACTTCAAGGAGCAACCCACTTCTCGAAGATTGATCTTCGTTCTGGTTATCATCAGCTTAGAGTCCAAGATGAAGATATTCCCAAGACAGCCTTTCGTACACGTTATGGTCATTATGAATTCATGGTCATGCCATTTGGATTGACTAACGCTCCCGCAGTGTTTATGGATTTAATGAATCGGGTTTGTAGACCCTACCTTGACAAATTCGTGATCGTCTTCATCGACGACATTTTGATTTACTCAAAATCAAAATCCGATCACGAACAACATCTTCACTCCATTTTGGGTCTCCTAAAGAAAGAACAACTGTATGCCAAGTTCTCGAAATGTGAATTTTGGCTTAAGGAAGTTCAATTTTTGGGACATGTCATTGATATGAACGGAATTCATGTTGATCCTGCAAAGATCGAAGCTGTGAAGAATTGGAGTGTTCCTAAAACTCCAACAGAAGTCCGTTCCTTCCTTGGTTTGGCTGGTTATTATCGTCGATTCATTGCCAACTTCTCCAAGATCGTTGTTCCTCTCACTGCCTTAACTCACAAGGGTAAACCCTATGAGTGGGGACCAAAGCAAGAGGAAGCATTTGAAACTCTTAAGCTGAAACTCTGTGAAGCTCCTATCCTGTCTCTACCTGATGGTAATGATGACTTCGTGGTCTATTGTGATGCATCAAACCAAGGTCTTGGTTGTGTTCTCATGCAACGAGGCAAGGTTATTGCTTATGCGTCTAGACAACTCAAGACTCACGAAAAGAATTATACCACCCATGATCTTGAATTGGGCGCTGTCGTCTTTGCTCTTAAGATTTGGAGACACTATCTTTATGGAACCAAATGTGCGGTTTTCACGGACCACAAAAGTCTCCAACATGTCTTCGACCAGAAAAATCTTAACATGAGGCAACGGCGTTAGGTTGAGTTACTTAACGACTATGATTGCGAAATTCGCTACCATCCTGGCAAAGCAAATGTTGTGGCTGACGCACTCAGTCGTAAAGAGCGTATCAAACTTCATTGTGCGAGAGTTCGTACTGATCTTCAGGATCGTATCCTCCAGGCTCAACATACTTCAGTCACCCAAGGTAACATGTACGACGAAATGTCTTGTGGTGCTGAGACTCAACTTGAAACCAAACCTGATGGTCTACTCTATTTTCTTAATTGACTTTGGATTCCTGACCGTGATGATCTTCGTACCTTCCTCATGAACGAGGCTCATAAGTCTCGTTATTCTATTCATCCTGGAGCTGACAAGATGTACCAAGATCTTCGTTATTCATATTGGTGGCCTGGTATGAAGAAAGATATTGCTCTTTTCGTTGCAAAATTCCTCACTTGTTCAAAGGTCAAGGCTGAACATCAATGACCATCTGGTATGCTCGAGCAACCAAAAATTCCTGTATGGAAATGGGAGAGCATAGCAATGGACTTCATCACTAAACTCCCTCGTACACCCAAAGGTTTTGACAGGATTTGGGTAATCGTCGATCGTTTGACCAAGTCAGCCCACTTCTTACCTATTCGTGAGAAGTATTCTGTGGAAAGGTTGGCAAAGATGTACGTAAGTGAAATCGTATGTCGTCATGGTATACCTTTGGACATTATCTCTGATCGTGATGGTCGTTTCACCTCTCACCTTTGGGATTCTTTACAAGATGCTTTGGGTACCAAGTTGAACCGGAGTACTGCTTATCACCCTCAAACAGATGGTCAGACTGAACGGACCATCCAGACACTTGAGGATATGCTCAGGGCATGTGTCATCGATTTTGGTGGCGCATGGGATTCTCATCTTCCTTTGGTCGAGTTTTCATACAACAACAGTTATCATACCAGCATTAACATGGCTCCTTTCGAGGCACTCTATGGTCGTAAATGTCGTTCGCCTGTCTGTTGGACTGAGGTTGGTGAAGCCCGAATCACTGGACCCGAACTAATCCAGGAAACCACAGACAAAATCCAACTCATTCAGGATAATCTTCTCAAGGCTAGATGTCGTCAGAAGAGTTATGCTGATAAACGTCGTAAACCCTTGGAATTTCAAGTTGGGGACCTTGTACATCTTAAGGTATCCCCTTGGAAGGGAGTGATTCGCTTCGGTAGAAAGGGAAAACTAGCTCCTCGATACGTAGGCCCATTCAAAATTCTTGACAGGATTGGAAAAGTGGCTTACAAACTTGATCTTCCACCTGAGCTAAGCAATGTTCACCCAACCTTTCATGTTTCGAATCTCAAGAAATGCTTAGTAGATGAGAACCTCCATATTCCTCTTGATGATGTGCAAATCGATGAAACTATGCACATTATCGAGAAACCTGTCGAGATCGTTGATACTGGAGTCAAGAAACTCAAGCGCAGTCGCATTCCGATCGTTAAGGTTCGTTGGGAATCTAAACGAGGTCCAGAGTTCACTTGGGAACGCAGAGACCAGATGAAGACTAAGTACCCACATCTTTTTCCACCAGACTCTCCAACTCCAACTTCGGGACGAAGTTCCTAAAAGTAGGGGAGACTGTAACATTACGCATTAATACTTGTACGTTACTATTATCATGAATAAAAACGTCAAGTTTCATTATTATTATTCGCCTTTAAATATTATTGTGACGTATTTGGAACCCTAATACTATATTAGTTATATATAATATACATATATATAAGATTTAAATGTCAAAAAATAATATGCTTGGGCTGGGAATCGAACCCGCGCCCAAGCCGGGTCACAAACACAAACAACATCACCATCTGGTCTACACACACATCTTGTTCTAATTCCAACATATAATTATTATATCACGTGTATGGTTCTTCACAGTTGACTAGGAAAGTCAACTGTGACACCAATCTACCTTAATTACCCAATTCAAACGCGTTTCTATCTAAATTAGGAATGATTATGAACGATTTGATGAATACGCGTCCCTTACACGCTGTATTGATGGCCAAATCATACCAATTTTACACCATTTCGCGTCATTACATTCAATACAAAGTCAACTTACCAATTCGTTCATCCTAACCCCCTCCCTATAAATTGGACCTCTCACATCAGTCTATACTCGCCGAAATCCCTCTCTCAATCTCCAATTTCTGTTATTTAATCATCATTCGTAGCAATCAAGCTCGTGTTGACTTTTTCTGTTGACTGGGCAAATCATACGGGTTCGTGTTTGTAAGTGATGCTTTTCTTGTGGGTTTTAGTCATCGGCATTCACACAACAATAACCCTCTGATTGATTGGGTTATTGTTGTGTGAATCAATCAATTGAAAAATCTAGGGCTCGATCGATTATAATTGGGGAAGAACACTATTCAGTACATGGTTTTATAATTTAAATGAACTGGAATCAAACATAACCACTGATCTAGATCAAGTGGTTGTGTCTGATGTTTGTTTGTCTATGCACGCGGGTTCAAGTCCCATGCAAACCGTTTTAACCTTTTTCTTTTAATTGAATATAAATCAGATTTCTCTTATAGTATATAATTAAATTAATCAGAAATCAAACGTTCTCAGGGTCCAGACCAGTTGGTCTGGGCTTGTGATTTAAAACAAACGAACCGGCCAAGGGCCCGGGTTCGAACCATGGCATCAACAAACATTTCTTTTTATTTAAGTATATATATATATACATATTCCTTTGTATTTTTAAAATTCATTTTAAAATACTAAAACTCTTTTATAAATTCTACAAAAATTATTTTATGGTAATCTAGTGAAAAAGTTTAACATACAATTTTTTAGTTTTCAAAAATTTATTTATTTAATATATATAATAAATAATCAAGTTTATTCTATTTTATTTATAAAATTCTATAAAAATATCAAAACAATTTTATAAATTTCCACAAAAATTATTCTGAGTTTTTATAACAATAAACTTTTCGGAAATGATTTTTATTTCTGAAAAATCATTTATTTAATATTTTTAATCAATTTTTGTTAGTTTTAATCATATATAAATCATAATAAATTCATTTTTCAATATTTTTGCACCAAAATTTTATATTAATTATTTCTATTTATTTGGAACAGAAATACAATTTTTAATTTAATAATTCTTTAATTTAGTATTTTTAAATATTAAAGTTATATTTTGACAATTTGAAATAAATAGATTTAATATTCTATTTTTAAGAAAATAATTTTATAAAAATTATTTTCATACTTAAAACTTATTATTGTAACCAACTTTAATTTAAAATTTACAAAAAGACTTTTGTTTATTTATTTATCAAATTTCTCTTATGTATTAAACATTTTATTTATTAATCAAACGAGTACTTATCCCCAATTCGAAGCCCTAGAATATATTTGTAGACTAGAAAGACTTAGACATATTTATTACCTTAATTATAGGGTAATACTTGGCATTGTTGGGCAACACAATATTTTATTTTTCACGAGACATAACATTTTGCTAAGGTGAGTTTTACATAGACCCTTTTCTATTTTTCAATATTTTTGGGGTGAAACATGTTACAACATTCTATATGCAATTCAATCATAAAGTGTCTATGTGTTTTTCTATGTTGTATTATGTCTTAAACATGACTAGGGTAAGCACAATATTCTAGCATAACTATTAACATTGATCAGCCGACGGTATACAATGATAGATCTATTGGACTGACAATCCCACCCGGATACGTGCCTCCTACAAAGGTAGCGTGGGTGATTGTTATCGCATAACATAATCGAGTGAACCATGAGCGTATGGGATGGACCACAATATAACAGTCACAAGGGTTGATTATGCACTCGATTTACTTCTAGTATGTTTTCACATATGGACTAGACTTGCCATGACACTTGAATTGTACAAGTTTTATTCGATTATCAAAACCTATGTAATTCTCACCAACTTTTGTTGACCCAAAAATATTTTCAAAATTAACATGTTTCAGGTAACAACAAAGTTGAGGCTTAGAGTATGCATGAGGATTATTATGAAGTTTATTTTGAAGTTATTTGAAGTTATTGCTTTATTTGTTATCATGTATTTGGGATTTCTAGACATCACTTTATTTTGGATATTTATGTTATGAATAAATTATTTAAATTCTCAATTTATACCATGTGCTACTGAAACAATCATCAATACGTGACATCCCGATGTTTCCGCCATCGGTTGGGGTGTTACATTCCGGGATCACCAATAACTTGCTCAAGTGGATGAATCTGATGTATCCGAGATTCTGGATAATCAGGAACTTGAACTCCAGTTTAAGTAGTTAGATTCTCTGCTGCATCCAGATCATTACCCGTATTTGATGATGAAGCAACATCTGGATTTGGTTTCACTGATGGTTCCTCCATTGCATGATCTATAATAGCTTAACTGGTGACATCATTATCATCTTCCGATTCTGATGAAATAAGAGTAGTCGAAGCTTCTTGGAACACTTCCTCTTCATTAGCAGGAACATTGGTATCATTAGAAGCTGTTGGAGGAGTTACGGTGATCGGACGCACCAACAGTGATGTCACTGCGTTTTCACACTCGTAATAAAGTCGTAATACAACCTCTTCAACCAAGTTATCTAGATTGAATGATTCAAAGAAGTCTTTGTAATCAAACATCCAATCTGGACCGCTTCCCTGTACATTCTGAGTATATCGTTGAACTTCAACGTTAGCCCACTCCTTTACCTGTCGAGTTCGTTTGTTGAATACCCGTTTGAGCAGGGTTGCATATCCAACAAAGAATCCCTCACCAGCTTTCCGTGCAAACTTCTCAGTCGGATTCAACATCGTACAAGGTGCTCCAAATGGTTCTAGATACTCCAAATTCGGCTTTCGTCTATTCAACAGTTCATAAGAAGTTTTGCCAAACTTCTTCACTGTTAATACACGATTCAATGTATAACAAGCTGCCTAAATAGCTTCATTCCAGAACATTACTGGAAGATTAGAATCAGCAAGCATTGTTTGTGCCCTTTCGATTAGAGTCCTGTTTTTCCTTTCAGCAACACCGTTCTGTTGTGGAGTGTACGGAGCACTATATTCATGATGAATTCCTTTGCCTTCACAAAGTGCATCCATTTGGGAATTCTTGAACTCCGTCCCGTTGTCACTACGAATTCTTTTGATTTTCAATCCGTAAACATTCTCCAAACGGGTGAACAGAACTTTCAAATTATTAAACGTGTCGCTTTTGTGTTGCAAGCACATCACCCATGAAAATCTCGAGTAATCATCAGTAACCACAAGACTGTAAAGTTCTCCAGCATGACTCTTACGCTTGACAGGTCTAAAAAGGTCCATATGCAAACGCTCAAGTGACATATCTACAGAATTCACTTTCTTTGGTTTGTGGGACGGTTTGTGCTGTTTGCCAACTCACACATTTGTCATTGAGATGAAAATGCTTTACATTAACCCCTTCTACAAGCCCATTCTTCACCAAATGATTCATTTTTCTGAGGTGAATATGTCCCATCCTCCTGTGCCACATAATCGATTCTTTTTCTGTAGCCTTGGATAGAAACCATTCACTAATAAACATCCAAACATGAAAGACATTCACTAAGACGTTTATGGAACTCTAAAAAATAATAAATTAGACTTAAGTACACACACACATCATAATAAACACCAACCAAATCGTTACCAAAACATTAACCATTAAATAAATAATCCATAAACCGAAAGTTAACAAATTAACATGCATTAATGATACAACCTAGGTAGTGGTTCAAGATTTAGCTACTCATAATAATGAAAAACAACAAAAACAAAGGTTCAAAAATATTCAAAGTCATGGTCTGATCAATATTCATAAACACAAAGTAAATAAATATAAAAAGTAGATCATGCAATGATCAAACCCGTAGCTTTTATCTTGAACCCAAGCCTTCCTAGCCTTCAATTAATCCTTTCCAACTCTTGTTCAAGCTGCTGTTGTAGATCGACCCCCTCTTCACTTTTGCGGCTGTGATGTTTTTCGATATTAATATTGTGCCATCCAAATCCCTTTTTGAAATAATATGCCACACCGACTTCCTTCAATATCATACGTTTTCTTTTTTTTTTTTCTCTTTTTTTTTCGGTTGACTTTTTCTTTTGGCCCAATTTCTATTCAAACGTTTTTTTTTGTTTTTTTTCAAAGAAATTATTATTATTATTATTATTATTATTATTATTATTATTATTATTATACTCCAAGCTCGCATCTCGGATGTTCTTGGCTCGACCAAAATTCCTCGTTTATGTTCCAACGTCCATGAACACCGGCTCTCAACTATTGGTGTCTTGATTAAAATTATTTCATTTTGAGCTCATTTTCTCCAAACACCTATAAAATAATAAAATAAATAAATACATAAAAAATGACACGAAACAAATAAAAACCTGACCAAATAATATACAAAATACATAGGAAAAGAGATGTGTTTTGCAACACATCACGAACCGAAACACCTCAAATGATTTTTTTTTTATTGGAAACAAGTTAAAACACTTAAATATGAATTAGAACAATTAAAAATCCATTAAAACCAATTAAAAGCAATCAAAACAAATGTCAAAGAGGGACGCAATCGTTAAAGGGGGCAGCTTTGTTTTTGAATTTTGAATTAAAGTGTCTTGCTTTGGCCATAGCGAGACGCTGTAGGGTTTATAAAACCCAAAAAGAGACGGCAGTTTGCCTCACTTTGGACATAAACACACACAGACGATCTTCCTCATTTTGACCCCAGATCATCACCAAAGGTTAGTAACCTTCATTCTCATCGATTAACTTTGATTTGGGTTGGACTATCCGGATTGATTTCGTGTTTTGGGGAAGAAGAAGGCCAAAGCGACTCGCAGAGGCCATAGCGAGGTGCTTTGGCTTGTTTTTCTTTTAAATTTTTATATTAATATTAATTTTTATATTATTAACATTTAAAATTTAAAAAAAATTATTATTATAAAAGTTAAAATTTTAAATTTATTATTATAATTTAAAAGGTATTGTCGGCGCGTTTAGGCGTTTTAAACTAAACGCCTAAACTAAAATGTTTAGGCAGTTTAAACAAAACGCCTTAGCTATGATGTTTAGGTGTTTTGTTTAAAACGCCTAAACTATAATGTTTAGGAGTTTTAAACAAAACGCCTTAAACATTATGGTTTTATAGTTTATAATGTTGACGTGTTATATTAACATTTAAAATGGTATTGTGGTCGTGTTATATTGTTGTCATGTTGATTTTGCGGATAAGTGGGATTTTTGGGGAAATGTATACAACAGGTGTGTCTGGTTTGTACATAAACAGAGGAAACCGTGCCTAAATTTAAAAAAAAAAAAAACCGAAATTATATTATTATAATTTGTTATATTATTAACATTTAAAATGTTCTTCCATCCCCTTCCCTCAAACCCTACTTTAGGGTAGAATCTAGAAAGGTAGAATTTTCTTGTTGGATAATAATAGTTTGATTATGTTATTACTTTGTTTTGTTAAAAAAAAAAATATAACAATTAACTAAGAAAACCCAACAAAAACTCCACCCAAACCCCACAAAAACTCACCCCAAAACAAAAACCCACCAACCCATACACAAATCCTGAGGTCGGCTGACTTTGTTGTCAGTTTTTTTACTTCAAAACGCCTCGCTATGACCTTAGCGAGGCGCTTTAATAGTCGTTGGGGGGTTGGAGATAGGTAGAGAGTGTGCATAGATGGAGCCTTATGGTATTCACATTATATTTGTGATTCAGTTCTCTATTTTTTAAAGGGTGTTAAGAGTATTTACCTTTGGCCAATAATGTCATTGCAACATAGTTGATGCATCCTAGTTTTACCTATAAGACTCGGGTTCGACTTTCATGAGGAGCAACTCGTATGGCCTCAACTTGTGTGATGCACGTCTCTGTGGGGTTTTCTCAGTGTACGCCAGGCAGAACTCTGATGCCAGCGTAGGCTCGGTTAAAACAACATAGTCTGATCGGAGTTGGGCAGTAGACTCCCCGTAAGGGGGGGTGGGGTGCGATTAAGCACAACTAAAGTTGAAATTCGCCGTACAAAAAAAAAAGGATCATTTACATTTGGTTCTCCATATTTATGTGAGTATAATCTCCATATTTTGATAAGTGGTAGTAAATGGTTATGAGTAAAGGAGAAAAAAAATTATTGTCCATCATTAAATTTGGAGAAGTGTTCACCCTTTATAACTTTAATATACTTTTTTGAAATTGGTTGTGAGTGGATGAGAGATAAAATGTAATGATAAAAGTATAAAAAAGGTATTATTTAATTGAAAAGAACAGAGAAAATATAATAATTTTTAGTGTAATTATAAAGATGAAAATAAAGATCCTACTACGAATGCTCTAGTAAATGTGCACCCCAAATCTTATTCCGGCACCCTCTATACGACCCATATAATATTGTATGACCCGTATAGAATTACATGACAAGATAAAAGTTGTAGCACTTCATCTTGTCGTTTGATTCTATGCGGACCATATATATAGTATTTTCTTGTCATGTGATTGTATACGGGCCATATATTATTATACAATTAATTAACAATTTTATTATAGTGAAAATAATAAGTGTGAACATAAGTTTAGAGGGTGTGACGGACTTGACTTAACCCCACAGATTTCATTCCCTATATAATCATCGTAACTGTTACAAATTTAATGAATCAAACATCGAATCATGGCCACCACCGTAAGCACACCCCTGCTAATGTTAACAATCTTCTTCATACTCAATTCCATTCCAATACAGCTATCACTCTCTTGCCCATTCCATCAAAAAGACGCACTTCTTCACTTTAAATCCACCCTCATCAACTCTAGTTCTTATCAGTTCGTAGATCTAAAATCATGGAACCCGACTTCAGATTGTTGCTCTTGGGAGCGTGTTCATTGCGCCAAAGCCAAAGCTGTCACAGAACTCCACCTGGATAGCTTAGTCATTTATTCTCCTCCGGATATCAAACTGGTTCCTGTATTTACCAGTTTTAAACCGGTTTCAGCATTTTCTGCTATATTGGCCCCACTTTTTCATATCAGGTCACTGAAAAAACTTGATGTCTCGAACAACTCATTGCTAGGAGAGATCCCTGGAGATGGGCTTGTGAATCTCACGGAATTAGTTCACCTTGACATGCATTTAAACTTTTTCAAGGGCTCTATCCCCGGCCAACTTTATAAGTTGATGAATTTACGCTACTTGGATATGAGCTACAATTGGCTAGAAGGGAAACTAGGACCTGCACTCGGGTCTTTTCAAAACTTGACCACACTACGGTTGGGTTCGAACCGACTCAAGGGTTCGATTCCTTCTCAACTTTTCAAACTCAAATATCTTCAAGTTCTTGATGTAAGTAATAATAATCTCGAGGGAGAACTAGGACCTGAGCTCAGGTATCTTCGAAATTTGAACACCTTATGGTTAAATAGGAATCGTTTCCATGGTCAGATTCCTCCTCAACTTTTTGAGCTCAAATCTCTTCAATATCTTGGTTTAAGTGAGAATAATTTCATTGGGGGTTTAAGCCCGATGCTTGGTAAGCTTCGAAATCTTGAAACCACTTAACTGAAGTTTAATTAATCTTTGTTTTGTTTTTTTTTTTTTTTTTTTTTTATTATTAAGAGCATGTTTGGCTCTCCATATTTTCACCTCATTATCTATCTATCTATCTATACATATAATAAATCAAAGCCATTTTAATGACATGACACTCAAAGAGACATTCTTTTCCTTGAGTGTGTCATGTGTCATCCCATGTGGCATTGAAATATTTTAGGAAAAAAATAATTTAAAAACAAATTAAATTTTTCACCCTCATGTTTCCTCCCATAATTTTTAAACGTTAATATATTTAATATACGAGATAAATTGAATTTTTCACCTCATGTTTCCTCCCATAATTTTTAAACGTTAATATATTTAATATACAAGATTTTTTAAAGAAAAAAATTACATCAAATTAACGAGCGTTTTATTATCTTTCCAACGAGTACCATAGTGCTATATAAAAAACGGAGAATTTTTTTTGTGGAGTTTTGTTCATACAGGAAAAAAAAAACACAAAGTGTTCACGTAAATCATTAATCATGTATAGACAAGTCACTAATTATGTTTAAATAAGTAAATATGAATTTTTTCTACCAGAACCGAATAGGTTAATAGAGTTATACGTTGTTTTAAGTTAGGTATCAATATTAGTATGTTAGAGTTGTACATTTGTTTACTATTTAGGATTGGTGTTAATATTAGAGTTACATTAAAGTTTTACATTCTTTTAGGTTAGGTGTGATCCCATGTGGCATTGAAATATTTTAGGAAAAAAATAATTTAAAAACAAATTAAATTTTTCACCCTCATGTTTCCTCCCATAATTTTTAAACGTTAATATATTTAATATACGAGATAAATTGAATTTTTCACCTCATGTTTCCTCCCATAATTTTTAAACGTTAATATATTTAATATACAAGATTTTTTAAAGAAAAAAATTACACCAAATTAACGAGCGTTTTATTATCTTTCCAACGAGTACCATAGTGCTATATAAAAAACGGAGAATTTTTTTTGTGGAGTTTTGTTCATACAGGAAAAAAAACACAAAGTGTTCACGTAAATCATTAATCATGTATAGACAAGTCACTAATTATGTTTAAATAAGTAAATATGAATTTTTTCTACCAGAACCGAATAGGTTAATAGAGTTATACGTTGTTTTAAGTTAGGTATCAATATTAGTATGTTAGAGTTGTACATTTGTTTACTATTTAGGATTGGTGTTAATATTAGAGTTACATTAAAGTTTTACATTCTTTTAGGTTAGGTGTTAGGATTGAAGTTGTACATTGTTAATTTGTTTTAGGTTAGATATTAATATTAGAGTTATACATCAGTCTATTTCATATGTAAAATTGATGTATCATATTAAATTTCTCAACCCGTGACGCTCCCGGGGTATATATTAGTAAGTTATAACTTATAACTTTTTCAAAAAGTTAATAAGTTAAAAAAAGTGTTTGGATAATTGAAAATGACTTTTTGTTTTAACTTTTTGTTTGCCTATGATAAGTTGTTTTCGAAAAGTAAGTGAGAAGGGACTTTTTGAACCTCCTTATAGCTTATTGATGGTTATTTACCTACATACCCTTCTTATATCCTTATACCTTCCCTCCTTATACCATTTTTGGTCATTTTACCAAATAAGTTAAACCAAACACTTTTTACAAAATAACTTATCAACTTATTGTTTTTCCTTACCAAATAAGCTAATCCAAACACTTTTCTAAAAACTCCTTTTTAAAAAGTCATAAGTTAATAAGTCCTTTTAACAAAAAGTCCTTTTGAACTCAATAAGTTTATCCAAACATGCCCTAAGTCGGTTACTAAATTTGTTTTTATTAATTCATTAGATAAGTATTATTCTTTAGATAAGTATAGCTTTATGAGTTTGTGTCTAGGTAGGATTATGAGTCCAACTAGGAAACCCAAGGTTCTATGTGTATAAATAGATCAATAGGCAGGGAGCTTATTATCCTATCAAGTATCGAGTCTTTGTATTCAGTTTCTAAGTTTCGTTTATAATAAAAGAAAAAGTCGTCGTGAGGTTTGTCCACCTCACAAAATTCCGTGTGTTCGCTTCGATACCGTTGTTCCGAGGCTCGATATTAAAGTTGTGAAGTTCAAAGGACTGCTGCGTTTTTTTTTTTTTTTTTGAAGATACAATCTCACGAGACTGCCTTGCACAGGCTGAAGTCTGATCGTGTGGCTTGTAGTCTAAGGAACCAGCTGCTGAATTAAAAATCACAAGGTTGTTGAAGCTTGATTGTGATTAGGAGCTTGTTTCAAGTAGCCAAAACAGATTGTCTAAAGTATATAAAACTACTTGAGAAGATTCAATGGCTGAAGGAGGTGACCCGCAACCAAATAACGCTGTGGTGATCCATGAGAGAACAGGTTCTTCGAACCTGGTTTGTCCAAAATTGACTAATACGAACTACAACACGTGGACCGTGATGAAGAACAAGGTTGCCCGAGCAATTATATACTCTGCACTACCCGAAAACATTCTGTCTCAAGTGGCTACATCCCGAAGTGCAAAGGAAATATGAGAAGCACTTCGGGTGCGATTTCTCGGGGTTGACCGTGTTCAGCAAGCCCGATTACAAACACTAAAGCGCGACTTGGATCAACTAAAAATGAAGGATACTGAATCAGTTGAAGAGTTTGCTGGTAAACTTTCAGAAATCGCAAACAAGTTTAGGACTCTTGGTTCAAATTTGGATGATAAAACACAAGTGAAAAAGCTGTTGGATAGTATGCCAGATAAATTCATCTCAATTGTTGCTACTATCGAGCAATTTGCGGAGCTCGATACGATGACGGTAGCATATTGTATTGGTCGTTTGAAAGCGTTTGAGGAACGAGTAAAGGGATGAGAGGTTGCGGCCGAACAAATAGGAAAGTTAATGCTTTCTAATGTAGATTCACAACCCGAACGAAAAACCGATCAAGATAGAAGAAACCAATCCGGAAGAGGACGTGGTAACAATTTTCGTGGTCGAGGCCGAGGGGGTGGTCGAGGACATGGTAGGAATCAACAAAACGGCGACAATCGCAACAATCAAGCTCGTGGCAACAATGACAACAATCGAGGTAACCGTGGATGTGAAAACGGGAATGAAAGAGGTCGAGACAAAAGAAACATCACTTGTTTCTCGTGTAACAATAAAGGTCACTACTTGTGGGAATGTACTCAACAAGCTCAACCGGAGGTAAATTTAAATCAAGCCGGTGATGACGAGCCGACGCTCATGATGGCATCGGGTTTGGAATCAATCTTTTCAGAATTGGATAAAAGTATAAGTGGTCTTGTCAAACTCGGTGACAGTTCAAAGGTTAGAATTTGTGGAAAATGCTCTATTGTCTTTAATTGCAAGAATGGGGAACAAAGGATAGTAAGTGATGTGTATTTTATTCCGGAGCTACAAACCAATATCCTAAGCCTTGGACAAATGACGGAAAATGGAAACAAAGTTTGGATGGAGAACAACCACTTATGGGTGTATGAAGAAGATGGAAGAATTTTAATGAAAGTCCTGCGTGCACCGAACCGATTATACAAAATCTCTCTTCGTGTTGGATCCCTGGTATGTTTTCTATCCTCCATAAATGAACCAGCATGGCCTTGGCATGCTAGGCTCGGACATTTAAATTTTCAATCAATTTCAGATATGAAAAATAAAAGGATGGTACGGGGCAAAATTCAAACTATGAAAGGTGAACATATTTGTGATGCTTGCATGTTGGGGAAACAAACTCGTGACCCGTTTCCTAACAAAGCGTCCTACCGTGCCTTAAAACCATTAGAGTTAATTCATACCGACTTGTGTGGTCCGATTAACCCGCCCACTTTGAGTGGAAATCGGTATTTTATTTTATTTGTAGACGACCACACAAGATATATATGGTTTTATACATTGAAAAATAAGAATGATGCCTTCGGTTTGTTTAAGAAGTTTAAACAGGAGGTCGAGCTTCAATTTTCACTAAAAATAAAGGCGTTAAGAAGTGATCGTGGTGGCGAATTTTTAAACGGCTTATTCGCTTCGTTTTGCAATGAAACCGGTATTCGAAGATATTTTACCGCGCCATACATGCCACAACAAAATGGCGTGGTTGAAAGGCGGAACCAAATGACTTTGAACACCACGAGGAGCATGATGAAAGGCATGGGTGTACCGCAAAATTTATGGGGTGAAGCGGCGCTACACGTTGTTTATATTCTGAATCGATTTCCAACAAAAGCTTTAAAGGACATGACTCTGTATGAAGCGTTGAACAGGAAGAAGCCAAATATTAAGCATTTACGTGTCTTTGGATGCAAAGCGTACATGAAGGTTCCCTCGGTCAACACTACGAAAATCGATGATCGTAGTAAATTACATGTTTATATTGGTAGTGAACCCGGTTCAAAGGCGTACCGTTTATTTGATCCAGCAAATAAACAGTTACACGTGAGTCGGGATGTAAAATTTGACGAGAGAACTAAATTCGAATGGGTTGGTCATGAACAAAATTTAGAAATCGGTATTGGGCCAGAATGGACCGAGTTTCGTGTTCAAATCAATGATGAACCAGTGGTCGACCAAGAGCCCGAGATCCTCGAAACAGATCAGCCTACGCCAACAGATCTGACCCATGAAGAATCTGAACTCGAGGATGAACATGAGGGGCTAGAATTGAATGGAAATAATGGCGAGCAGAATATAAACCCAGGTCCTAGAAGATCGACTAGACCCAAAGTTTTTCCAAAAAGGTTTGATAATTATGTAATGCTACAGGAGCATGAACCCAATAAAATTGATGATGAACCTGTGAATTTTAATGATGCAAAAAATTTGAAAGAATGGCAGAACGCAAGGAAACCTGAGCTAGCATCAATTGAAGAAAATGATACATGGATATTATGTACTCTACCCGTTGCAACGAAAGCGATAGGTGTTAAGTGGGTTTTTAAGGTGAAACGGGATGCAAACGGATGTTTGATAAAGCATAAAGCGAGATTAGTAGCGAAGGGGTATGTTCAGGAACACGGCGTAGACTATGAAGAGGTGTTCGCCCCGGTCGCGAGAATGGAGACGATTCGATTGATTCTAGCTTTGGCGGCTCGTAATAGTTGGCGCGTACTCCATTTAGATGCCAAGTCGGCATTTTTAAATGGAGATTTGAAGGAGACGGTTTTCGTTAAGCAACCCGATGGTTTCATTATTCTGGGTAAAGAACACATCGTCTATCGTTTAAAGAAGCCGTTGTACGGGTTACGACAAGCTCCGAGAGCTTGGAATGAGAAGTTGGATGCGACATTGAAGTCGTATAGTTTTATTAAGTGTGTGCGTGAACCGGCGGTTTATAAAAGAGTTGCTAAAGGCGAGGAAACCATAGTTGGTATTTATGTTGACGACTTGATCGTGACGGGTTCAAGTCTTGCGGAAATTAATCAATTTAAGGAGCAAATGAAAAGTAAGTTTAGTATGCAAGATCTTGGTTTACTTACTTATTATTTGGGTCTCGAAGTGTCACAAGAGCATGATCGGATTACTTTGAAGCAAGCATCGTATGCAAAGAAGATTCTAAAACTTGGTGGAATGTCCGATTGTAATCCTACTCGTTATCCTATGGAGCATCGGTTATATCTAGACCGAGATGAAGGTGGTGAAGAAATTAATGTGACCGATTATCGAAAATTAATCGGTAGCTTACAGTACTTGACACACACGAGACCCGACATTAGCTTCGCGGTTGGTTTAGCTAGCCGATTAATGCAAAAGCCAAAGTTATCACACTTAAAGGCGGTAAAACATATTTTGCGTTATATACGAGGAACCGTTGATTACGGTTTGAGTTATGAAAGAAGTGGTAAGATGGAACTAAGAGGCTATTGTGATAGTTCCTACGCAACGGATCAAGTTGATGGAAAAAGTACAACGGGCATGGTTTTCTATCTCGGTGAAGCGTTAATATCTTGGATTTCTCAAAAGCAACAAATAGTGGCACTTTCTTCGTGTGAGTCGGAGTTTATGGCGGCGACCACAACAGCGTGTCAAGCATTGTGGTTAAGAAGTTTGCTAATTGATTTAACCGGTCGAAAGGAAGAAATGGTCTTGTTACGAGTAGACAATAAATCGGCTATTGATCTAATTAAAAACCCGGTGTTACATGGTAAAAGCAAACACATAAAGACGAGGTATCACTTCATAAGAGAAAGTGTTAAGAATGGAGAGATTAGTGTTGAGCATATTGAAGGAAGCAAGCAACGAGCCGATATCTTAACAAAAGCCTTACCTCGTGTGAAGTTTGAAGAAATGCAAAAGTTGCTTGGCATGGTGGACCTTGGTGGAACGAACAAAGATTAAGGGGGTGAATGAAGTTTAATTAATCTTTGTTTTTTTATTATTAAGTCGGTTACTAAATTTGTTTTTATTAATTCATTAGATAAGTATTATTCTTTAGATAAGTATAGCTTTATGAGTTTGTGTCTAAGTAGGATTATGAGTCCAACTAGGAAACGCAAGGTTCTATGTGTATAAATAAATCAATAGCCAGAGAGCTTATTATCCTATCAAGTATCGAGTCTATATATTCAATTTTTAAGTTTCGTTTATAATAAAATAAACAGCCGTAGTGAGGTTTGTCCACCTCACAAAATTCCGTGTGTTCGTGTTGATACCGTTGTTCCGTTTCTAACATAAACGAGCACCAATTTAATAGTGTTCTTCTTGGAAAATAATCATATTTCCATGGGAATCCCGGCCATCTACACTTGTGTACAATGGTTGTGAGTCGAGTAACTATGTTTAGACTCGCTTATAGGGTTGGAAATTTCAGACACAAACACGATAACACGACACGAATCTACACGACCTTAAAATGCATGTTTCGTGTTTGACCGTAACAGGTCAACATGATAATGTCTTAACAAGTTAAAGACCTTTTAACAAGTTAAGCAAATGTTAAGACATGTTAATGATTTTATTTAAAAAAAATTATATATGGGGTGTGAGTATACCTTACACATATGTGGAGCATAGATGAAGGAACCCTAGTTTTCAGTTTGCAAATCATAGAGTGTAGACATATACACCGTTCAGTCATCCCTCTTCTTCTTTCTCAACTCCACCGACCTAGACCACCATCTCCGTCACCTGTCCACCATACCCGTCTGCTATCACACATCACCCGTCCTCCTTCTAAAACCCAGTGTCACTAGTCTCTCATTCATAGGTTTATGGATACGATTTCTGGGTTAATGTTTATAAAACTGGTTCTTGTCTTATCGTGTTATATTGTGTTAACATGTTATAAACATGTTCGTGTTCGTGTTTGGAAAAAATGACACGATAAGTTATCATGTCGTGTTCATGTTTACTTGTTACATGTTAGTGTCATATCGTGTTCGTGTCTTAACAGGTCGTGTCTGACAAGATATACCAGCCTTACTTGCTTATACTAGCGAGTTGAATAACTTAAGCGATACTATATTTTCCGTTCCTGTTATCCACACACATAAACATGTGTTTATGTAGTTGAAAACCAAAATATATATTACATTAAATAGCAAAACTAGTACTCGTTGGGTTTTTTTGGAATAAAAAGTATCTCCTTCTCCGTTAAATAAAAAAAAATAATAGCAAAACTAAAAACCTCGAAAACATTAAATGAAAAAACTCATTTAAATTGATAATTATTATTTAGCGTGAAACAAAAAGGAAACTAATATGCTCCTTGTTATATTCCATTTTTTCCTCATAATGAGCTGAGTTCTTACAGACCCAAAAAAAAAAAAATTAGATCTAAACTTTGTTTACTTTTCTCGATTTATTTCATCTGGTTTACCGTCAATTTGAAGGGTCAAACACCCAAAAAAAAAAAAACAAGAAACTAGTCAAACATTAGATCTCCCGTGAAGGAAAGCTAGCCAGCCGTTCGGACCCCTCTGGTTCCGCCGATGATTAGAGGCCCTTAAAATTTTAGGGCCTAAAGCCCTTGCTTCATTTGACTTATGCTAGAGCTGGCCCTGCCCTAATTGTAGATCTTAATAAACTTAAGGAATTGGATTTGTCTAACATTCTTTCTCCATGAAAAATAGGAACATTACCAAACATGACGGTGCTTCACATGGGCTACAACAAATTTACAGGACAAATACCGTCATCAATGCAAAACTTGACCAAGTTAGTGGCCATTCTGTTTAATGACAACATGCTAAGTGGAGAGATCCCAACTTGGTTATTGAAATTCGAATCTTTGAAGGAATTACACATTGGTGGAAAAGGAAACAACTTGATTTGGAATAACAAAGCCAAGATTGTTCCAAGGTGCAATCTACAAGAGCTCTCCATGCCTTATTGTGGAATTTCAGGTGAAATTCCTGAATGGGTTTCATCTCACAACGATTTGGTTTATCTTGATTTGATTGGGAACAAATTGGAGGGAGATTTCCAGATTGGCTCGCTGAGAGAAATATTCAAATAATATCCTTTTCTGGAAACAACCTAAGTGGATCAATTCCATCACGACTATTTGACAACGTGCATTTGCTATTTCTTGACTTATCCCAAAACAATTTTTCTGGCGAGTTACCACCAAATATAGGCAATGCAAAGAGTATCAATGCTCTTGTTCTATCAGAAAATAATTTTTCTGGTCAAATTCCATCATCTATCTCCATGATTAACACTCTATGGTATCTAGACTTGTCAAAAAATAGATTTTCCGTCCATAATTTATGTGTTTTTGGAGATAAATCTAGTTTGATTTTACTAGATTTATCTTATAACAATTTCTCTGGTAATATCCCGTCAAATTTTCCAAAATGGGTCCAACGTCTTTATTTAGGTGGGAATAAGTTTTCTGGAAATCTACCATCGAATTTGACTAAATTGTCCAACCTCGTACTTCTTGATATTCACGGAAACAACATTACGGGAAACTTTCATAATACTCTCCCTCAAATCCCAACTCTTAGAATTCTTATCCTAAGAAACAATTCACTTGAAGGATATATCCCAAGCAATATCTCCAACCTTAGATATCTTCAAATTCTTGATCTCTCATACAACAACCTTACCAGAAGTATTCCCAGAGAGATATCAAACATTTTAGGGATGATAAACTCTCCAAAGATTTCAACATCATTTCCCATATCACATGGCGTTATTGATTCCACTTATGAACCTGGGGAGTTGACTATACTTTGGAAGAAATCCTTTCAACGCATAGAAGCTCGTAACCTGATCTCCTACTCTTTGTTGGATTTGTCACACAACAGAATATATGGTGAAATCCCCCCATCATTGGGCAAACTGAAAGCCCTAAAGCTGCTCAACATTGCATACAACAGAATTTCTGGTCGTATTCCAATGTCTTTCGGTGATCTAGAGAACATAGAAAGCTTAGATTTGTCACATAACGAAATCTCTGGTTCCATTCCTCAATCGCTAGTGAAACTTGGCCAACTCACGGTTCTAGATGTGAGCAACAACAAGTTGACAGGTAAGATCCCCGTTGGTGGGCAAATGACGACTATGGATGAGTTGAGTTATTTTGAAAACAATAGTGGATTATGTGGTATGCAAATTAGGGTAACATGTCCTGAGGATATTTCAATGTTAGAAGGAAGATACAAGGAAGATGAGAAACAATCATCGTTTTTATTGGAGGGAGCTTGGGTTGGTTTTCCAGTTGGTTTCTTCTTATCAATCTTGACCATGGGCTACTTTTTTAGGTCATATTTATTATTGAAAAAAATTCTTCAATGATGAATTTTCTTGTCATTAATCTCTCGAAATATAATGTAATTTTTCCTAAGTATTAATATTTTTAATTCTTCATTATTATACAAAGATCTATAAATAAATTAAAAATTTGTTTTCATTTTGGAAAATCTTAACTCTACTTATTTGGTTCTAGTTAATATTAGGGGGAATTACACGTTTTGTCCTATGTGTTTACCTCAAATTGCAGCGTGTGTCATTTATCTTTAAAAATTACACTGTGTGTCCTTTATTTGAAACTTTTACACACCATAAGTCATTTACGCTAACCTCATCCAATATCTTGGTTATCTTCTCTAACCTAATCCAATATCTTCGTTATCTTTAATTATATATTATTCAATTAATGGCTTTAATAATTATTTAGAATACATTCACAACTCCAAATATTCTATAAATTTTACAGAAACTTATTTACATCCCAAATTTCATTATTTGTATTTCTACTTTTGAAAAATATGTTTTTAAAGATATATTAATATATTATGTTTTTTATTTCATAATTAATTCATTTTAAATCCGATTTGAGTGAATCAAAAGCTTAAATTTTTTTTTATAAAAAAAATTCTATCATATTTAGCCTCTGCAAAAAATATTATTTCAGAAAATACTATATTTTAATATTTTTGTGCATTATAAATCATTTATTCATTATTAAAGAAAATAAGTATGTTATATGTTAAAGGAAAACAGATAATACTTTACAAAAAATTTTCCAACTTTATACATCTGTACATGGGTAAATGGTAATAATTTTTATTTAATTAATATAAAAATTATAAAAATATAATTTTATTAGAAACTAATTTTTACTAATTGTTACATGGTGCAAGTTTGACACGACAAAAATAGGGTAGTAGACTTAGTTTTGTATTAGTTTGTACATTATTTTCTATCGTGTATATATGTTTGGGATGTATGTGTCGGTTTATTCGGAAACTTTGATTGCTAGTTTCTTGCTAGCAATTTTAGAACAAAGAAGTGTTCTTGGTCGTTGGAAAAAAAATAAAGAAAGAAAGAAAGAAAGAAAGAATTACGTGTTGGTGTATTTGGGAACTTTGATTGCTAGTTTCTTGCTAGCAGTTTTAGAACAAAGAAGTTTTCTTGGTCGTTTTCTAAAAAACGAAGAAAGAAAGAAAGAATCAAAGCTTATCATTGAATGCATTTTGGACACTTACTTTTCTTTCTAAAGAGTGTTGTCCTTTTCAAGGTTTTTTAACAAATTTATCTTATTAAGTTTTGTTAAGTTGTTTTAGTTCAAGGTTTTCATTATGATTCTTATTAATTCCAGATTTAGGTCACTATTTTTTAAAATTACTTTTGTGTTAGGATTGCATGATTTTCATAATACTTAAGAAGAAAAACTCTTCATAATCGTCAAAAGAGTTGTCTTCATTATAAGATTCATAATGTAACTCAATTCTATTTAGGTTGTATGACACAAGATAATGGGTGTGCATTGGTTGGTTTGATTCGGTTTTTTAGCATTAACTGTAACCATAACCACTAGTTCGGTTATTGAATTTTCTTAACCATAACCAATCTTTGGTTATAGTTATTTTGGTTATTAACCAAAGAGATCAACTAAAACTAACTTTCGGCTAAAGTATAAGATTAAAAGCCAATGGGTCTAAAAAATCGGAACCAACAATGTTAGACTTAGCTTGAGCTATTTTTTATAAGGCAATCGAGACTACACTTTCTAGTTATACTACTAACGTGAGATGCCTTATAATAAGATATTAACAAAAAACAAACTTAAGTCTTTGATCACAAATTTAATTCATCATAAAAAAAGAACACTACATCAATATCATTTTTTTAATAACATACTTTTATTATATTAAAAAACCTCTACATGGTTAATGTAAAACAAAAATCTATTACGAAAACTTAACATTACAAGTTCGGTTCGGTTACATCGGTTAACCAAGCTTTATAACCATAGCCATAACCGCTTGGTCGGTTAAAATCGGTTCGAATAGGTCGATTATGATTCGGTTATCAGTTATATGGTTGATTTGCTCAAGTTTCCTTCCTTTTCCTTTTCCTTTGCATTTTCATTCTCATTACATTTTCAAACCAAATTATGTAATTTTGTCGTAGCACCCGTATAACAAATGCGTATAAAACTAGTTATTAGTGTATGTGTAGTGGTGGGGGGTTATAGGGGGTTATGGGGATTAAAATATTAAAAAGTAATAGAATGGGGGTTATGGAAAAAGAGGGTGTAGTGGGAAGGGGGGGGGGGGTTATAGGGAGTTATAAATGATTGGGTAATCATTGGTTAATTATTTATTTTCTTATTTAAATAATAATATTAAATACTTTAAATATTCCATTAAATATATAAATATTAGAAATACTAAAAAAAATTTACAAATACTAAAAAAAAATTACAAATACTAAAAAAAAAAATACAAATACTAAAAAAAAACAAATACTCATAGGTTATATTTTTTTTCGATTTTGGCCTTTTGGTTCAAACACATTTCCAAGGCCTTGCCCGTTAGGTGGTCGTGCGGCGCCGTGTAAAATTGAAAGTCGCGCTCAAATTGTCGCTCCCTCATAATATCAACCACCTCTCGGTTTTCTTGGATACGCTGTGCCCCGATGTCGCGTATGTCTTGGAGCCGCTGGTTCATCTCAGCAAACGCCGGGATCAACTCGTGCACCCCAACGACAAAGAGTCCGCCCGTGCTTGTCGAGCAGCCCGTCGACCAGTCGGACGTGGCAACTCATCCGTCCCCTCCTCCCCTGCAAAAAATGCATTTTCTTCGGCGTTTAGGTCGACGTGACGCGCGTCAGATGTAGGGGTCCCGGTATCACCCGACTCAGAGGTCCTCGACTTCTTTCGAGCCCTAGATGAAGAACTTCCGACCGTTGGGCGGACGGCGTGCCATTTGGAGCATTCTTTCAGCAGGCCCCAAACCCTCAAGTACGGGAAATTCCCGTATTGTTGTTTGTATTCATTCAAAGCCGCCTCCAAAATGTCGGCGTCGCTTTGCCCACTTTTCCACCCAAACCGGGTGCGACTATAAATACCTTGAAAGTTTGTGCATTTATAGTTGATATCAGTCCATTTGCTCGATATCGAGTCGTTCTCCCGGTAGTCCTCTCCCTTACCAACTAGTCAAAAAAATATTGCTCGGACTCTTTTCCAAAATTCTCCTTTGCTTTGATAGTTCGCTTAAAAAACAAAAAATATATATATATATATATATAAGTCTTACAAATATAACATAAAAATATAACATAACAAAAAATATATATCTTACCAACAGGATCCTCTGACACCTCAATCCACGCTCGGGCTAATTTGAGGAGCTCGTCCTCGTTCCATGGTTGTACGTATTTTTTTGCGCGTGTTTGCGTCTCTTTCCTTTTGTGCGGCCGGTTGCTCGCACGGCCTCTCCCTCGCCCTGTTGGTCGCACAACATCTTCCTCTTGCTCTTCTTGCTCTTCCTCCAGCGGTTGTGTCTCCGGAACCGGCTGTGAGTCTTGCCAAGCATTTGAGGACCCAAACATTTGAGATGTCCCAAACACTTGTGTTGAGCCAAACCCAACTCCCATGGGTTGCCCAAAACTCCCTCCCATGTTATACATGTTCGGGTCCCAATTGTAGGGTTGGTTTAACAGGTTCATGAAACCTTGTGGGTTTGACCCTGAACCCGGAGCTATGGGTCGAGTGTTGTCGCCATGAGTTTGGAAACCAAACCCGAAACCTCTACCGAACGGATTCATCTCTTCCCTTCTCTTGTGTGTAGAAATTACAAAGTGTATGTGTGTGTGTTATGCTCTCAACAGAAATCTCAAAGTGTGTTTGTGTTTGATGTATGTATGTGTGTTTATGCAAACATATTGTTTACGTTTTTTTTTAAATGGTCCAACGGTCAAGTCAAAAAGCAAAAAGCAGACAATCACATATACCAACGCATGCAACTATCGTTATGGACAAAACGTAGCTCATCCAAAACGCCCTATAACGAGGTGGGGGGCGGTGTTTTGTGGCGTTTTGAAGGCTAAAACGCCTTATAACTATCCCACTACACATACACTTAATGTTTAATAGTGTTTAAAAATAATTTTTATTTTATAATGGGATTTCGCCATGTAGTCTAATCTCCGTTTGTTTTATCGTTAACCCAAGACGTGTTATGTTCACGTGAGGGCAATGTTTTTACTTTCACAGTTTCACCCTTCAAAATTGAAAAAAAAACTAAAACAATAAATAAAATAATATAATATGTTGGTGGCGCAGCTTGCTGTCCACTCCACTGCCTATTAATTTGACAATCATGAAACAAAAAACTTTTTCTATCCAAAAAATGTTGGTGGGTTCCTAATTTCCTAGCCAACGTCATTTTTGAACATTAACCCAATGTGAACACAAAAAGTTAAGGTTATAACACCAGATCTCAAATACAACCCATGCTTATTTAAACATGAGGAGTTAAGTGTTATTTTCGTTCCTGAGGTTTGGTCCAGTTTGCTGCTTCAGTCTAAAAGAGGTTTTTTTTTTTTTTTTTTTTTTTTTTTTTTTTTTTTTTTTTTTGCAATGGAACCCCTGAGGTTTGAATTTGGGTGCTATTTTCGTCCATTTCACTAACTGGGTTTATTTTTTCTGTTAACTCAGGGGTATTGTAGTCATTTTACCTATTTATTTTTGTTTTTAATTTTTTACTCTCTTTTTATACACCTAAAAAAAATCTATACATAAAACCCACATACAAACACCTCTCTAACGCTACAGCATCACCACCAAGGCTTTTAATAAGAGGATCAAAATGAGTATAAACCCAAAAGAAACTTATGGTTTAGAAGGCTAATTGGACGAAAAAAGAGACAACTGTAACAAGCTTCATCAGTCGTCATCATCAACATAGTCAATACCATTACCAGAACTATCTCCAGCCATTCTCATCATCATCCACCATCTGATCCCAAGACTATCATGCCTATCATAACAATAACATCACCAACCCCTTCTGTAACCAGTTTACACTCCACTGCTACCAATAATCCGTCGAGACCACCACTACCAATCGTCTGTAACCTCAACATCACCACCATGGCTATATCAGAATGTATTCAAAGGAAGAGGAGTTAATTTGGGGATTTTACCTCTGCAATCAGATCCAACCCGACCGGAGACTGTGTTCATCGATTCCTCTACTCCGCTTCTCTCTTTCTCTCCTCTTCTTTTTCTCTCTCTCTCTCCTCTTCGATATCCTCTATTTCTTCTATTTCTCTCTCTAGCTCTTATAAGATGAAATGAGTGGTTGGTTTGTTGTTCAGTTGTAAGGTGGTCAGAGCTCCGCTGTGGTGGAGGAGATCACCGTCTCCTTCCTCTCTAGCTCGCTCTCTCTCTTTCTAACCTTCTGCTTCTTGAAAACGTGCGTGGTGGTGGGGTGCATGAAAGATTTGTCATTTTTGAAGGAGCAAAATCCTGCATTAAATCCGAAGATCCAATATTGGACTGATTATACACTGAAGACGGATGTGTGGATGTTCACGGTGGTGGTTATAGGTATGGTGGTGGTGATTAGTGGTTTGGTGGTGGTGGGGTTGATGGTGCGAGGGTATTCTGGAGAGAGAAACTAGGGGAGAGAGACAGAGGTGTGTGTGGGTGAATGATGAATTGTCCAGATTGTCCCTCATTAAGTAGGCAAAATGACAAGCCTACCTATGACCGTAACGTCAGTTTTTAACTGAGTTAATGAAAAGGATGAAAATAACAAGAAAATCCAAACCTCAGGGGTTCCATTACAAAAAAAAAAAAATTGTACTGATGTGGCAAAGTGGCAAAACTAAACCAAATTTCAGAAAAAAAAAAACTGACATTTAACTCTTAAATGAGTTGTGTTCATGGGTTGAGAGGTATAACCTGATGTGAATACAAAAAGTTAACATGAACCCAAACACGAATGGAATATTTGCGTTTCAAGACAAATCAAACCATGACAATGATTAACGATTCATTTGCAAAAACAAACTTAGTTATTTTATTAGACCACGAGCGGCCTGTTATGTGGCGTTTTAAACCCCTATAGCGTTAGGGAACACCGCCCCACGGGCGCTATAGGGCGTTTTGGGTTAAAGGCGTTTTATTTTTTACGGGCGTTTTGAGTTTGATACTTGTGTGGGCCATTTTTTTATTACCGTTGAACGGTCACTTACTTTTAAAAAAAATCGTGTATTATATATATAAACATACATATTCACATACAAACACACACAAACACATTCTCATCTTCCTACAAACAAACACACACACCCAATTTCAAATTTCTACACACACAAGGTGAATCCATTCGGTAGAGGTGGTTTCGGGTTCAGTCCTCAAACTACTGGTGTCGGGTCCCAACCCATAGCTCCGGGTTCAGGTTCAAACCCACAAACTTTTATGAACCTGTTAAACCAACCAATGAATTGAGACTCGAACATGTATAACATTAACATGGAAGGGGGTTGGCTCAACAAAAGTGTTTTAGTATTTGTGTTTTTTTAAGTATTTTGTAATTTTTTTAGTATTTGTAATTTTTTTAATATTTGTAATTTTTATTTATTTAATGAAATATTATTAAGTATTTAATATTATTATTAAATAATAAAAGAAATAATTAATCAATTATTACCTAATCATTTATAAAGCCCTATAACCCCCTTCCCACTACACTCTCTTTTTTCATAAAGCCCCATAACCCCCACTACTACACATGAACTTATTTATCATTGCTTTGTATAAAATTATATTCATTTGTTTATTTTCTTAGGGGACGGGGCGCCACCAGAATAGGTCACGGGTACCACATTACCAGCACGATAACACCGCGCGCCACTTCCAGTGCTAGTAGGGGTCACGTGAACCAAATATGGGTTTTTTTTACCATGCTGGTTCACTGACATTCTCTTTCCTAATAAAAAAATGAGTGGTACAGGTGAGTTTTAGAGGAGAGAGAGAGTAGGAAAGGGATATATTATTATTAATATTATTACTGTATGTGTGAAAATAATTAATTATTGGGTAAAGAACCAGTTGAGTGCTACTTCTAAAAAACTGTTTCAGTGAAGCAAATCAGTGAAGTGAAGTGATATGACAGTGCAAGATTAGTTAAAATCAGTGAAGTTAAAAAGAAATCGGGGTAGCACCCCGTCCCCCCTTATAGTTTGACTAATGTTGACAAAAACGACCCATGCTTAGTAATTGTTGGGCTAAAGCCACATGGACAAAGTAGCAAACCGATCCAGTCGGTTCCATCCCGCTTTGATCGGTTTGGTACCGTTTCGTGAACCAATTCTTGCGCACATTTTTTTTAAACATGATAAAAATGTTCTTTTTTTACATAAAATTCAACTTTTATTGATTTTTATAATTTTGTTAAGGCGTATGGGTATATCTTTGTGTTTGGATGCCATTTTGTATTATTTTGCTATATATAACTTTTTTATATAATATTTCAACTTTTTAATAACGTAACCTAGTTTTTCCTACCGATTTGAAACCGCTTTTATTCAAATCGGTTTGGGTCGGTTCGTGAAGGCAGGATAAAGAATTGATGCAGGACCCTCGGGTCGTAACAAAGCTACTAGAAAAAGCTAATTACATAGCTAACCCTATTGCAATTGAATTGAGTGAAGAAACACAAATCCTGGTTTACCGTATAGACGCTAACCCAGGTGGTGGTTTTACGGTATTTTGTAAAGAGAGGTGTTTATAAAATACGTGAGGGTCTAAGGACAAGACCAAGGAGTTTAGAAGACTACCGATTAGAAGAGTCGACCCTCTAAAGGTTAGTGAAATAAACATGGGGTTGAAGAAGGTACGAAGGATTTCGTATTCTTCTTGAGTGAAAGTGTATGTGATGTTAGATGCCAAAAAAAGGAGAAGGAGCTCCCCCTTTTCCTTTTGTAGTACCTTGACATCACACTTTCTCAGCTCATCCTCTACCCTTGATGGGGCCTGGCCCAGGTAGAGGTGTCTCCAAGATTCCGGCCCAAGTCCTTAAGCCCATTTGGTGCAAGTGGGTTTTGGTAAAAAGGAGAAAGTAAAATGGTATGGGGGGATGTTACCATCCTGACGATTGTATACGTGGCGTCCGTTGAATGGACGCTGATGGTCGGCGGACACGTGGCGCCCGCCTACTGGTAGACCGAGGGCGGTGGGTAATCATACTTTTTCTTGGACCTCGAGACAGTTTGAGAAAGCCTGCCGTCAGGAAGATGTCTTGGCTGGGAGGCTGCCAGGTCGTCGTCCTTTCGGCGTGTCAGACTGAGAGCAGTCTCTGATTGGAGAGGAACTCTGACGGGCAGCTTGTTGCATCAGAGATATTTTGGCTGGGGCAGGGGTGTGTCCCTAGGCTTCCCCAAAAGGCATCTTCCAGTTGTGTTGGCGAAGCTTCCTTTGGCTTGCTGGGGAAGCTTCGAAACATATTGGGTCCGCTGACGTAGAACGGGCGGACAAGCTTGCGCCTGGCGTCGATTGGACGCCAGGTGTATCGCCAACGTAAAACGGGCGGGTAAGGCTATGTCTGGTGTCTGTTGGACGCCAGGTGTATCGCTGACGTAGAACGGGCGGGTGGACGCCAGACGTTCCGCTGACGTAAAATGAGCGGATGGACGCTAGATGATCCGCTGACGTAAAACAGGCGGATGGACGTCGGGCGATGCCGGTTCTAGTTGGGCGATGGTATGGTATTTGTGATGCTTTGATACCATATCCCTTTAAGTCCCCCTAATCCAGTGCTTTCATGCACCTTTGGTAGGGGAGTGCTGGACTTGATTTCACAAGTGTACTTTGAGTTACATCCAGTCGTCACTGGGTTTTTCATGTAACAAAGTGGACATGTGTTTCTTGTATGACCTTCGTCAACTGGTGCGCGCACAGTGATCAAGCTACGGGCGTATGAGGGAATGAGCATTTATTGCGGGACCTATGATTAGGTCCGGGCAGTAGTAGGGGAATGAAGGAACTTCATTCATTGTGTGTAGGGCTTGAAGCAGGATGAAGAAAGTTATTTCTTCACCCGTGAAGCTTGAAGCAGAGAGTTACCTGAAAAGCTTGGAGATGATGAGAGATAGCTCGTCCTGTGTAAAGCTTGAAGAAGATGAGTAGTTCCCCGGATTTTTGCTATAAGTTGTTGTCTGCTTTGTGATTTTGATAGTTATGTTCATAGGATCGGTGAAAGACTCGTCTAGTGGTATTAGGCTGGCTTGATCAGTATGTTGAAAGCCATTCATTTGGGAGAAGGAAGTTCTTAGTTGTTTCCTTTCTGCGCTTTGGCGTGGGGCCTGGGAAGGCGTCGGTCCTGATTGCGCGATCAGAGGTGTGAAAATAAAAATTTTCAAAATTGTGTCTTGCGCGCAGGTGTGGAGCCTATAGAGGCGTCTGGCCTGTTTGCGCGGTCAGGCGTTGTGAAAATAAAAATTTTCAAGATTTTTGGTTTGGCGCACAGGAGTGGAGCCTAGAGAGGCGTCGTGCCTGTTTGCGCGGTCGGCAGTTGTGAAAAGTTGTTTTTTGTCCATGTCTGCACCTGCATTTACTCCGCATTGAATTTGTCTTTTTGACTTTTGTGTGAATTCAAGGCGGGAATGTTTAAAAGATGAAAAGACGTGGCTGACGGTTGGTACACCTGCCTTGGATATCGTGTCAGACAGTTACTGTGATTGTTGAGTTGGTAGTCCGCCACGTGTCGTGCATCTAGTGCATGGGGACAACTGTTGATGATGGATTAAAACGTGGATGTACACGTGTCGAGCATCGACATCATTTTCCAGCTGGGGTAGAACAACCGTCAGGCGAGTGGGCCACGCGTGGCGCGTGGGCCGTCTGGTCACGCGGGCTGTCTAACGTGTCTGTCTGTCATTGGACTGCTGCATTTAAAGCCTGTTTCGCGATGATTTCTTTTTCTGTCATTGCATTAAATGCGATGGGTATATATATGTTTCCTTTGTCCTCCATTCGTTTCACTTTCCTCTTTAAAGAAGTTTTTCCACTTATCTCCGACGAGTTTAGTGATTTTTTCGATCATCTTCCGAAGTAGAATTTTCTTCTTCTTCTTCTGTTCTTTGTTTTGAAAAAATGTCTTCTGAGGATAAGAAGGCCGAGTTGGCGATGAAGGATGCCCATATTTTTTGGTCCAAGGACAAGTTTCGGTCTTTGGTCAAGAGATTTAATATTTTACGTGAGTGGGAGCCGGAGTTACCGGAGAAGGGGCAGACTCCGGTTCACTGCCCGAAGGGGAAGATATGCCTGTACAAGGCGTATTTTCAGAAGGGGATTTTCCGGTTGCCGGTTTCCAGGTTTTTTATCTCCGTCTTGCAGAAGTACGGGGTGCATGTTTCTCAGATGAGCCCTTTTGGGGTGATGAGGGTTATGCATTTTGAAGCCACCTGCCGGTCATTAAGAAGGAAGGCGGAGTTTTGAACACTTCAATGTTTTCTACAAGATTGAAGTGAAGGAGTCCGGCTGGGTGTCCTTTTTCGAAAGGTCGAAGAGTGTGAGCCGGATTGTGCCGAAGAGTTCACCCAAGACTCTTCGTGAGTGGAAGAAGTGTTTTTTCTTTGTGAAAAAGGAGGCTATTCCTATAGATATGGCGAAGCTGGAGCTCCGGGCTGGGCAGAAGGCTCCGTCCTTCGAAGTTATGAAGGATTTCCAGGAGGAGGCTTGGTTTTAGGAGCTATGCGCGCACCCTAGTCGCCTAGATGATTTGGATAGATTGGATGAGGCTATCCTCTGTCTGTTAGGACTGAGCCGTCTGGGCGTCAGGGAGGGTTATGACGTGGCTCCTATTGGTGATGATGGGCCACTATCTGTTGAAGGTGAGTACTTTGGTTTTATTATTACTATTATTCTTTGTACCTCCCTTGTGTTTGACGCCTATATCTGTTTGGAGGCGAGTTGCTGTTTGAGATTTTTGCCGCTCGTGGTATGAAGACTACTTATCTGTTGAAGGTGTGTCCGTGTTGGAGCTAAAGGTGGAAAATTTTCTTTTTCCCGCGCTGATGGAAGGTGCGCCTTCTAACCTTGAAGTCGGTTTTCTGATCAATCCTAAGCCGCTGTCCGACGATGAGTCGAGTGGGTCATCGTCGGGTTTAATTCACCATGCGCGTCGCTCTGCAGGTGGCGGTGGATCCAATGTGTCTGCAGCCGCGGCACAAGGTGGTGGAATGACTGGTGAGACTGGTGCGACTGAAGGGGTGACCACTGAGAGTAAGTGTTCTAACCTTTGTTTTCTTTGCATTTTCCGGCGTCGTGTAGGCTGAGCTTTGTTTTCTTTGTTTGTAAGTCACAAGCGTAAACAGCCGGAGGTGGTTGAGGAAGACGTACCTCAAGGCTAGTCTCCTAAGCGGGCGACCACAAGTGGTGGTGATGTCGATCCTCCACAAAGTTTGGAGCTTGATCCCCCGCCCGAGCGTGAGCCTTTCTATAAAAAGGGTCTGAGAAAAATGAGCAGTAAGTGATTTTTGTAATATCTTTATGCTTTTTTGATGATTTTATCAAGTGCTTAATGCATCTTTGCTTGTCTGCTTGTAGGTTCTGTTCATCCGTCTGTGATGCAATTTCAAGAGGAGAGGAAGAAGAAGCTAGAAGAGGAGAGGGCCCGAGCTGAGGCCGCGCGTCAATTGGAGTTAACGCGGAAACCTGATGAAGAGAAGCGTGCCGCTGAGGCCGCTTCGAAGAAGAAGGAGGATGAGGCCCGAGCTCTTCAGCTGGAGGATGAGCGCAAGTGGGCCGAAGATGCTCGTTTGGCTACCTTGGCCGACAAAGAGGAGCAGCGCAGGCTGGCTTTGTTGAAGCAACATGAAGACTTGGTGAAGGTGAATAGAGAGCAGGCCCAAGGGATGGTTGCTTCGGGTGGTGGTGACTCGCGAACTGAGCCTGCTTTTGTTGATCTGGATGAGAGGGACGTACAAGAAACGTCACCTCAAGGGGTCGCGATTGTTGATCCGAAGCTGAAGAAGGTCGAGGGTGGTGGAGCGTCTTCAAGTGCTCCTGCGTTTAGGTTGGATGCTCCGGTTTATACGCCTGGGTGGCGTATAACCGAGAGCTGCCGTTTCCTCAACCCTTTTGTGGCTGTGGAATTCGTTAACTGCGCGCTTCCGCCTACGGAGCGCGCTCATCACCGTTCGCAGAACCGGGGTACGCTCTTCTCTGAGATGTGTATGAATTTGACACAAACTTTGGGGAGTTTGTACGCCCTTCAGCGCGGGGAGGCTGAGTTCTTAGATGAGCAGGCGGCGGTCACAGGCGAAGCCGATCGCCTGGCGAGGGAGAAGGAGGTGTACGAAACTGCGCGCAAGCGGCTTCTGGAGCAAGTTCGGAAGTTGGAGTCCGACCTGCGCTAGAAGGATGTTGATGCTGCCGAGAAGCAGAAGGCATGGGCCAACTCCACGGCGACTGTTAATACGGAGTTGGAGCGCCGCCGTCACCTAGTGCAGAAAGCTGAGTCTGCGTTGGCGGTGCATAAGAAGGTGGAGGTGGCCCGGGTCAAAGAATTGGAGGAGATGTCCTCCAAATATGCTAATGTTGTGACTGACCTTAAGGCAAAGGATGCCGATGTGGTGAGGATGACCACTCGAGTATCCGAGCTGGAAGGTCAGATTAGTGACCTTATCAAAGAGAACGAAGCGTGGTCTGTTGAAGAGGCAAGTTTGTTGGCGGAGAAGAGGGCTTCTGAGGAGAAGGCCCTGTGGATGATTTATGATGATGTTTCAGCGGTACGTTTTCTTCTTTCACTTGTATTTGTGTTTAAGTATTTCATGCTTCTACTAACTTGTTTGTTTCTGTTATAGATCTTCAACCGTTGCTGGAATGAGCCGAAGATGGGTGAGCAGGTGGTGGAGGTCGCATAGGCTGCGCGCGTCACTGGTTTGCGCGTAGGCTGGTTGGAGGGTTACCTGGCGGCGAAGAATGGGGCCCCTATTGAGGAGGAGTCATTTCAGGATATCAACCCTGAGGATGAGCTGGTAGACCCGCTGAAGAAGCTAGAGCAGATGAAGTTTCCTATTCTTCAGACGGTTGGCAAGTGTCTGATGGATTCGGATCCCATTGGTCGCTTCCGGCAGTGGGTTGAAGAGGCAGATCGACTTGGGCGGGAGAAGGCCCAGAAGGCGTTGGCGGACAAGACTGCCGGGTTGGGTGTAGGATCGATTTGGAGCTTGAATCTGATTTTGATGAAGAACAAGATGAAAATAGGGATGAACACACACTTGAATATGACAATAAAAACCCACTAGATGATTTGCATAGATGAATACAATAAAACCCCCAAAATCTCTAGCATGTGTGTTGCCTCAAACCCTAATCTATCATTCTATTTATAGCCCAAACACACTTAGGCTAATTACATTTAGGTCCCTAGGGTTAATAAACTTACTAATATAATCACTAAACAAGAAAACCATTTTTCTAAAGTAATAAATATATTTTTATCTAAACAAAATATATTTATTATCCATAGCACCTTTCTTGATCATAACTTGAGCTTCACTCATTGATCTATTATCTGGATTTCTCGAGTCGCCTTACGTGTTGACCGCGACTCGTTCGACTTTGACTTTTGTTGACCGAACTTTGACTTGTTGACTTTAACTTGTTGATAACATTAGACTACCAAATTTAGACCCAACAATCTCCCCCTTAGTCTAAAGTTATCAATATCTTGTATCATCTTCAGAATCGTCAATCTCTACATACTGTGATCTTCAATTTAGGAAGCTTCAGTCTCAAATCCATTACCCAACAATACTCCCCCTAGACTGATGCTTTCCAAATTTTCTTTGCTGAAGGTGTTCTTGTCACTTTGCTCTTTGAGAACTCATATCTCATAATCTCCCCCTTTTTGCATGCATCATCTTTGAAAATCAAGAACAAACTTTTTCAACTCTCGGTAGCTTGAGTGGTTTAAAAGAAGTAGGAGGAGGATTCCTATCTTGGTGTCTTCTGCAAACTTGAGGAAACAGGTGCTTTGGTTTGGTATCTTGCTCCACTGATGATCGGCCATCTTGCAGCAAGTAGTCGAAGAAGCCTATTCACAATCACAAACACAACTCCGAATTTTCTTTAGACAAATTCAACATACAGACAAAACCGTATTCATCTTGGTGTGCAATCAAGGAAGTATCTCAAACGGCTTGAGACACAAATAATGTGATATGGAAGACTTAAAAACAACTTTATACAAATAAAGATTTTTTTTTTTTTTTTTGGATTTTAGGTTTTTTTTTTTTTTAATTTTAATCTTTTTTTTTTTAAGCCATCAACCTTCGAGATATAGAAGGGATCATATATGGGATCACACCAACTTGAAAAGCCTAGCCACACTTCAACTTTCTTTCGGATAGCTACAACCCAAGAACGATTGTCGGTATGTTTGTCCTCTTAAGTCTTGAATTGATATAAACAAAAAACAAACAACTAATATAAGAAAGATACCAATTGATATTCCCAAAAGATCTTGTTTAAGCCTTGAATTGATATAAAAATAGAGACGGGTGAATTTGAGCCAAGAACAAACAACTAATATAAGAAAGATAGATAGATATTGGATTGAACAAAGAGAACTTTCATTGAATGTAATAAACAAAAAACAAGATAATCACCCACCCCGAGTGAGCTCCCCCGGGGTGGTGGCTCCAAAATGCACACCCTTTCTATGGTGTCTAGTGTCCTATTTATAGATCCTGAGCCTTGTCCTCCAAGCAAGCCGCCACTTGCTTGGAAAACCCTAAAATGTGTGAGTTCTTAGCTGAGTACTTGACTAAGTGCTCAGGTGAGCACTTGGCTGAGTACTTGCTTAAGTGCTCAGCCCACTGTGTGAGTACTTAGCTGAGTACTTGACTAAGTGCTCAGGTGAGCACTTGGCTGAGTACTTGCCTAAGTGCTCAGCCCACTGTGTGAGTACTTAGCTGAGTACTTGATTAAGTGCTCAGGTGAGCACTTGGCTGAGTACTTGCCTAAGTGCTCAGCCCACGGTGTGAGCACTTAGCTGAGTACTTGACTAAGTGCTCAGGTGAGCACTTGGCTGAGTACTTGCTTGTAATTGATAACATCATTCTCTAATTTGACCCAACAATATTCCCCCGAGAATTATGCTATCAATTCTTCATATGATCCTCAAAAAAGTATATCTGATACTGTCTTCGAATCTTCACAAATCGGCTAAGCACCCAAAATCTTTCATTGTTGTTTTCCCCCGCAAATATAGACCCTCCTAATGAATTCGAGACTAAAACTCAATCAGCAACTTTCCACTCCGTGTAAGCTTTACGCTCGATTGATCATCTCTACTATAATTGGCACGAGATAAAGGTTCAAACCTCCGAATGATTGAAGTAGTGTAAACAGCTTCATAGTCTAAGTGCTCAGCCTACTGTGTGAGCACTTGGCTGAGTACTTGCCTAAGTGCTCAGCCCACTGTGTGAGCACTTGGCTGAGTACTTGCCTAAGTGCTTAGCCCACTCTGTGAGCACTTGGCTGAGTACTTGACTAAGTGCTCAGGGATGACACACACAAGTACGCAGCATCCGTACAGCTCTGCTAGAATAAGACAATCATGCACAACTCCAAAAAAGAATAATCATTATCCAATCATTGTTAACCCTAGGAGTCACAAATGCTTCATCAGCCGCCATTTTATTTCTTCATATAAGTGCTCAAAATTCATCCACGAACAAGTACTCAACATTCAAGATATGAAACAAGTACTCAAGATATGAAACAAGTACTCAAAATATGAAACAAGTACTCAACATATGAAATAAGTACTCAACATTCAAGCATAAGTGCGCAGAATTCATCCATACATGAACTGAAAATTCATTTAAACCCCATATTCAACAACTGTTTTACGTCTCCGGCGGGTTTCGGTTGAAGATCCAATCAAAACAAGCCTCAAACGAGCCAACCGTGGCTCTGATACCAATTGATATTCCCAAAAGATCTTGTTTAAGCCTTGAATTGATATAAAAATAGAGACGGGTGAATTTGAGCCAAGAACAAACAACTAATATAAGAAAGATAGATAGATATTGGATTGAACAAAGAGAACTTTCATTGAATGTAATAAACAAAAAACAAGATAATCACCCACCCCGAGTGAGCTCCCCCGGGGTGGTGGCTCCAAAATGCACACCCTTTCTATGGTGTCTAGTGTCCTATTTATAGATCCTGAGCCTTGTCCTCCAAGCAAGCCGCCACTTGCTTGGAAAACCCTAAAATGTGTGAGTTCTTAGCTGAGTACTTGACTAAGTGCTCAGGTGAGCACTTGGCTGAGTACTTGCTTAAGTGCTCAGCCCACTGTGTGAGTACTTAGCTGAGTACTTGACTAAGTGCTCAGGTGAGCACTTGGCTGAGTACTTGCCTAAGTGCTCAGCCCACTGTGTGAGTACTTAGCTGAGTACTTGATTAAGTGCTCAGGTGAGCACTTGGCTGAGTACTTGCCTAAGTGCTCAGCCCACGGTGTGAGCACTTAGCTGAGTACTTGACTAAGTGCTCAGGTGAGCACTTGGCTGAGTACTTGCTTGTAATTGATAACATCATTCTCTAATTTGACCCAACATTGGGTAGTTCAGGGACGGCGCATGAGCCTCCTCAGTAGGTTGTTTTTGTTTGTGGCGTTCATTCTTTTTTGCCTTTGTATATGTAACTCTTTTTTGAAATGGAAAGGAATTTTGACGCTTTGATATTTATTGATGTTTGTGCTGAATGCTTTTGTGGGATAAGTTGCTATGTGTATGAAGAGTATATTAGCTTCATAGGTTATGAGTAAGCTTAGCGTCCATTATGTAGAGTAAATTAGCTTCACAATTTAGGGCTAATAGATTGTCGTTTCTACGTTATGAAGAGTAATTTAGCTTCATAAGTTAGAAGTAGGGCAATGTTTGGCGTCTAGTTTTATGAAGAGTAGATTAACTTCATAAGTTAGAGCCAAAGTAATAATTGCGCAGTAGTGAACAAAATGTAAAGTGATGGAGTGCATTCTTCAAAAAACTGAGATTTTCATAAGTAACATGGGCGCAATTGCGCTACATTCCATGATCTAGGTATGGGCGTGCCATCAAGTCTTTCTAGCGTGTATGCCCCTTTTCCTAGTACTTGTTGAATCTTGTAAGGCCCTTCCCAATTGGGCGCTAGCTTTCCAGGGCGCTCAGTATGAGACGCGTAGTTGTCTCTTAGGACGTAATCCCCAATGTCAAATGCGCAGGCTTTAACTTTGGAGTTGTAATAGCGCTCCAATTGTTTTTTATAGTTTTCCTCGCGTATAGCGACGATCTCATGTCTTTCGTCTAAGAGGTCTAAGTTGAGGCAAAATTCTTTGTCGTTGTCTGTTTGCGCGGTGTTGAGGACCCTTGGCGATGGGAATGATATTTCGGCGGGTATTATGGCTTCAGAGCCATATGTTAGGCTAAAAGGGGTTTCGCCTGTGCTGGTCTTTGTGAGGGTGCGATGTGCCCATAAGACATGTGGGAGTTCATCTACCCAACTTGTTCGTTTGGATCCTAGGCGTGTCATCAGGTCGCCCATAAGACGCCTAGGATGGGCGATGGGTTCAACTTGACCGTTTCCTTGAGGGTGGGCGATGGATGTGAAGATCTGGCTGACGCCCAACTGTGTGAGCCAGGCTTGAATCTTTTTGTCCGCGAACTGCGTTCCGTTGTCTGTGACGATTTCCATGGGTAGGTTGAAGCGGCGGATGATGAATTCCCAGATGAATTTTTTGATGTGTTCAGCACTGATTGATGCGAGCGGCTTGAATTTAACCCATTTTGTAAAGTAGTCGACGGCGATGATAAGTTATTGTATCTTTCCAGAGGCCATTGGGAACGGGCCGACTAGATCGATAGCCCATTTCTGGAATGGCCAAGCGGCGGTGACTGGGACCAGACCGTTCTTTGGGCGCAGGGTATTTGGTGCATGTTGCTGGCAGTTGAAGCACGTGCGTAAGATCTTGACAGCATCCTGGTGCATCCCGGGCCAGTAGTATCCGGCGTTCATGATCTTGGCGAAGACCATTCTTGGACCTGCGTGGATGCCGCATATGCCTTCGTGGATCTCCTTTATAAGGGAGGTGGCCATCGGGGTATCCACGCATCTCAGGAGAGGGCCAAGATAGGAGCGTCGGTATAAAACACCATTCATGAGTTGATAGTGCTCGGATTTATATTGGAGTTTTCGGGCCTCTGGTTTTTGAGGTGGTAGAGTGCCCGTTGCTAGGTATGCTTGGATCGGGGTCATCCATGACCCGGTGCCCGTTTGTGTTATATTAACCTGTCTAAGTGGTACTGACGGTTGCGCTAGAGTTTCGATGCGTACCTCTTTGGCCATATGCGGCCAAACAGTGGAGGCCATTTTGCTGAGGGCGTCTGCTTCCTTGTTTCCACTTCGGTTGATGTGGACAATTGTGCAAGTTTTAAATCTTTTGGTGAGGAGCTTGGCCTGGTCGACGTATTGAGCCATAACCGGGTCTTTGGCGTCGTAGACGCCATTCATGTGACCCGCTATGAGCATTGAGGCGACGTGGGCGTTAAGATGTCTTGCGCCCATTTTGTTGGCCAGGCGTAGTCCTGCAAGGAATGCCTCGTACTCTGCTGCGTTGTTTGTGCTTGGGAACTCAAGGCGAACAGCGTATGTAAATTCGGTTTTGTCGGGGCTGACGAGTTGTAGACCTGCGCCTGCGCCCTGATCGTTGGAGGCTCCGTCTGTGTATAGTGACCAAGTTAGGCGGGAATCTGGGACAGGTTTCGGATCTTGTTCGTCTTTGCAGTCTTGTATTTTATCGGTTGGAATTTCTGCGATAAAGTCTGCGAGGACCTGTCCTTTGATCGCGGGCCTTGGTTTGTAGATGATGGTGTGGGCGCCAAGTTCGATTGCCCATTTTGCTAGGCTGCCTGAGAGTTCTGGCTTTGAGAGTACGGTGTTGATTCTGTAATCTGTTAGGACATTGATTGGGTGTCCTTGAAAGTATCATCGCAGGCGTCATGAGGCATGTACGAGTGCGAGAACTAGCTTTTCCATTGTGGAATACCTAGTATTTGCGTCTGCGAGGGTGCGGCTGATGTAATAGATCGGTGTTTGCACTTTGTTGCGTTCTACCAGAAGTACTGCGCCTATCGCTATTTTAGATGCGGATAGGTACAGTGTTAATGGTTCCTCTGGGAGTAGTGCTGTTAAAGTTGGGAAGTAAGTCAAACACTGCTTCCTTTCACGAAAAGCTGCTTCCGCTTCTGGAGTCCAGCGGAATTGTGTCCTTTTTAGTACATTTCTGAGGGTATGAACGAAAGGAAAAGACTTGGATGCGTAGTTTGATAGGAATCGGTTGAGGGCGACGAGGCGTCCCATTAGTGTCTGCACGTCCTTTATTGAGTTTGGTGATGGCATGCGTTGGATGGCTTGAACTTTCTCCGGGTTTGGTTTTAAGCCGCCATTGGTTACAATGACGCCTAAGAATTTCCCCTCTTCAGCTCCGAATGAGCATTTTCCCGGGTTGAGTTTCGTTTTGATTTCGCGCAACTGTTCGAAGGTGCGCTGGATGTCCAGTAGCATGTTTCTTCTTGGGTGCTCTTGATGACCAAGTCGTCGACGTAAACCTCAAGGTTGACGCCGATTTGGTTGATGAACGCGTGGTCCATTAGGTGTTGGTAAGTGGCGCCTGCATTTTTTAGTCTGAAGGGCATTTTGGTGTAGCAGTATACCCCTCTATCGGTTCTGAAGGCGGTTCTTTCTTCGTCTTCGTAGGCCATCTGGATTTGGTGATATCCTCGATAGGCGTTGAGGAAACACTTGTATTTGAACGGCGCTAGAGAGTCTACCTTCAGATCGATTTCTGGTAGGGGGTAGTGATCCTTTGAACATGCCTTGTCGAGGTCTTTGTAATCGACGCACATGCGCCAAGACCCGTTCTTCTTGAGGACCATGACGGGGTTAGCCACCTAAGTTTGGTGGTTGCATTTTCTTTTGATGCCTGCTTCGAGTAGGTCGTCCACTTGCTCGTTCATGGCTTTGACTCTGTCAGGTCCCAGTGGACGTTTTTTCTGGGCTACCAGGCGAGCGTCCTTGTAGGTGTTGAGGCGATGCTCAGTTATGTGTCTTGGGACACCGACCATGTCTGATGACTGGCAGGAAAAGATGTCTTTGTTTGCCACCAAGAGTTGTTTTAGGTGTACTTGTACTTGGGGGGACAGAGTCGGCCCCAAGGTAATGGTTTGTTCGGGGAAGGCCGAGTTGAGAACCCATTCTTCCTCTTTTGGGGCGCTTGGTGCTGGCGGCGTAGTATCTGCCGCCGGCTCAGTTTTCATGAGGCATTCTTGATTGCCTCTGATGTACGCAATCCCCGTGGGTGTTGGGAAACCCATGGTTTGGTGGGGAGTTAATGCGATGCAGTTGAAGTTTGCCAGGCCTTGTCTACCAAGCAATATGTCATATGAGGAGTTGGCTGGAATGACATGAAAGGTGCAAACACCTGAGCGGGTGTGGGTCCCATCATCAAGTGTGACTGTAAAGTCGAACTTGCCGATGGGGTGGATGACTTCATTGAAGAAACATGCGATAGGTGCATCTGGTTGCAGGCGTGCTTTGTCTTCATCATCGATTTGGTCAAAGCACTGCTGGTACATGATGTCGAAGCTGCTTCCGCCGTCGCACATCATTTTGTAAGTTCGGTAATCTCCGAACAGTGCTGTGATGGTGAGTGGGGTTGTTGACTTTGCGCCCCCTGGTATTATCGGGAGGATGACCTGGGCCTCCCTCCAATTTCTAGATGTCGTCGCTTCTGGTTGCTGCGACGTGTTCGCCCTGTCAGCGAGGTTTGTTTTCCGCTTGGTGTTGCGCGTCGTATTGCGCTGTCGGTTGTATGCGTCGCGGATATGGTGTGTTTTGATGTCTTTGATGGCCTTGCCGGGTTCGTCCTGCCGGCGTGCGCCGACGCGGACATTTTTGACCAGGTTGGCCAGCTTCCCGGAGCGTAAGGCCGCCTCGATCTCCATCTTGAGGCTGTAGCAGTTATCGGTGTCGTGACCCACGTCGTTGTGGAAGTCACAGAATCTGGTGGTTTCAACGTTTTTTCGTGTTGTGCCCATGGGTTTTGGGAGCTTGAAAGTTACCTCTCCAGTTGAGAGGACTTGTGACAGCACCTGAGATGGTGTTTTTGTGAGGGTAGTCCAGTCTTGGTTCCGGCGGCCGCTGTTGCGCTGATCGTGCGTCTGTTTGCTACCGATAATGTTTCTGGCGTCGCCGGAGGTTGAGTATCGTCCTTCGTCGGCGGAGCCTGAAATACGGTTCCAGACCGACGCTCGGTTGTTGTTGCCGCTGCAGTTGTTGCTGGAGCTTCCGCGTTGGTTTTGGGGCATCATTTTTTGGTTGGCCGCGTATAATTTTGATATGCGGACAACCTCTTCCCAGGAGTCTGGGACGCCGTCTTTCCCTTGAAGGGTATGTTGGAGGCCATCGTCGTTGACGTTGGCCAGGAAGGAGGTCCGAGTTGCCTCGTCCCCCGTCCCTAGTTGGAGTGCTTCTTTGTTGAACCGCACGATAAAGTCTTCAAGCGGTTCGGTGTCTCTCCGTTTGCACAGAGAGATCTGGCTTTTGTCGCGCTTGTGGCGACGTTGTTGGCTAAAGTGGAGGGAAAATTTGTCGATCAGCTGTTCATAGCTGTCGATGCTTCCGACAGGGAGGTTGTCAAACCAAACCCTGGCGGCTCCGGTGAGTGTCTGGGCAAACATGTGGCACCGGACTGGTAAGGTCCATTCGATGACGACCCCGGCTTGATTAAAGATGCCGAGGTGGTCGTCAGGGTCGGTAAGGCTGTCGTATATTCTGACGTTGGCTGGAAGGCGTTGTCTTGGTGGTATTGGTGCTTGAGAGATGTGCCGTGTAAATTTGGACATATCAGCAAAGGTCGTTGGCCTATAAGGAAGTGACAAGTTTGCAGTGGCGTCGTCATTGTATCTGTTTAATCGTTCCCGTCTGTAGTATGGGCTGTGACGATAGTCCCTGGAGGCATCGTCCTCCCATGAACTTTCGTCATAGTCGTCGTTGTCGAACTGGTTGCGCTCTGCACGGGCCTGGTCCATAGGGGGTTGCCCTGGACCTTCCCCGTGACAGGCAGCAGCTGTCGTTCGTGCGGGTTGCTTGGAGGAGGAACCCATGATAGCCTTGCCGGTGCGTCGGCGGCGTTCCAGCTGGGCGTCCAGAATTTGTTTCTGGCGTTCGTACCAGTCATTATTCAGGGCGTCGATCTCCTCCTCGGTTGGAGGTGCTGGATCGGTGAGTTGGAATTCTAGGTTTCTGGGGGTGATGACGGGATGTTTTTGATTGTTGTCGTGATCCCCAGATGTTGGGTGAGATCCTGGGGTGACGTCGGTGATGTCCTCGACGACCCCAGAGGGAGTGAACACTCTTGGAGGTGAAGTGGTCATTTTTTGATGTGGATTAATGGGTATGTTTAATGAAGCTGTTTTGTTTAGGGTATTTGCGGTAAGGCCACGGATGGCGCCAATGAAGAAACACGGATCCTGGTTTACCGTATAGACGCTAACCTAGGTGGTGGTTCTACGATATTTTGTAAAGAGAGGTGTTTATAAAATACGTGAGGGTCTAAGGACAAGACCAAGGAGTTTAGAAGACTACCGATTAGAAGAGCCGAACCTCTAAAGGTTAGTGAAATAAACAAGGGGTTGAAGAAGTTACGAAGGAGTTCGTATTCTTCTCGAGTGAAAGTGTATGTGATGTTAGATGCCAACAAAAAGAGAAGGAGCTCCCCCTTTTATAGTACCTTGACATCACACTTTCTCAGCCCATCCTCTACCCTTGATGGGGCCCGGCCCAGGTAGAGGTGTCTCCAAGATTCCGGCGTGTCAGACTGAGAGCAGTCTCTGATTGGAGAGGAACTCTGACGGGCAGCCTGTTGCGTCAGAGATATTTTGGCTGGGGCAGGGGTGTGTCCCTAGGCTGCCCCAAAAGGCATCTTCCAGTTGTGTTGGCAAAGCTTCCTTTGGCTTGCTGGGGAAGCTTCGAAACATATTGGGTCCGCTGACGTAGAACGGGCGGACGAGCTTGCGCCTGGCGTCGATTGGACGCAAGGTGTATCGCCGACGTAAAACGGGCGGGTAAGACTATGTCTGGCGTCTGTTGGACGCCAGGTGTATCGCCGACGTAGAACGGGCGGGTGGACGCCAGACGTTCCGCTATCGTATAACGAGCGGATGGACGCTAGATGATCCGCTGATGTAAAACGGACGGATGGACGTCAGGCGATGCCGGTTCTAGTTGGGCGATGGTATGGTATTTGTGATGCTTTGATACCATATCCCTTCATTGACATTTTAACATTTCTAGTCCATGAAATTTTAAACTCAACGATTTTCAGCTCAAACTTCTTTCAATCGTAAAAAAATTCCTCCCCATAATCATTCTTGTCTTCAAGAATCAAAATATGGAAAATGTAGTTGAAATTCTTTGAAGTATTCCCAAGTGGCTTCTTTAACTGGTAAATCTTTCTAGTGTTCTATCCCTTAGCCGTATCTCGGTTGGGTTTGCTGTATGTACGAAGCTTCTCCCCCGTAGCCATATCTTGAATGACCATGTTGTGCATACGAAGGTTCACTGTCGTACACAGGCTCCTGAAAACAAGTGTTTAGTTAAAATATGATGCTAAATTTAAAGTCGAATATATGTACCGAATAGTCGCTTTACCTCGTTCAATCCGGAAAACAACAGTTTTTTGTCATTAGAAGGGACACTAGACACGACATCCTCTTCGTTCGGTTCTCGCAACAGTGGTTTCTCGTAAGTGTTAGCATCTCATATATTTGGAAGTTATTTATCTCCATTGATTTGTATTTATGTCTGTATAATTAGTCATAATTAGGATTGTATAGTTTCCCATTTATTTGTATCATCTCCTTGTATTTATACCTATCAAATCAATGACAAGAGACACTTATGAATCTTACATGGTATCAGAAAGCACACACTCTTTACCAAATTGTCCCTAACCGGTCCGATGATTACGATCGTCTTCCTTTGTCCTCGGACAGAACCCTTCATAGCTGGACACCCCTTTTCCTTCTCCAAATAGCAGTCGGACTTTTGCCATGGCAGACAGTCCGGAGCTTCCTGTAACCCCACCCAAGACCCACTAAAACTGGTTTCGTAGCCCTTGCATCCAGTCTACTCTATCTCAAATATCCAGCAAAAATGTCGGAACGCTCAAGAACTTCTTTCAGGTACATTCATTGTTGTTGCCACGGTAAATGTTTCTACCCCAACATCTGAATCTGCAACCCATGAACCTCCTCGTTGCTCACGGCAGCCTCATGGTCACGAGCATGGACTTGGGTCAGGCCCACATTCCGTGTCCACTAGAAAGACTCAAAATCAGCCCAGGTTAGGCCCATCCGGCTCCCAGCAGCCCTACTCATACTGTCCACCTCCTTATTGGGCGCCTCCCTTGTGTCCTTACCCGACTATTTCAGCCTGGCCAAGGCCTTTGGCCCCTAACGGTTCTACCATTGGTCAGCCCAATACGGCCCCAAAGCCCACTGTCACAGGTCAGAAGCCAAACTCTATTGCCCAAGCCCACTTCACTTCACTTCATATGATGCCATGGATCCAACTCAACTGGCCTAAGCTATTGTTGCTATCTCTACTCAAGCTCCTGACGAAAACGAGAATATGGACACGAGAGCCGAATCTCATATAACACAAGAACAAGTTATGCTCTCTACTTTTTCCTCGTATTCACCCATAGATGCTAATTGATCCGAAATGGCAATCGTTTAAAGGTTCTTGGATCTGGACATGCCACCCTCCACACACCCAATAAAACCCCTCACCTTAATAACGTGTTATGCAACCCTCACTTTATTAAAAACCTTGTTTCTGTACGTAAATTCACAACTGATACTCATGTTTCTGTAGAATTTGATCCTTTTGGCTTTTCTGTGAAGGACTTCAAGTATGGTACGCTCCTGAGCCGCCACAATAGTACCGGAATCACTACCTGTTCACCAAAAATGCTTTGACTTCTGCTTTTGTGTCATTGTCTTCTCCTGAGTCTTTGCATGAGCGCCTTGGTCATCTAAGTCGACATGTCATGGATTATCTCAGTTTTAATAAGTTTTTACCGTGTAACAGACTTGATTCATCTTTTATTTGTGATGCTATTACTAGCACCTCAATGCCCTTTTTCGTTGTTCATTGTGACTTATGGACCTCCCCGGTCATTAGCACTGCCAGTTACAAATAATATATGGTGCTAATCGACAATTTCACCAAATATACTTGGGTGTACCCACTTACATTTAAATCCAAACCCTTCACCAAATTTTGTAACTTTTATGCTTTTGTGCAAACTTGATTTAAATTAAAAATTCAACAATTCAATTCCGGTTTTCTAGCTCTCACACATCTCAACAAAACGGCAAGTCTGAGTGTATGATATATCTTCTAAATGACATCATGCTCTCTATTCTTGCCCGAGCCCCCTTACATCCCAAATTCTGGGTTGAGGCAATTCACACCGCTTGTTACCTTCACAACATTCTTCCCACCAAAACTCTTAACAACCTTACACCATGTACTGTCCTTCACCATTGCGTACCATCATATGAACACCTTCGGGTGTTCGGGTGCACGTGCTACCCAAATGCATCCAACACCCGCCCCCATAAACTTCATGAATGATCCTCTCTATATGTCTTTTTAGGGTACCCCAGCTAATTATCGCAGATATAGTTGCCTTGACTTAGCAAACGGGAAGGTCATCTTTTCTCACATGTCACCTTTGATGAGACCATCTTTCCTCTCTCCACCTCACCCGAACCAAAACCTACTGCTACTTTTATTGATGAACCCGACATCCCTACCCAACCGGCCTACTGTTTTCCCACCAGCCCTACATTTCAACCGGTCCATAACACTCCTCCTTCCTCAGCCCAATCACCCACCTCAACCCATTTTGCTCCCTTGGCCCATGACCCACCGATCCTTCCTACCGAGCAGCCCATACCCAACCATTCTCTCGTACCCTTCCCTCTCCATTCTCCTTCCCCGGCACACTCCAACACCATCCCGGCCCACTCACACCCCACCCCACCCCACCCCAACCCAACCCAACCCAACCATTATAGGCGTTTTTAGGGCTTCGAATCCAGTACGACCCGTACCGTCATTAGTGGGAGTACGAGTCGCACTCTAAGTAATACATAGGGGCCCAACAGGGTTTGAATTCTATTCTGGCGACACCCATATTTTCTTGTGATCATCTGGTCTGGGCCATACCTTAGTCTTTCTACATCTTCTTCTGATTTGTCTTTAATGCTTGTTTCTAATGTAATAATCCATCACGTACTCTTCAAGACCTGTAAAACACCAAAGTGTAACGATTAACTAATCCATCCCAAATATGCAATAAATAACTACAAATATGGGGATCTACGCATTGAATTATATGCGATCTTACAGATATAAAATTTGCCATATTTGAATCTAATCCCGTCTGAATCTCGTATTCCTTTCAATGGAATATACATGGTGTCTTCAAAATGACTGAGTTCGATTCATTGGTTTGTTCTGTATTAACGAAGATAGCAATTAAGAGTTCGTGATTTGTGAAAATCATTAAAAATTTTCAAATACATGAGATCGAACACGATTCCCAATTTTTCTAGTATGATTTCCACATCAGTAACCAGTATCAATTTCAAATCCCTTTACTCAACCAAATATTAACTAACATCAATTGCGAACCTTGTGGTCATATCCCACAATCCAATTGCATCTTCAAGATGACCCAGATTTGATTGTGAATGCAGCTTCACAAAGAAAGTTTTGAAGTGTCTAATCCTATGATAATGCATCCAACTATGTCATATACGAGCATAAAAGTGTGAAAAACATTTATAAATTGAAGAGGAAAAAGTTACCTCTTAACTGATTCGATATATTAGATCTGAGAGGATATGATTGAGCTTGATAACTGATGATAAGATCACTAAGAACCTGCAAAATAAGACACCGTTAGGCTCGCCACAGGGGAGAGGGAAGGTCTCTCTGTGACCACCTTCCGGCTTGAGAATAAGTATGGTTGTAAGAATTGAAAAGGTATAAGAGAGTAAAGTTGGTTCGGTGAAGTCTAGTTACCAAATGAGGAAATTTGGCGAGTATTTATACTTTTTGTAATGGGCTTCGGTGGTTCAAGGTCCATGGGCCCGTTTACCGAATCATCGTTCATTGGGGACCCTAGGTCCGGTTTGGCCATTATCGTGATTCACGTGTTTCTGCCAAGTAACCTATGGGTGAGCTTAGCATGAACCCTTTGATGTGACTCTTTTGATTGGCTCGAGGTAACCTTTAGAGAGTTTTGATTGGACGGTTATGAACCGTCGATTTGTGTCCACAAATTTTTCTTATAAATAGTTCCCTCCTTCACTTTTTACCTTTTCACTTTCCCTTCTAAAAAAATATACTCCTCTCCAGATCTTCGTACCAATCGTTTGGCTCTGCAAGTCCGATTTCAGGATCGTCTTCCCTTTTAGAACAGTCATCTTCCGTTTTTTGAAAGGTGTGTCTTCGTTCCCTTTCTTTATTAATCATGCCTAAGGATAATATGTCTGTCTCGTATAGTGTTTTAACCCAAAATAAGCTTGATGAGTTCATAGGGGAGTTTAATATTCCTTTGTCTTTGAATTCGGCCCTTCCAAACCCTAACACTCCCATACACCCCTTCTCGCCTGGTAGATTTGCATTTTACACCCGTGTGTGTAATTATGCGAATTACCGAGTGCCCTTTACACGTTTTTTTATGAAGGTTTTAGGGCATCATCGGGTTCATTTATCCCAATTGAATCCATTCGGCCTTAGTAGGATAAACCAGTTTGAAGTGTCTAGTCGGTCGTTGGACTTTGTGCCGGACTTGAATGTGTTTAGGGCTTTTTATGGTCTCAATCATTCCGGCTACTAGTATACCTTCGAGAAGAGACAGCCGAAGGATAAGAAGGGTAAGAAGATTGATATACCCAAAGAGGATCGAGAGTGTGTGGGGTGGGAGGTTTCTAGCTTGAAAGATAGGTGGTTTTGGTTAGATGACCTTTGTTTGTTGAAGGATATGGTGTGGAGGAAGAAGGACGATCCTTTGGAAAGTGATCTGCCAAAGGATTTTCAGTATGATGAGGAGATGCACAAAGCATTAGTGAAAAACAAGTTCCCAATCCGGAGGCTTCCGGAGCATATATTAGTGATGGGATGTGTTAGTCGAAACTAGGAGTGGTCGGCTGTTGTAGAGCTTAGACAGGATGGTTAGTAGCCGAATTATGATAGCTTCGTCCCTCTCTTCTCTCTTTTTAATTAACTGTTTCTTTGTTCTTTGCAGATATGTCGTTGAGAGATTGTTTACACCTGGAGTCTTTTGAGGATCCGGAGCTGGAATTTACTACTCTACCGATGGCGCCAGGTGATAAGCCCTTTCTGGATTGCACCAAGGCGACCTCTTTTAAAGTTTGGACTCCAGAGGAATCTTCTTCGGCAAATCCAAGTGGTTCAACCTCTACTGCAGTTGCGACTGGTTCGAACAAGGATGCTGGTAAGTAACCTCAGGATGTGTTGCAGCCTACTGATGTAGAGGAGGAAAGTTCAGGGAAACACAAGAAGAAGAAGTCCCAAAAGAGGAAAGGTTCGGAGGATGGTAGTTCTGTGGACGGTGGTAAGAGAACTCCCAAGAGGGTGAAAACTCCCTTGTTGGCTATTCCGGAAGATGGATCGACCAATTCAATTTTTCCGTCTGGGTTGTTAGACACTCTTTCTGATCACCTTGATGGTGGAAAATCTGCAAGAGATGAAGTTCATGTTTCATTTTTTGAAGGTGGTGCGAGCCATATGAACCCCTCACCTATCCATTCATTCCCCGACACAGCTGGTGTTGCAAGTCCTCCTGGTAAGTGTGATGGTCCAGCTTGGTACCCTTTGTTTTCTACCTCGGACGATGAAGATCCGAAAGGATATCTTGATCGTTTGTGGTATGGTTCGGAGACTAAATCGGATTCTTTCGGTGCCTTTGTAGAGTCTTTGGATCTGGACCCTGTCGTGGCCGAAGTAAAATTCATTCCCAACTGGGATTTGAAAAATAGTGACAAGGTAATTGATTCCCTGACAGCCGGAACCATGCTTTTGAACCTTAATACTCCTGCTGAGGATCATCGGTACCGACAAGCTTCTCCGATAGCTTTGGACGATGCCCTAATGATCAACCAGGCACAATCTAATAGGATTGTGGTGGAAGTTTATCGGAGGTGGGTAGAATTGGAGATGGAGAAGGAGAAACTTAATTATCTTGTGGGTGGAGGTAATTTGTCGGAAATGGGGAAAAAGCTCGAGAGCGTGGTTTCGGAGAAGTAGGAGATTAAGAAGCAGTTGAAGCAAGCCCTTCTTCAGTTGAAGTCTAGTGGTGCGGCTATGGCATTGGCGACCGAAGAAAGGGATAAGGCTTTGAAGGAGGCCGCAGCTCTTAAGATTGACAGAGATGTGGCGTTGCGAGGTAGTAGTCTCGTTTACTCCTTTTATTAGTTGAGACGTTTGATTGTTTCATGGTTTTCTAACTTTTTTATGTTCATGCTTTTGCATAGAAAAGTTGTTTGAGACAGAAGTAACCCAGTTCCGAAGCCAATTAGATGAGATGAAAATCAAGATGGATGGGCATGTTTCGACGCTGACTGAGATGAACTCGAGGTTATCTGATCAGGTGAAAGAGCTGCTGGAAACCAAGAAGTGGTTGTTGACTTAAGGCATGCTTCTTGTAGCTCGGAGGGTTCACACTAGAGGAGAGCTTCGAGCTGTGATTGGGGCCATCAATAATGCTATGAACACTTGCGGCGTGAACGTGGGAATTTAGGCTGGCTACCATTATTCGCCGAAGGGTGTGCCGATCGATAAAGTGCCAAAGCTGAAACTGCAGGCTGAAGAGACGTTGAATTCTGCATTGGAACAGTTTGACAACCTTTACTTTCCGTTTGTTCATCATACAGGTCGTTTTATCGATGAGCCTTTTGAAGCCCTTCGAGCTGCTGGTCTCTCCGGTGATATCTTCAAGCCTCCTCCGACCCAATCATGAATCAGTTTGCTTGTGGCATCGGTAATGGTATTTTTTGTTGTGGATCCATCAAGTCTTTCGACTTGTTTTTTATAATAGATTGGATCTTCGTAATCAACAGCTTTAGCCTTTACCACTTCTAGTATGATTGTTCTTTGATACTCGTGTGTGATTTGTTATGTTTAAGTTTCTTATACAAGGTTTGCTTCGACCTTCTAAAATCCGCGCCTAAAGTTGCTGCTTCGTACAACCTTAGGATGTTCTGAGTATCAACTTCGGCATTACTTTCGAATGTCTTATCAGGGTTTGTGTCGGCCCTTTATAGCTTTGAAAGTTTTTACTTCGGGCAATTTTTCTTTTTGCTTTTAAAAATAGGTAGGTATTGTGTTACCCTCTGGCGTTTATTATGTCGCACCACCATATGCGTCCATATGTTTCGGTTCGGGAAAAATTTCATTTATTATTTTTTGTATACTTGCAAGTTTTTTAACATCAGACGATGATGTTTAGGATGCTTCATTATAGGCTTGGTGTTCTTTATACCCGCCCAACTAATCCTATTTCGGCATCTGATAAGTAGATTAAAGGGTAAACTACGATTTTGTCGACAGTTATGCGTATTACACATGTAAATTAATAATGCATGCAATATCTTATTTTAATCCTACTTCGGCATAGGCTCTCATGGCCGTATGAGATATGTTAATTTCCCTTTTGTTTTCTGAAGCATTTAAAGAATCAAACGTATCAATCGTTTGTATATCGTATCTCATTAGGGAACCGGGTTCGATGCTGGCTTATTATGCCTACCATTATCAGTTCCAGTACATTTTGCTTGTGTGTGACGAAAGATCGGAGTGTTGGATTTTGGTAAATTGCTGGACGTCCGGATGCTGTTAGCATCTTGTTCCAACTTTCTATAGTGTACCATAGCATATTTATGGTTCGGAGGTAAGTTCTCCAGCCTAAGTATTAACTTGTTAAAACATGTAAACCAATGTTTAAAACAAACATGTACCGAAGCATTTTATTATGGGTGGGGCAAACACATCCCACTAACAAGCAAAAACAAAGGTTTGGGGTAATCAATATCTCGATTTACGACTGAAAATTATTACAAAAACTAGATTCACGCTTCGGTGCTCTACATGTAGCATTTCTTTAAATGGACTCCGTTCCAAGTCCTTGGAATCGGAGTACCATCTAGTTTGGCTAAGGTGTATGAACCTTTTTCTCCCACAGTGACGACCTGGTAGGTTGCCTAAGGGTTCGGCTCTGCTGGCCTCGTTGCTTCGGAGGACGTAGTCTCCGATTTTGAACATTTGTTTTTTGACCCTGGCATTGTAATATTTTTCGAGCTCTTTTTTGTACCGAGATTCTCTTATGGAATCCATGTCCCTTCGTTCTTCTAGAAAGTCTAGGTTGAGTCGAAGGGCTTCCTCATTGTTGGAGGTATTAAGCATTCGAGGGCTTACCATACCCACTTCTATAGGGATCATTGCCTCCGTCCCATAGGTCAAACTGAACGGTGATTCACCGTTGCTTGTATTCGACATTGTCCTGTGAGCCCATGGAACGTTTGGTAACTCATCGGCCCAACCATCCTTTTTGCCTCCCAATTGGCATTGAATCCCTTCCACGATTCTTCGGTTGGCCCTTTCCACCTGGCCGTTGGCTTGTGGGTGGGCAACCGAAGAAAACAATTGTGTGATGTGGAGGTCGGAGCACCAATTCTTGAAAGGGTTCTCAGCAAACTGCTTTCCATTATCACTGACGATGTATAATGGTAAGCTGAATCGACAAACTATGTTTTCCCACACACATCTTTTCACCTGATGACCAGTGATATCACTCATTGGCTTGGCTTCGACCCACTTAGTAAAATAGTCGATGGCCACAAGCAGGTACTTTACACCTCCGGTAGACTTTGGGAATGGTCCCACGATATCGATCCCCCACTTCTGGAACGGCCAGGCCGTAGTGACTGGAATCAAATCATTTTTTTCTCTTAGGCTAACCGGTGCGTTTTTCTGGAAATCTCCACAATTACGGAGATCGATGACAGCACTTTGGTGCAAGTTTGGCCAGTAGTAGCCTGCATTCATTGCCTTGGTTACGACCATCTTTGGTCCGGCGTGGATTCCACAGATGTCGTAATGGATCTCCTTGATAACATAAGCTGCTTCATCAGGGGTGAGACATCGAATGATTGGGCCCAAGAAGGTCTTTCGATACAGTTGGCCATTCTGGACTTGATATTGCAAGGATTTGACTTTCAACTTTCTTGCTTCGGCCCTGTCCTCTGGGACCCATCCTTCGATAATATGCCTCAAGATAGGAGTCATCCATGTATCTTGTTAGGCAAGCCTTTCGACTTTGGTGTTTTGAACGAGCTCAGTGTCTGTTGCCGAAGCTAGTTTGCTTAGAGCATTGTCCTTGGTGTTTTCTCCTTTGGGATATGAAAAGTTTTACAAGTCTGGAAGGATGCCATGAGTTCTCGAGCCTTTTAAAGGTACTTTATCATGTTGGGCTCTCTAGCTTCATACTCTCCTCTGTTTTGATTGACTACAAGTAGTGAGTCAGTATGAACATCGAGGTGTTAAACTTTGCATTTCAAGGCCATCCGGAGGCCGACCAGTAGAGCTTCATATTCGGCTTCCTTATTTGAGCTCTGAAATTCTAGCCGGAGAGCATAAGTGAGTTTTGTGCCCCCAGTCATATTAATATAAGACTGGCACCGGAGCCCTCAACATTTGAGGCTCCATCAGTGTAGTGTTATGAACTTCACGAATTATATTGGCATAAAGTAATTTTCTTACATCTTCGGCAGTTGCCTTATTCCGGTCTGTACCTATACTTCTTCGTTTTTGCTGAATTGGATGGGCGGATGGGTAGGTATTCAACTTGTATTCGGCTAGGCTTCTGGGAACCCCTTTCATATCGGAATGTTGCCATGCAAATACGTCCAAGGAGTCAGTTAGAAGGCTCCATAAGACAGCCTGGTATTCGGGTGAGAGCTGGGCGCCAATGGTTACCTGTCATGCAAACATACCCAAGGAATCGGTTAAGGGGCTATGTATAGCCACTTTGTAACCGGGCGAAAGTTGGGAACCAATGGTTACCTTTTGTTCCGGAAAGCTCGTATTGATAGACCATTTTTCAGACAGTTCTGAGTGACCAGAGCAGTTTGTGAACTTGAAGCCTGACGGATTTCCGCAACACATTGCATTTGCTCTGTGTGTATGGTTGCCACTCCTGTTTCGGTCGGAAATTTGATCGATCCATGAATCGAAGAAGCAACCATGCCGAAGGCACACATGCTTGGTCGGCCAAGTATGACATTATGAACGGAATTGGCTCCGACGACTAGGAAGGTTAACATGACCGTTCGACTTTGACCCTCCATGCCCAGAGTTACCGGGAGAGTGATCTGCTCAATGGGTTGGATCACCTCTCCGGAGAAACTAACCAATGGCATTGAAACCTGCATCATATTTCAACTAGTTTCCGGTGCCAATTGCTGAAAGCAATGCTGATACATGATCTCCGAAGCGCTACCATTATCCACATAAATTCGTTGAACTCTGTGTCCAGCTATGACGGTGGATATGATAATCGGTCCGTCCAGAAATTCTTCCGGGTTATTTTCGGAAATGGAATGGCCTGACTCATGAACGAGGAGAGGTGAGAGCCGGAGCGCTTGATGCCATGTGGCACGAGGGGTAGAATCATGTTGACTCCTGTCTGATTGTTCGTATTCTGGATGGCTATTGGCTTTCCATCCTTAACTTCTTTCACAAGGTGAGAAAGTTTGCCGGACCAAACGGCTTTCTCAATCTCCTGTCGGAGAGACCAACAGTCATCAGTGGTGTGGCCTTTGGCTCGGTGATACTCACAGTATTTCTTTGAGTTCATGTGTGACGAAGGTCGTTGCTTCGCAGGAGTTGGAAGCTGCAGATTTTCAGTCAATAGGATATCCCTTGGAGTTTTAGCCAGGTCGGTCATGCCACTGAATTTCCCCGGATTTTGAGACCGGGCGGAACCGTTTTTATCCGACCAACTGTAGGGTTGTTGCCTATTTTTGTTCCAGTGGGTGTTTTGGTCGGCATTCTGTGAGTTTTTCTTCCAAGAGTTTTGACCCTCGGAACCTTTATAATCTGCTTCAGAAGAATTTCCACATGCACTCTTTCCCCGAGCGAAGGCCCTGGCCCTTTCCATCAACACCTCCATTGTCTTCGGCAAGTCTTAATGTAATTTTTCTACCAATTAGTTGTTTCGAACCCCATGGCAAAAGCCAGAGACCCGGAGCTGATCTACTGCACCGTTAATTTGCATGCTCTCTTTGCTGAAACGATCAATAAAAACTTCGAGGGACTCCCCGTCTTTCCTCCGGATATTATGTATTTCTGTAATGCCCTTGGAGCATCGTCGCTGATTAGCAAAGTTTAGCAAGAACAACTTTCGAAACTCTATCCAACTGGTAATCTCTCCGGCTGGTAACCCGTCGAACCAAACTCTAGCCGCTCCAGTGAGTGTTTAAACAAACATGTGGCACCATGCAGGAATGGGCCATAATTCGATCTCCGTTGACTCGCCGAAAGCAAAGACGTGGTCGTCTGGGTCAGATGTTCCGTCATACTTGGTGGCTGGCATTTTTAGTTTGGTGGGTAACCGGGCTGTAGCGATTCTTTGTGAAAACTTAGAGTGGGTTGTCATGTATGCAGGTCGGTATGGAGCGGTGAGTTCGTCATCACCATGGAGAGTATTTTCTGAAGTTCTTTCGGAGGAAAATAATCCCGTTGGCATCGGTCCGGTGTAACCGTGGAGTAAGTTGGGTGTGATCCAAGAACCATCCCGCTTCCTGGAGGAGTAGACAACCCTTCGGTGGGAAACAAATTTTGTTTCACACTCTGCATTTTTGCCTCCTTTTCCTGTTGTTCTTTTCGCCGAAGCAACATCTCACGGTTTCTTTGGAGAAAGGCATCATCAAACTCTTTGATCGGATCTGACAAGGTAAATACACCAACAGATGAAGTGAAGATCTGTTGTGTACTTCCTTGTGTTGTTGTGGAGATAACAACTGGTCCTGACGATGTGACAGTGATCTGTTCATCGTCGTGCTCAGTCGCCGTGATGTCATCAATAACGAAACCCTCAGAACGTGCCGTCATGAGTAAGATTTGCACGGTATTTCCTCTTTTGAAAAGAAAAGAAATAAGGCAAAAATCACGGATGGCGCCAATTGAAGAGGAAAAAAGCTACCTCTTAACTGATTCGATATATTAGATCTGAGAAGATATGATTGAGCTTGATAACTGATGATAAGATCACTAAGAACCTACAAAATAAGACATCGTTAGGCTCGCCACAGGGGAGAGGGAAGGTCTCTCTGTGACCACCCTCCGGCGTGAGAATAAGTATGGTTTTAAGAACTGAAAAAGTATAAGAGAGTAAAGTTGGTTCGGTGAAGTCAAGTTACCAAATGAGGAAATTTGGGTTTCGGTGGTTCAAGGCCCATGGGCCCTTTTACCAAAGCATCGTTCATTGGGGACCCTAGGTCTGGCTCGACCATTATCGTGATGGTTCAGCCTTTGGCCTAGGAACATATATTCTCTTCATAAATGATGACACATCATTGATTTCGTCCAATTGCATGGCATTCCATAAAACACACAGTCACAAACATTTCATCTAATCATTGCAAAAATCTTGAAGTTAGTCGATAAAGTGTTTGTTAAAAGAATTAAATACAAACACATTTTGTATCTTGTAGCATTTCTTCGAGACAGAAAGTGTATTATAAAATATATATTAGTTATGGGTTGTTCTTATTATATTATCATAGCTAGAATATATGATTTGATCAAGTTTCGTTTATAATTATCCTGATTGTACTTCTATAAATAGTTGGTTTATAATAAATATTACCTTACATGTTGGGCCAGATTTTAGAAGGTTTGCGTTGTCTTGAATTATATTAATGTTGTTTGTGGGTTTCAGCCTTTATGGCCCATGTATTGTGACCGCCCTATGCAAATATAAATAGGGGGTTTCTTAGTTATTTTGGGGTTGCTTGTCTTTTGTGATTTTCGGCCATAGTGTACCAGACGTCTCCTTGAAGACGTGTGCACTCAATCAATAAAATCATTCTCTTTCAAGTTTCTTTCTTGTTCTTTACATTCAATCTTGTTTTCCGCACTCGATTGTTTGTTTTGATACTCGGTAGAGAGGATTCTGGACGTACAATTGGTATCAGAGCCTAAGTAGTCTTACGAAGGCTCGGTTCGGTATCAAAAAAGGAGAAGATCAAGGAAGATATCATCGTGAGAAAGAAATGGATCAAATGGTTAACCAAACAAACTTGAATGGACTTAATACTAATCAATTACTTGTAGCTGCTCAAGTGGACAAAGCCATGGAATCTGTCATTGGCACACATCAAAAGATACCTGTTCTTCAACTTGGAATGTCCTATTCTGAGTGGAAGTTCAGATTCATTCAAGTCATGAAGATAAAAGATGCAAAGGCTCTGAGATCTATCTTGAATGGACCCTGTGTGATCACTTATGTGGTCAACGAAATAACTGGAGCCACTGCTATCAAACCAAAGAGTATGTATACTGATGAGGATCATGAGAAGACTGATGTTGATGAAAGGGCAATTGCTTATCTTCATCAAGGACTTTCGCCTGAAGTATCAATTGGGGTTCCTGACAATGCCACTGCCAAAGAGCTCTGGGAAGCTCTTGAGAATCTGTACGAGGGAAATGAAGAAATGAAGGAAAGCAGAAGAGAGATGCTGAGTCAGAAGTTTAATGCTTTCAATCACATTCCAGGAGAATCACTTGAAAGTTAGATCCAACATTTTGTGGACTTAGTGAGTAAAATGATGTCCAATGATATGGTGGTAGACAACTCCATCATGAAGAAAAAGCTGCTTAATACTCTTCCAAGGAGTTGGGACTCAAATGTGACCCTTATTAAGAGAACTAAAGATCTAGCAAGACTTATCCTTTCTGAGACCATATCTTTGATCAAGTCCTATAAGGCTATGACCTTGATGACAAGCAACGTTATATGACTCAGACTGCCAGTTACAACAATGCAATCATTGCAACTCCCAGCAATGCTTTAATGTCTCAGCAAGAACCTCAGCGTTCATCATTGTACTCTTATCCAGCAAGTGGATCTTCGTATCCACCTATGTTTGCACCCAGTGCTTCAAGAGGGTCAGCTATGCCTGCTTCCTCTGTAGCCACCCCTAATGGACCTTCGTCGTCTGCTTCACTTTCTTCAGCTGTACCTTTGTCAACAGTCAAAATTCCAAAGGAGCTTGAAAGTAACTTAGGTTTATTTGCTGGATTCATGAATTGCTATAACGCGTTTCTGACAGGTCAACTTACAGCAAAAGATGTTGGAGCATGTGACTTAAATGGCGTCAATCAAGATGATATTGAAGAGATGGGCTTGACTTGGCAGATAGCTATGGTGGTGCATAGAGCAAATAAGTTTGTGAAGAAGACTGGTAGAAATGTGTGGGAAAACCCAACAAAGAAACTGGGTTGGGACAAGATGAAGATGCGTTGTTACAACTGTGATGAACTAGGACATTTTGCTCGTGAGTGCACCAAGCCAAAGAAAGAAGGAGACAATTCTACTCCTGCAGCTGCTTCTCCCAATGCTACTCAAGGAAGTCAATCATCTACCACTCACACTAGATCTGAGTCCTCTAACTCCAACAAAGCAATGGTCGCTCAATCAGGAGGTGGATGGGATTGGTCTTCTCAGATGGAAGATCTGAAGATTGTTGAAGATACTGTGTACAAGGCTCTCATGGCACAGATGGATGACGACTATGTTCCGTCAGCGGCTGAGGTACATTCTGAAACTTTAGTTGAATCATGTTGCACTGAAATGTGCAAACTCAAAATTAAAGGTTTTAGGGAAGAAACTCTCTCCGCATACAAACATCTTGAATACGAAAAAATCACCTCTTGGTACATTAAAAAGAAATTTAACTCCTATAAAGAAATGGTCGAAAAACAAAAACTTGATATCAAGCGTTTGCATCAGGAGGTGAGTGATCATAAATGTCGATACTTACATTTCAAACGACTTTCTGACACTTTGACCACGGAATTGATCGACTTAAAATCAAATTTTGAAAATGCAGATTTTCATTTTAAAAAATTTGATTGTTCTAGTCCTAAAGTTGAAAAAAATGATCAATACCCAGTTAAGGTACAGACTAAAGGAAGTGAGGAATAAGGGAATTGGATTTGTGGAAATTCCTCCACCTTTCAATGAAAATTATTCTTCAATTCCTATGTCGGATGAAGAACTGTTGGCTCTTCCTTTGAAAGGTTATGGTCCACCCATAGAAGAGCCAACCAGTCGACAATCACGGGATCAAGTTGAAATCACTAAACCTGCAACGATCCCAATTAGAATCTCTAAACCTAAACAAAAACAATCTAAGCAAGAGCAAGCTCACTCAAAAACTTTTGTTAAGTCTCAAGATGTTTCAAAGCAGACCGAGACATTAAATTATGAGAAAAATAAAGAGGTTGATAGAGTTTTTGAGGTTAGTAAAGATGAGGTTCCCTCCTCATCTGAATCAGATGAATCATTAGGTGTGTCTAGAGAGTCTAAATCTGAAGACTTAAAAGTTGATGAACAAATTCCTGCTTCGACCACCCAGCAAAACTCAAGTGTGAACTATGAGTTTGATTTCATGAAGCAAATTAGGGAGCTTTGTCTAAAGCAAAGAGCAGACAGTGAAAATCATCTGACCGATTCTAAATCTCATTCAGATGATTCGTCAGTGACTGAACCTGAGTCTGACTCTAAACCAGACTCAGGAAAGACCGACTCATCTAGTTATCAGTCATGTGAAACCACAGAACCATCTGAAGACATGTCCAACAAAAATAAACATGTTTCGGTGTCCATTTCAAACTCATTTGATTCAGAACAAACATGCTCAATATCTTCTGAATCTCCCACTTCCTCCGTGGATGAAAACTTCTACACAGAAAATTGCTTGAATGTTTCTGATAATGTGAATATTACTAATTTGGTTTATTCTTGTGCAGAAAATGTGATTGTTGAGGATTGGGTAGATGATGGGGATGAAGTCGATGACACTGATTCACTTGCATTTAATAATAAAAATCAGAAAAACGATTTCTCAATTTCTAATAAAGACAACAATATTTGTGTGGGCTCGTTTGTTTTGAGCATAAAACCTTGTGACTTTTCATCTGACTCTTTGTTTGTTCATTTAGATTTTGTTATTTTGCCACATGCTTGTGATAAAACGAAAAATCTTTTGGTTAAACAATCCAGTAAGGACAGGACAGAGAAATATGTCCCACCAAAACAGGTTTTACCAAAATATGAAAAACAGAATTTTTCAAAACAAAAGACACAGTATTCCAAAACTGCATCACACAGGTATAGAGATGTCTCCAAGCTCTTTGAGCCTGGAAAGTATGCAAGATCTCAGGGGGATCCACATGTCAAACTTCAGACATGTTACACATGTGGAATCCCAGGACATATTGCCAGAAATTGTAAAACTAATCAACAAAATCTTGCAAGCTGGAAACATCAGAAGGCTCCAAACGGGCATCATAATCATACCAAGCCAATGAAGGTTGAAAAGCCTAAGGCAATGCGGAATGACAAATCCAAGGTGAAGCCTTCTGATGGTGATTGGAATATAAATAAACTGATCAAACAATCTAATAAAAGATCCAATTCTCATACTCTGCCCAGCATGGCAGCATCTAGTTCGAACAAAAGATTGTTTTCTAACTTCAAATCTTACTGGAAGCCAAAATGCTCTATTCCAATCTCTTCCCCGTCTGTAGGTTCTTCATGCTCTGTGAATGATAAATCTAATTACTGTGCTAATGTTTCAACTGTTGACATGCAATGGATAAAAGGCCAAAACAACTATGGCCTGGGTACCTATGATTAACTAACCCTGCATCATGTGCAGGAACGGCTGTGGAGGACTATCATTCATCTCTGGTACATTGATAGTGGTTGTTCAAGGCACATGACAGGAGACTTATCCCAACTCACAGATGTTGAATTTTCCAATGGTGGATTTGTCTCCTTCGCATGAGGTGAGAAGGGTCAGATAACACAAAGAGGAACGGTAAGAAATGGTGCTCTTCAGTTTAATAAGGTAAACTACGTTCCTGAATTAAAGCATAGTTTGCTAAGTGTATCACAAATCTGTGACAATGGCTACTCAACTCATTTCACTGATAAAGGTTGTTTGATATTGAAACCTGGAATAGTCATTCCAGATGAATGGGTATTACTGAAGTCGGATCGTCGAGGTGACACTTATGACATTGACATGAACAAGCCTCCCTCCGACAACGTCACGTGTCTTTTCTCAAAAGTTTCTCAAAATACTGCTATTCTTTGGCATCGTGGATTTTTTTTTTTTTTTTTTTGGTCTAGCTCAATTGATGGACATGTGGATTTTTTTTTTTTTGGGCGCCACTTTTCAACGGATTTATTCTCATAAAAAGGATCAAGTGTGCCATTTAATTAATAATACATATGGGCTTTCAACCTACAGTGGTACCTCTAATTACTATCAGCGGTTTCAGTTCTACCGTTTCTCCTAAGATGAGAACCCACAAGATTTCATGATTTATTAAGGTATATTAAGAACAATCCTAGGACCTTTCAAAGCTAGCTGGGCCTACCGACACATTTTAAGCAAACACGCTTTCAATCTATTTATATTCTCATATATATAATATTTTGAAAACCAAAAATCCCAATTTTACTATCATTTTCCATATAAAATGCACAAAAAATCAGGGAGAATTTTTTTTTCTTTCTTTTTTTTTATTTAATTTTTTTTTCAATTTTTTTTCTTTTTTTTTCTTTTTGAAATAAAGACTCAAACTATACTAAAACGCAGTTCCCATCCCCACACTTAAAATTGCACATTGTCCTCAATGTGTAGCGACAAGGAACTAAAAATAAAGAAGATAAAAATAAATATAACAAGTAAAGTGGAACAGACTCCCCTGGTAATACTGTGGTGTAATCCTCACAAAGCGTGTCCTGAGCTGCCCCCATCCAAGTGCAAAGCAACCGTATAGCATTTCATTCGCGGTTGTAAGCAATATATCTTGCAAACAAAAACTCAAAAGACAAAACGTAAAGTGAAATAAAAATAGACCGACGAACTAGGGATGTCCTTTTACAAATAACATATTATTGGATTGGCCCCGCCTGAATGAAGATTGAGTACAAGCAGGACCTTCCAAATCTGCAATTAATAATACGGGCAATCCCCACACTAGACACAAACCAAAACATAAAAGAAAAATAAAAATAAAATAAAATAGAATCTACAAACTCTACAACTTGGAAAAACCAAAGTATTAATCAGGTGGCTTATATTTAATCCAACCCATGTCCAACCCGTTCAATTCTTTTCGTTCACCATTGTTCGTCAAAAAACAAATGGTGAAAATATAAAGACGTCTGAAAAATTCAAACGGGTTGGGCCACCTATTCCTAGACTTACCTGGACCAAACCGGATATGTGGATGTGGCTTGTGATTCTGGTCCATGTAACTGCGAGCCTTCTCCCGTGGTGGTGGCCATGGTGGTGGCAATGTAATATCCAATACCTGCACGGGTGGGCTGTGGTGTTCTTCTTCTTCCACCACTGCTTCTTTCTCATCTTTCTTGTTTGGTGGCTCCTGAATTTCCACAGTCAGGTATCCTCTCAATAATGCCTCTAAGATATCGAGGTCACCTACTGGGTCAAAATCTTTCTCCACTTCTGGAGCTGGCAAGTCAACCAACTCGTCACCAAACTCTGCTTCCCAATCAGCTGCTTCTTCAAGCAGGTCAGCGGTGTCTTCCTCTTCCACCACTTCTTCCTCAAACAGCCAGCCTGTGGATTCTGAAAAATCCATATCTTCCTCAGCCTCCCCTATCTTCTCCATCATGGCTTTCCTGTGCGCGTCCCACTCTATCCTTTCTATCTCCTCATCATCACTACAGACATCTACCTCCCAAGGATATGCTGCTGAACTAGAGATCTGGCAAGGCTGCTCATCCTGTTGAACCGGAGGTGGGACTAAGGCGTCCATTATGGTCTCTGGCTCTAACCCTGAATCCTGCAAAATATCATCCTCACAAGACAAGTGTAAAGAATCATATGGGTCAGTTAAATCATGCACAGAATCAGATGAGTAAGGACAAACAGTTTCAGCAACGGGCCTAATGCAATGAGGTAATGTAAATGTTACCATCTCGTCTGGGTCATCATTTGTGAAATAAACCTGCTGAACTGGAGGTGGGACTTCAACGTCCATTATGGTCTTTAGTTCATCCACCTGAGCCTCTAGCCTTTTAAGTGCCGCATCTTGTTCCCTCAAATAGCCGGTGCGCTTGGATAGCAAAGAATCCACATCCTCGAGCATGAGCTGTTGTTTAGCAAGTAAGGCGGCAAAATCGGGTCTAGTGTGAGACGAGACATCCCGATAATCGGGATGTGGATACAAATGTTGGCTAGGTGGATACTCTGACGAGCTACCACCATGCCTTTCCTCATACATCTCATCTTGTAGACGATCAAGCCGACGTTTTGTTCTATCTAGTGACTCAGATGTTGTAGGGTTAAACCACCGGTTAGCCTGTGGGTATGAAGACCGGTATGACTGATATGGATGCGGCTGCAAATACTCGTTAAAATAATAATCCGTGGAATACCCCGATGAATATGAATGAGGGCATCTTATAGTAAAATGGGGTCCTCCGCAGATCTCGCACATGATAAAAAAAATTATATATTACGAATAATAAAAAATAATAATAATAAGAAAAAAAAATAAAAACAAAAATTATTCACAAAATAGTAGACCAGAAACGGATCGGATAGTTCTCAAGAGTGCCAATTGCGTCCCCGGCAACGGCGCCAAAAACTTAATGTGTGTAAATGTATATATAAAAATAACACAAGCTTTAATTAAAACGACTCACCTAAAAACTACACACTCACGGCAAGTGTACCGGTCGCAAAGCAGTAAACAGATAAGACCGAGTATCAAACCCAAAGACGCGAATGCAACTCTAGATCACAACCTATACCGAATACTAGCCTAAATAAATATATACTTAAATGGGGGTATTTTAAACTACTAATTATAAACTTAATTAAACTAAATAGATTAAACTTAACTTAACTCGGCAACTAATACGAACTTAAGGAACTGGAGAAATCAGATGGGAAGAAGGCTGGTAACCTGAGTAGAATCCCTAGACTCTGGTTATAAAAGCTGACCTATGTAATCCGGTTGGAGACCCTGTTCTCATCTAACAAACCTCCTGTCAAGGATAGTCGACTAGACTCAAGGCGGGACAAGTGTTGAGATGCTAAAATGAAAGTGGATCGCCCCAGCGAAACCAAATCCCACAGTAATCCTTTAATCAACCACTCTTGGATCGAAAACTCCCAAACTGCAAAGCAGACTTAACTAATACGAATGAAATCCTAGGAAAACTCTAAACACGAATAAGTAACCGGCCTCGCCCCAACGATAACCAAACTACCAAACAATGCCTAGTTAGTCAACCTAGCAATCCCGAATTATATTCCTAACCTTCGGGAAGGGATTGCACACCTTAGCTAATTGATTTTAAAAACCTGTTAAACTTGCGCTATTCCTAACTGCAAGAACTAGCTTGACAACAAAAGTTAATCAAATTAGAATGATTTCTAGATCTAGGGAATATTCCTATGTGCCTAGAACATCAAAACCAACAAACAAGTAATCAAATCAAAAAGCGCCAGCACACAAATATTCAAAATCAAACATAAAAATTAAATCATGTAACCCAACACATCCAAAATGGAAAACAAAGTCTTTAATTAAAACCAAAATCTAGTTCATCATCCCAAGCCACCAACAAAAGGTTTAGCTCATAATCTTTATAAACATCACAAAATAAATAAAAATAGTTTTTACCATGTCTATAAAAATAATAAACGAAAACTAAACCTAACCAAAGGCTCGTTGGCTATTGATCTTTAACGTGCCCGTGGCCTTTTCTCCTTCCGGACCCTTTCGCTCGTCACCGTTCTTGGCCGGTGCAAAGTTTTCTGTGCGAATTAAGGAATTGTAGGTTGTCTCCTCAATGAATATATCATATTCAATTATAAATTGCCGTCCAATTTGTTATTAGGTTGACCGACTTAGAGTGAATTACAATTTAGACTTGGGCTTTGGCCCAAGTAACCTCTCTGTTTTTTTTTTAGTTTAATTATTATTATTATTATATACTATTATAACTCTATGTTCCTGGCTCGGTTGTTCTTGGCTCGACCAAAGTTTCTCGTTTAGCTCCGACGTCCATGAACACATGCTCTCTAGTGTTCGTGTCTCGATTAAAATTATTTCGTTTTGAGCCAATTTCCCACGAACACCTATAAAATAATAACATAAATAAATACCTAATAAAAATGACACAAAACAAATAAAAACTTGACCAAATAATATACAAAATACATAGGAAAATAGATGTGTTTTACAACACATCAAACATCTCCACACTTGACTCTTTTTCGTCCCTGAAAAAGACTGCGATGGAATCATAATTAGAATTCTTGGTTTCAAAAACTTTTAGGTTCATTAATTAAGATCTAATTACGCATCAACCAAAACTGTCGGTATTGTTGTCCACCTAAACCCAACCACTAGCTAATCAGGCCCCAATCATGTAAAGCAATTAAGTTCATATTATTACAATCAATCTATGGGTCTCACACTCAAGATATCCAGCTTCACCTAATCCCACCTCAAGCTTTCGAAGCAAAGGTTAAACCATATAGATTTACCAACCACTGCAAACTAAACTCCCTAATGTATTAGAAATTAAATTTATGATGGATGATGGATGATGTTTATGAGCTTAGACACTTTTTTTTTTCATACCTAACCCAGAGGTTGTCTCAATCAGAGTCACCATCCCCAAGAGCGACATCATGAGCTTTGGTATTTTTATTTTTTTCCACTTGACCTCGAGGGAGTTTCGATTAAAGGCTTCAGTTTTTTTTTTTTTTTTTTTTTTTTTTGGTCTAGCTCAATTGATGGACATGTGGATTTTTTTTTTTTTGGCGCCACTTTTCACCGGATTTATTCTCATAAAAAGGATCAAGTGTGCCATTTAATTAATAATACATATGGGCTTTCAACCTACAGTGGTACCTCTAATTACTATCAGCGGTTTCAGTTCTACCGTTTCTCCTAAGATGAGAACCCACAAGATTTCATGATTTATTAAGGTATATTAAGAACAATCCTAGGACCTTTCAAAGCTAGCTGGGCCTACCGACACATTTTAAGCAAACACGCTTTCAATCTATTTATATTCTCATATATATAATATTTTGAAAACCAAAAATCCCAATTTTACTATCATTTTCCATATAAAATGCACAAAAAATCAGGGAGAAAATTTTTTTTCTATCTTTTTTTTTTATTTTTTTTTATTTTTTTTCAATTTTTTTTCTTTTTTTTCTTTTTGAAATAAAGACTCAAACTATACTAAAACGCAGTTCCCATCCCCACACTTAAAATTGCACATTGTCCTCAATGTGTAGCGACAAGGAACTAAAAATAGAGAAGATAAAAATAAATATAACAAGTAAAGTGGAACAGACTCCCCTGGTAATACTGTGGTGTAATCCTCACAAAGCGTGTCCTGAGCTGCCCCCATCCAAGTGCAAAGCAACCGTATAGCATTTCATTCGCGGTTGTAAGCAATATATCTTGCAAACAAAAACTCAAAAGACAAAACGTAAAGTGAAATAAAAATAGACCGACGAACTAGGGATGTCCTTTTACAAATAACATATTATTGGATTGGCCCCGCCTGAATGAAGATTGAGTACAAGCAGGACCTTCCAAATCTGCAATTAATAATACGGGCAATCCCCACACTAGACACAAACCAAAACATAAAAGAAAAATAAAAATAAAATAAAATAGAATCTACAAACTCTACAACTTGGAAAAACCAAAGTATTAATCAGGTGGCTTATATTTAATCCAACCCATGTCCAACCCGTTCAATTCTTTTCGTTCACCATTGTTCGTCAAAAAACAAATGGTGAAAATATAAAGACGTCTGAAAAATTCAAACGGGTTGGGCCACCTATTCCTAGACTTACCTGGACCAAACCGGATATGTGGATGTGGCTTGTGATTCTGGTCCATGTAACTGCGAGCCTTCTCCCGTGGTGGTGGCCATGGTGGTGGCAATGTAATATCCAATACCTGCACGGGTGGGCTGTGGTGTTCTTCTTCTTCCACCACTGCTTCTTTCTCATCTTTCTTGTTTGGTGGCTCCTGAATTTCCACAGTCAGGTATCCTCTCAATAATGCCTCTAAGATATCGAGGTCACCTACTGGGTCAAAATCTTTCTCCACTTCTGGAGCTGGCAAGTCAACCAACTCGTCACCAAACTCTGCTTCCCAATCAGCTGCTTCTTCAAGCAGGTCAGCGGTGTCTTCCTCTTCCACCACTTCTTCCTCAAACAGCCAGCCTGTGGATTCTGAAAAATCCATATCTTCCTCAGCCTCCCCTATCTTCTCCATCATGGCTTTCCTGTGCGCGTCCCACTCTATCCTTTCTATCTCCTCATCATCACTACAGACATCTACCTCCCAAGGATATGCTGCTGAACCAGAGATCTGGCAAGGCTGCTCATCCTGTTGAACCGGAGGTGGGACTAAGGCGTCCATTATGGTCTCTGGCTCTAACCCTGAATCCTGCAAAATATCATCCTCACAAGACAAGTGTAAAGAATCATATGGGTCAGTTAAATCATGCACAGAATCAGATGAGTAAGGACAAACAGTTTCAGCAACGGGCCTAATGCAATGAGGTAATGTAAATGTTACCATCTCGTCTGGGTCATCATTTGTGAAATAAACCTGCTGAACTGGAGGTGGGACTTCAACGTCCATTATGGTCTTTAGTTCATCCACCTGAGCCTCTAGCCTTTTAAGTGCCGCATCTTGTTCCCTCAAATAGCCGGTGCGCTTGGATAGCAAAGAATCCACATCCTCGAGCATGAGCTGTTGTTTAGCAAGTAAGGCGGCAAAATCGGGTCTAGTGTGAGACGAGACATCCCGATAATCGGGATGTGGATACAAATGTTGGCTAGGTGGATACTCTGACGAGCTACCACCATGCCTTTCCTCATACATCTCATCTTGTAGACGATCAAGCCGACGTTTTGTTCTATCTAGTGACTCAGATGTTGTAGGGTTAAACCACCGGTTAGCCTGTGGGTATGAAGACCGGTATGACTGATATGGATGCGGCTGCAAATACTCGTTAAAATAATAATCCGTGGAATACCCCGATGAATATGAATGAGGGCATCTTATAGTAAAATGGGGTCCTCCGCAGATCTCGCACATGATAAAAAAAATTATATATTACGAATAATAAAAAATAATAATAATAAGAAAAAAAAATAAAAACAAAAATTATTCACAAAATAGTAGACCAGAAACGGATCGGATAGTTCTCAAGAGTGCCAATTGCGTCCCCGGCAACGGCGCCAAAAACTTAATGTGTGTAAATGTATATATAAAAATAACACAAGCTTTAATTAAAACGACTCACCTAAAAACTACACACTCACAGCAAGTGTACCGGTCGCAAAGCAGTAAACAGATAAGACCGAGTATCAAACCCAAAGACGCGAATGCAACTCTAGATCACAACCTATACCGAATACTAGCCTAAATAAATATATACTTAAATGGGGGTATTTTAAACTACTAATTATAAACTTAATTAAACTAAATAGATTAAACTTAACTTAACTCGGCAACTAATACGAACTTAAGGAACTGGAGAAATCAGATGGGAAGAAGGCTGGTAACCTGAGTAGAATCCCTAGACTCTGGTTATAAAAGCTGACCTATGTAATCCGGTTGGAGACCCTGTTCTCATCTAACAAACCTCCTGTCAAGGATAGTCGACTAGACTCAAGGCGGGACAAGTGTTGAGATGCTAAAATGAAAGTGGATCGCCCCAGCGAAACCAAATCCCACAGTAATCCTTTAATCAACCACTCTTGGATCGAAAACTCCCAAACTGCAAAGCAGACTTAACTAATACGAATGAAATCCTAGGAAAACTCTAAACACGAATAAGTAACCGGCCTCGCCCCAACGATAACCAAACTACCAAACAATGCCTAGTTAGTCAACCTAGCAATCCCGAATTATATTCCTAACCTTCGGGAAGGGATTGCACACCTTAGCTAATTGATTTTAAAAACCTGTTAAACTTGCCCTATTCCTAACTGCAAGAACTAGCTTGACAACAAAAGTTAATCAAACTAGAATGATTTCTAGATCTAGGGAATATTCCTATGTGCCTAGAACATCAAAACCAACAAACAAGTAATCAAATCAAAAAGTGCCAGCACACAAATATTCAAAATCAAACATAAAAATTAAATCATGTAACCCAACACATCCAAAATGGAAAACAAAGTCTTTAATTAAAACCAAAATCTAGTTCATCATCCCAAGCCACCAACAAAAGGTTTAGCTCATAATCTTTATAAACATCACAAAATAAATAAAAATAGTTTTTACCATGTCTATAAAAATAATAAACGAAAACTAAACCTAACCCAAGGCTCGTTGGCTATTGATCTTTAACGTGCCCGTGGCCTTTTCTCCTTCCGGACCCTTTCGCTCGTCACCGTTCTTGGCCGGTGCAAAGTTTTCTGTGCGAATTAAGGAATTGTAGGTTGTCTCCTCAATGAATATATCATATTCAATTATAAATTGCCGTCCAATTTGTTATTAGGTTGACCGACTTAGTGTGAATTACAATTTAGACTTGGGCTTTAGCCCAAGTAACCTCTCTGTTTTTTTTTAGTTTAATTATTATTATTATATACTATTATAACTCTATGTTCCTGGCTCGGTTGTTCTTGGCTCGACCAAAGTTTCTCGTTTAGCTCCGACGTCCATGAACACATGCTCTCTAGTGTTCGTGTCTCGATTAAAATTCTTTCGTTTTGAGCCAATTTCCCACGAACACCTATAAAATAATAACATAAATAAATACCTAATAAAAATGACACAAAACAAATAAAAACTTGACCAAATAATATACAAAATACATAGGAAAATAGATGTGTTTTACAACACATCACTTATGTTGTTGACCACATTATAGAAGAGCCTTCACAGTCGAGTAGTGCAAACTACAAAGCTGTCCCAGCTCCGGTGTTGTTTGAAAACCATAATTTGCATGCAATAGCACCGGAGAGCTTAGTCAAATCTGACTCTACATCGGATAACGAGTCCAACACATCTAGTTTGGGAGACCCGTATTCTGATGTTAGACCTGTTCTGGGAAATAATGAGGGTGTGGCTGCTACTGATGATTCTGATGAAGAGGATGAACAGTCTGAGACGGTTGTTGAAAAAGTGAGTGATATTCCTGATGAAAATCACATCATCACTACTGAACCGGTTTCACCATCTCAGATTGTCCATCCCATGGCTAACGCTCACAGAAAGAATCAATCAGTAAAGAATGTTGAAAAGAATGTTGTTAAGAATGTTGAAAAGAAAGTTGTTAAGAATGTTGAAAAGAAAGTTGTTAAGAATGTTGAAAAGAAAGTGGTTAAGAATGTTGAAAAGAAAGTTGAAAAGTCAGATGAAATAGAAAATGAATCGTGTGATAAACCTGTCAAAGTTTTCTATCGGATGCAAGGCTCCGATAAGATCATGTCTGATGAAGAATATCCGATTCAATTTGCAAATTATTCAAAAATGGAAAAGATCTGGCAGGAAAGTACCATTTGGTTCCCAAAACATGAACGGACAAATGATATTCCTCCAGCCATTTTAAAGAAAATTCATTCGGATATTCCTAAAGATCCAAAGGTCAATGTCACACAATTTGTTAAACCAACAGATAAGTCAAATAGTTTTATTGAGCCGGCTTACTCAAAGGACCTCGCTCCTGAGAGTTTAAGAAGACAGTGTATGGTTGATCAATATCCCATTGCTAGTTATTCTAAGTCGAACATCAAGGAAAACTATGAAGAGTACCGTGCGTGTTTTAAGTGCGGGGAGAGGGGGCATTTACTTGCCAACTGCCCGTATGTACGACGCAAGAGGCACGAGGTGGAGATGAAGCAAAGGTATGATTGTCCGGTTGATAATCATTATTATCCACAGAGACGGTTTGTCCCTCAACCAACACCTTTTTATAATCAAAGCAATTATTTCAAAAGGAGGGAAAATCGTCCGATGACTTATGATAGACGCAACTGGATAGCCACTGAGAAACCATTGAAGAAACCAATGGTGAACGCAACTGCTGACAACAAAAAGGTTCCTGTTAAACCTAATGTCAAACCAGCAGTTGGACCTGTCTCTGTTAAATCAGATAAGGTAACCAAGAAGGTATCGTTCAAGGATGAAGTATAGAAACCGGCTGAGACCTCAAAATCTCAGATTCGGATCTTGAAAAGATCTGAACAATCTTGGTTGCCAAATGGATCTGAAGGTGCTTCATCTTCACAACAAAATGCGAAATCTGAGAAGGAAAAAGATTTGTGTGAAAAGAAAAGGGTTGATAAAATCCAAGATGTTTGTGAGAAAACTGACTCTTTGAATAAAACTGTTCAAAGACCCAAGACCAAACAGGCTTGGGTCCCCCGAAAAATCTAACTTCTTTACTTGATATGTGCAGGGAGCTTCAGCTGGCCCTGTGAGCAGTCTTTGGATTGTTGACAGTGGAGCTTCTGGCCACATGACAGGGGATCTTTCGCTACTTTTTGATATTAGAAACATCAATGGAGGCTATGTAGCATTTGCCGGGAACAAAGGAGGCTATATTACCATGGAGGGTAGTGTGAGCAATGGAATTGTGAGCTTCGAGAGAATTTCTTATGGGAAGCAGATAGATTACAATCTGTTGAGTGTTAGTCAGATATGCGACAAACAATTTTCTGTGTACTTTGACGACAAATCTTGCTACATACTCAAGCCGGGTTTTGAATTGCCGAAAGAGTGGGTGATGCTAAAGGCGCCGAGAGTGAACAACTTGTACATTCTCGATATGTCGAAAGCAATGACCACCCAAGGCCAAGTCACGTGTTTCCTCTCCAAGGCTACAGAAAAAGAATCCATTATGTGGCACAGGATAATGGGACACATTCACCTCAGAAAGATGAATCAATTGGTGAAGAATGAACTTGTCACAGGCGTGAACGTCAAACATTTTCACTTAAATGACAAGTGTGTGAGTTGTAAAAAGGGTAAGCAGCACAAACAATCCCATAGGCCAAAGAAAGTTAATTCCATTGAACTGCCACTTGAACGTTTGCACATGGATCTGTTCGGACCAGTTAAGCGTAAGAGTCATGCTGGGGAGTTATACTATCTTGTGGTGACTGATGATTTTTCAAGATTCTCATGGGTTATGTGCTTACACCGAAAGAGCGACACGTTTGATAATTTGAAAGTTCTGTTCACTCGTCTGGAAAATATCTACGGTCTTAAGATCACGAGGATTAGGAGTGACAATGGGACAGAGTTTAAGAATGCACAGATGGATGATCTTTGTGAAAACAAAGGAATTCATCATGAATACAGTGCTCCGTATACCCCACAACAGAACGGTGTCGCAGAACGTAAAAACAGGACTTTAATTGAAACGGCGAGGACAATGCTTGCGGACTCAAATCTTCCAGTAATGTTCTGGAACGAAGCAATTTACGCAGCTTGTTATACTCTTAATCGTGTTTTAACGGTGAAGAAGTTTGGCAAAACTTCTTATGAACTGTTGAATCGTCGAAAGCCGAATTTAGAGTATCTAGAACCGTTTGGAGCTCCTTGTACTATGCTTAATCCATCTGAGAAGTTCGCACCGAAGGCTGAGGAAGGATATTTTGTTGGATATGCAACCCCGCTCAAACGGGTATTCAACAAAAGAACTCGTCAGGTCGAGGAGTGGGCTAACGTTGAAGTACAACGGTATACTCAGAATTTACAGGGAAGCGGTCCAGACTGGATGTTTGATTACAAAGATTTCTTTGAATCATTCAACCTAGATAGCTTGGTTGAAGAGGCTGCACTACGTTTATATTACGAGGTCGAAAACGCAGTGACTTCACCATTGGTGCATCCGATCACCGTGAATCCTCAAGCAGCTTCTAATGATAGCAATGTTCTTGTCGTTGAAGAAGAGGTATTTCAAGAAGCTTCCACAACGTTGAATTCATCATAATCAGAAGATGACGACGATGATGTTACAAGTGAAGCTATTTTAGACCATGCTACAGTGACACCACCAATGAACCCAACTACAAATGGTGCTTCAACATCGAATGTGGGTAATGATCTGGTTTCTGCAGAGAACTTAACTACTCAGACGGGAGTCCAAGTACCCGATTATCCGGAATCTCGGATACATCGAATTCACCCGATTGAGTAGGTTATTGGTGATCCTGGTAGCAGTGTGATGACGAGAGGTCAATTGAGGAATGCAAACTCACCGGAAAACCTTGGCAATCTTGCTTTATATGCCAAAATACAAAAATCTGGTTTTCAGAATGACTGGTCTTTTGCTTGTTATGTTTCGCAGGTGGAGCCACGATGTTGGGTCTAAATTTGGTAGTCTAATGTTATCAACAAGTTAAAGTCAACAAGTCAAAGTTCGGTCAACAAAAGTCAAAGTCGAACGAGTCGCGGTCAACACGTAAGGCGACTCGAGAAATCCAGATAATAGATCAATGAGTGAAGCTCAAGTTATGATCAAGAAAGGTGCTATGGATAATAAATATATTTTGTTTAGATAAAAATATATTTATTACTTTAGAAAAATGGTTTTCTTGTTTAGTGATTATATTAGTAAGTTTATTAACCCTAGGGACCTAAATGTAATTAGCCTAAGTGTGTTTGGGCTATAAATAGAATGATAGATTAGGGTTTGAGGCAACACACATGCTAGAGATTTTGGGGGTTTTATTGTATTCATCTATGCAAATCATCTAGTGGGTTTTTATTGTCATATTCAAGTGTGTGTTCATCCCTATTTTCATCTTGTTCTTCATCAAAATCAGATTCAAGCTCCAAATCGATCCTACAATTTGGTATCAGAGCTTCTGATGTAATTTTGGTGGCTTTTAAGCGTGGGAATCATGTCGCAACCGCATTTGATGATTCCCGAAGCCTAAGTAATGACTTGCCGACTAAATAAACCTTTGTTTGACTGAAATTATGGTCCGGTTTATGTCGCCATGATCCGGTTCTTAGTTTTGAATGTTTATGGCGACTTTTTCCCAAATCGACCCATTTAGACATTGAACTTAAGCAAAACACCATTCGACCACGCGCAATGCGTATAGTTTATGTTGTCAAGTCATTAGACACTTGATCAACTAAAGTGTTTGTCCGATTTGTTCATCATGACTTTGTTATTAGATTTATCCTTTAGTAAATCTTTATAAATTCCCAAAATGCCCCTCCTAGCCAAATCTTTCGATTTAGCCATTCATGGCGACTCTTCTTGATTCAAACCCATTGTTTTGGACTCAATGACTTGTTTAAAAACTTCTAAGTCCATACGGACTTAGATTTTCAACATTTCTCAAAATTGTTCTAATGTGGTCGATTCAAAGCGCCTTAGCGCGCATTAGACATAGTTATGGAAATAACTTACTTGATTTGCACCCACACTTCATGTGGGTACTTTATCACCTATGTTGCTTCGCCCGAAGGCGTTTATTTGACTACGGACTTACCGGGTGGCCTTGACCCATATCCATACCTTGTGTTTATCCTCCATGATTCTTAACATCAAGAATGCACGCGCAATTGCATCTACCTGTATGCTTTCTAAATAGACAACATTAATTTCTCGGAACTCAAATGGCAATAACTTGCCATTTGACCCGTTTAACTTTCTGAATCTTAATGCTTGGAATACAAGCATCAAGTGTTGGATTCATATGGTGAGGACATCACCATTTGACCCGTTTAGACTCCTAGTTCATAACGCTATGTTACCCAAGTTTTTATCTATGGATCAAGTGAAACAAACTTGACCCATTTAACATCATGCTTAACGACTCCATTCAATTGGTTTAATTTGGATTAAAACATCATTCTCACATATCTTTATTAGTTGACCCGTTTGATGGATTTCTCCATTTGGTCATAACTCATTATCTCGATTAAGGTCATAAACCACATTTTGTATTGAGTGCACATATGGCAACTCACTTAATAGGTTCTACCCCTCGGGGTTTATCTTTACCTCACACTCAAGATTTGAAACTAATGTTTATAACAATTTAAGCTATGTTATAGTATATTGGTGTAAGTAAAACTTACCTCATATCCATTCTTGCTTCCATGCGCATTGAGCTTGCATCCGTTTGACCCGTTTGCACCCCTAGTTCTTGTACCTAACTTAGGGACATGTCAAACCTTGTTATGTTAGAATACATTATATGGATTTCTTTCATTATCCATGGCATTCATGTATTCATTTTACCTCTAGCTCAACCTCACATTTCAAGTATTCATGTTTAAACATGTTTACACATTTATTTCCTCATTCAAGCATTTTATCAAACACTTGGTGTGCACTCACCAATTCAATTGATTTTCATGAGTTTTAAGTTAGCCAAAGCATACCCATTTAGCTAAACATCACCATATCATATTATCTAGACTTCTTAGTCTAATTTCTCATATTAACAACTCCTAAGAGTCACAAAGATTACTAGATATAAGTTGATTCAACCTAGAGGTTAAACCCCAAAATTCTACACATATCCATAAGCATATGATCAAAATCAAATACACATATTAGTGTGATTTGTAACCGGATTATACATGTTTAAGGCTCCCCAAGACTAGGGTAACCCATACTAACCATCAATTCCACGTTTTTATCAAAACCCTAAATCTTCATAAGAATCAAAAACGAATTATGGCATAAATTTCGGCCAATAAAAGGTACCTTGTTGTAGTTTAGGACCCATATGACCCGTTTCTTGCTCATGAACTGAAAGCCCCTTGATTTTGGCTTGGATTGAGCTTGAGCTTGAGGTTTAGGGTTTGGTTGTTGGAGGAGATGATCTCCTGATCATCACACACGACACACACACACTTTGTGTGTGTTTTTATTGTTTTATTATTATTAATAAAACCCATTTTGTCATTTGGCAGCAATGGTCCCTCAAGTTTTAGTCTCGTTTTGCTTTTAGATTATAACATTAACTAGATTAGTATCTTGTAGTGGGTTTTAGTCTCGTTTTTATTCGTTGACTAAAACAACCACCGCTAAATTCGCTTTCGATACTTTATCAATTACGCCAATGGGGTATTTAGGCGAAACAAGATTTCGGGGTGTTACAACTCTACCCCCCTTAAAGAGGTTTCGTCCCCGAAACCTTTCTCTTGTAGTTGTTTTGGTTATCATGAGGAATTTTAGTTTATCCCCAAACCAAATTTTAGGACCACTCGCTGTTTTGTCATTTTAAAACCTCATCACTAATTAGTATTATATACCTCGGGCTATGATCCCTTTACTCTGCTTTCTAACCTTTCGATTATTATATGAAAGCCTTAGCTTTCATAGTGTGACTTTAGTTACTCTATTCTTTCGGTTAGCTAGGGGCAATACCTACATACTTACCCCCTACCCGACATTTTCGTAACTTATGTTCTTCATAGGTCTTTCTTAGATCCGTAGACTATCCCCGTCTACCATTGTCTCGAATGATGTAATGGTTTAAGGGCCATTCTATCATGCACCTTAGGGCATCTACTGTAATATTCGGTCGTAGCATGCATATGCATACATGTCTATGCTTCTATTACTAACAAGTAATTTGTCTTGGTTTTCAAGACTAGCCCGGCTTTTTAACATAACCGTTTTCTAGCTTCTTGGATTCATCCCCGAATCCAACCATCGTTTCTTCTTGGTTTGCTATAATGTTATAACAAACCTTGCTTTACGCTAACATTTTACTTTATTTGGCAAATCCTTATTTTAAGAATTTGCCATTTATTTGGTTTACCCAAGTTCCCGTTTTGCTAACTCGATTGGTGGTCATTGCCCCAACCGACCCGTTTAAAGACTTTTGAGTTTTAGATTTCAAATCGTTTATATATATTTAGAACGCTTAGTTTCTAAAAGTCCTCTTTCCGATTACCGATCTCAATATAAATTGAGGTCGGTTTCCTTTTTATAAAACCTGGTGTTGATTCGTCATTACAACATATTGTATCGACTAATCTCTTCTTATCACGGTTTGCATCAGATTGTAATACCTACACAATCCAACTGTTATTATAATTTGCTTTAAATTGTACCAACGATACAATCTAATGTTGTTGCAGTTTACACTTTCTCATCCTTAACCCGAGGGTTGAATGATTTACTGATTTATCATGGCCCAAGCCCGCTGTTTTAGGTCATTAATCCTAAGATTCATGACTTACCCGAATGTGATTATGACTCAACCCTTGATTAAGGTTCAAGTCCCTCTTTACGAATTTAACCTTCTATAAAAGTCCGAGTTTAATTATGACTTAACCTTGATTAAGGCCCAAGTCTGTTTTCAAGCTAAATCTGTTTATGACTCGACCTTGATTAAGGTTCAAGTTTATTTCCGAACTGAATCTATTTATGACTAGACCTTGATTAAGGTTCAAGTCAATCTCTGTATCAACCCAGGATAACTCGAATCGTATATTGCCCGTTTTGCTAGCCCAGCGTATAAGCTGGTGCCTCGCTCAAGGTCTTGCATGGTTCGCATCCCTGCCGTGTTAGACACTGGACTACGTTCAAACGCTCCAGTTTGTTGTCCTCTTTGCTAGCCCAGCGTATTCTAGCTGGTGCCTCGCTCAAGGTCTTGCATGGATCGCATCCCTGCCGTGTTAGACAGTGGACTACGTCTAGAATCCCCCGGCACCTGACACTTACTAAGCCTTTGTCACATAGGTTGTATATGTATTAATCATAAGAAACCCATGGTATCATATGTTTAACACTTACCTGGCCAGGGTAAGTAATTCGCATATGATACGCACAGACTTATTATAATTAAGGCATCACACCCTATGCAAGCAAATTTTCAGCTCATGCTTGTGCCCCCTATTTTATTTGGTAAAACCCTTCCTTGATAAATTATTCAACGTTAGGTTTTTACCTTTATTCATTAAGAAAAAGCGGTGTGTTTTCAATTTAATAAGCTTTGTGTGATCACACTCATTGGTATGATCACAACGCCTTTCTAAACATTAGTTTGGGATGATTACCCCCAACCCGGTCTCGATGTTCAAGTTAAGTTTGTGCATTGATCGTTCATTATCGTGAACTATGCACCTTTCACATTTTTCCTATTGCTTGCATATGCAATTGCCACTCTTCAGGTGATAATTGCATATTAATGCACCTACTATGGTTTCGAGCATGTACCTGTTTGATACTTGCTCCCGTGTTCCCTTTCGTTACTGATCCATTAGCCCGGGTCGTTACTTGACTTGGTCCTTAGTGAGCATGCTATCAGTCGTGCTCCCGAAACCTCTACAACCTCGTTTGGTGAATCATTCGATCCTCTCTCGATCGAATAAGATGTTATCATCCCTGTCACATTTATAATTTCAATTAATTAGTAACATGACATTTCATTATTAGTATGCATCACTGCAATAGTGATGTTAGAGTTCTTGTTATGCGAGATTTCTGTTGCCCGAATCAATCTTTTGGATAGGCCCCATGAGTACCTAACCATTTCCTTATCAAGATTTTGAGATAGCGAGTATCTACGCGATATCACTATTGATTACCTATAACAATTTTTTCCGATCAAAACGGATGTTTATTATAGGTATTACTTACCGGATTCCTTGATCAAGTCTTGAACCGAACACCCTTCAACACTTTGAGCGCACGGTTTGAGTCCAAGTATCCTTCCCGACACTCGGATCCCTCAAACCTATGGCTCTGATACCACTTGTAAGACCCTAACCCGTAATCACGCCATCAACGCCCAAATTATACGGGTTTGGACCTTACTTAAACCACTCCCGATTTAAAACTTTGAAATTATCTTTATAAGTCAACCCATTAAGATCAAATACATGTTTGGTTCACACAAATTTTTACATTTTAATAGTTAAAACATATTTTAAGATGTTGCGTTTTAACGGGAGTTCCTTAGATTCTAGTGCGGAAGCTTGTATGGGTGATCGGGTGTGTTCGGCTCTTATCGCGACTAGATCCTTGCTCCGGGACTTCCATCACATGTTTACCTAGCACCATTACACAAAGAATGGTTAGTGAGTGGTCAAATGAAACATTTAACTAGTACGATAGTCGTTACACGTCGAAACGGAACGAACCAGGCCAAACGGCCCTTTATCAGGAGAACAAACTGCTGCAACTTATGCGCAGCAGCTGTTTGGATCGCTTTTACCCCTTCTAAAACCCAAAATCCGACTTCGACTTTCAAATGAGAATTGTTCTACGCTCCGAGAGCTTTCCAGGCATATAAAGAACGCCTCCTAACGATTTTTCTACGATTTTATATGCAATTTTAAAGATCGTGCTGACGTGCAGGTCTATTCGCACGGCCAGTCGGTTTATTCGCGCGGCCGGTCGAAGCTTCTGATGTAATTTTGGTGGCTTTTAAGCGTGGGAATCATGTCGCAACCGCATTTGATGATTCCCGAAGCCTAAGTAATGACTTGCCGACTAAATAAACCTTTGTTTGACTGAAATTATGGTCCGGTTTATGTCGCCATGATCCGGTTCTTAGTTTTGAATGTTTATGGCGACTTTTTCCCAAATCGACCCATTTAGACATTGAACTTAAGCAAAACACCATTCGACCACGCGCAATGCGTATAGTTTATGTTGTCAAGTCATTAGACACTTAATCAACTAAAGTGTTTGTCCGATTTGTTCATCATGACTTTGTTATTAGATTTATCCTTTAGTAAATCTTTATAAATTCCCAAAATGCCCCTCCTAGCCAAATCTTTCGATTTAGCCATTCGTGGCGACTCTTCTTGATTCAAACCCATTGTTTTGGACTCAATGACTTGTTTAAAAACTTCTAAGTCCATACGGACTTAGATTTTCAACATTTCTCAAGATTGTTCTAATGTGGTCGATTCTAAGCGCCTTAGCGCGCATTAGACATAGTTATGGAAATAACTTACTTGATTTGCACCCACACTTCATGTGGGTACTTTATCACCTATGTTGCTTCGCCCGAAGGCGTTTATTTGACTACGGACTTACCGGGTGGCCTTGACCCATATCCATACCTTGTGTTTATCCTCCATGATTCTTAACATCAAGAATGCACGCGCAATTGCATCTACCTGTATGCTTTCTAAATAGACAACGTTAATTTCTCGGAACTCAAATGGCAATAACTTGCCATTTGACCCGTTTAACTTTATGAATCTTAATGCTTGGAATACAAGCATCAAGTGTTGGATTCACATGGTGAGGACATCACCATTTGACCCGTTTAGACTCCTAGTTCATAACGCTATGTTACCCAAGTTTTTATCTATGGATCAAGTGAAACAAACTTGACCCATTTAACATCATGCTTAACGACTCCATTCAATTGGTTTAATTTGGATTAAAACATCATTCTCACATATCTTTATTAGTTGACCCGTTTGATGGATTTCTCCATTTGGTCATAACTCATTATCTCGATTAAGGTCATAAACCACATTTTGTATTGATTGCACATATGGCAACTCACTTAATAGGTTCTACCCTCGGGGTTTATCTTTACCTCACACTCAAGATTTGAAACTAATGTTTATAACAATTTAAGCTATGTTATAGTATATTGGTGTAAGTAAAACTTACCTCATATCCATTCTTGCTTCCATGCGCATTGAGCTTGCATCCGTTTGACCCGTTTGCACCCCTAGTTCTTGTACCTACACTACGCCAAAATAGACCTTTAGCCACACTTTTGTCAAAATCGCGCTGCCACACTTTTGATTAAATGTGTGACTAAAGGTTATTAATCACATTTCAAAACCTTCTAATCTATTTTTCGCCACACGTTTTACTTATTTATGTGACAATTTTACAACAGCTCAAAACTTTTAGCCACACTTTAAGAAAAAAACGTGACATTTAGTAGCCACACTAGAATAAATGTGGCTAAATGTGATCTACGGCCATAGTTTTTGTCTAACCTCTGATTCATGTGACCAAAATACATATGTTTTCGAACATTTAGCCACACTTTAAGAAAAAATTATGACGTTTAGTAGCCACATTAGAAAAGTGTAGCCAAATGCAATTTACGACCACAATATTTGTTTCATGTGACAAAACACATCATTTCAAAACCTTTAGCCACACTTTAAAAAAAAACTGTGACATTTAATAGTCACGCTAGAAAAGTGTGACTAATTTTGATCTACGGTCATAGTATTTTTTTTTAATGAAGTGGCTAAAAGCAAACACATATTGCCACTTATGCTATTTTGTGTGACCAAAATGTAGCGGTTATAAACTTGTAAGTTGTAATGTGTGAGTGCAAGTTATCTAACGATGAAAAAAAAAATACATACACCTAAAAATATCAATTCCATACTGATCAATCCAACTACCTCCACATCCCAATCGGAACCCTATTCTATCATGTACTACCATAGCTTTATCTTCACTGTTTTATCCAATTTATAAATACTATATTTACCAATGTCGGTCATACTCACATACTACTACTATTGCAAACATTATATATATATACATTTATCAAGACATTTGTGCATATTTTGTTGTACTCTGCTTTATGCTTGGTATATGCTTTATGTACAAGCATGTTAAGCTATCTGATATGAATCATAGCTTTTATACCACGTGTCAGTTTTATGTACAAGCGTGAGAAGTTGCTTTCCTTTGCATCCCACCTCTTACCCATACCATACCTCTTGGCAGCGACCCATGCTTCTTCTCCAAGGCCTTCAACATCGGTTAGGTTAGGGTACCCTGCAATTAAGGGTTTTCTCTGTTAGGTTAGGCTGTCAGTTCCTTGCTTACCCCTGTTTGAAACGAAATTCGGCCACAGAGGCGACGGTGGCGGTGAGTGTCGGCCATGGCCATCAGAATAATCAATAATTAATTAGTTTATATTCGATGATAACGAAGGTGGGTTACGATGGTTGCGAGTAAAGGGGAGACGAGTGGTGTGGGTTCCGGTAACGATTGTGAGTTTTGAGGGAGATGAGCAGACGGCGACGATTAGAGGGGATAGTGACATTCTGGTAAAGAAGATGATGGTATGTTCGTTTTCTTGGGCAGTTAGGGGGCGGTGCTTCTGCAACTCTGTTTTTTTCGGGCCAGGTATGTGCGTTTTTTTCGAATCTTTTTTGTTTTATGCTAATGACGAACAAGGGAGTTGAAACATCCAAACCTCATGTTGATGTTTCCAGATAAAGGAAAAGGAACCGGACGTCCAGCAAGCAAAAGATTCAGATTTTCCGAAAGCATCTTCTTGGCCACGAGAAAAGACAGGGCCACCATTAGAGCGCCATACTGGTCTCCGGGCGGCTAATCTTTTTGGGAACGAACACAGCTTTGACTTGAATCTGTAAGCCATAACAACTATCACTTTACTTTTCAATCCAGTCAAGTGTTTCTGAAACAGAGGTTGACTACACAGACAGACACCACATCCATAATGTAAGTTATATCCTATGATTATTTTTTGTCATTGAATTTTTTTGAGTGTATACTATTATGTCTGTTGTTGCTGTTTTGTGCATCTAGATTGTCCTAGAGAATCCGACTGTATATATTATTTGAGGACTGGAATGTGGCGCTGTGGCGATAATTGTAACTTTTATCGTCTAACCTACGACTGGAAGGTAATTGCATGTTTCTTTAGGACAACAAATGCTATTATCTGTAATGAGTTGTTATTATGGGGTTTTTTTAACTCTTATCTGGTATGTTACTTTTCTGAGACTGTAGGTAGCCAATGTTGTTGCTTTTGGTCCATTGACAAATGACAACTTCGCGTGCTCTTAAATTCATTGTTAGGATAACTAACCGGTATGTTTATGGAGCTTACTTACCTTGCTCTGAGTCAATTCAAACATTTCGCTTACCATTTATTCATCACGTAAGCTTTATATGTAATAGGATGTTTGCTGGGTCACTTTTGTTTGTCCTATATGATTATTTGAACATACTAATAAGTATAATTGAAACAATTTTTGGTTGAGTTGGTGAAATATTTTATTTTGCTGTTAGATTTCTAAATGTGATGGTTGACAATTGTTGCTGATTAGACACTATTATTTGCAACAGTGAAATCAATAATTTTTATGGGTGTACATCTTTACCTTCACTTTTAGATTTGGGTTGTTTTAGATTTAAAAATATAACTTTATGGGTCATTTAGGGTCAAGTGTTATTTCAAAAAGGGTTTAAATAGGTAGAAACAAGTATCTTTCGTGTCTGTCTACATTGATGGGTTGGGAAAAAATGAACCAAGATTAGGGCATTAAACCATGGATTAATTAACTCATCTTGATGTAATATTATATTTGTGTTCATTGTAGCTTATAAACCTTTTCACTTTTAGCTGATTAGGTCACAAGAATTATGGGAGCAGATATTGACAACCCATAGATGTTACTAGACAAAACATGTATGGTTGATTGTTTGCCACGTACACCGTCCCGCATTCGGACTCTATAATGGATTTAAAATGTCGTTAGCATTTGTTCATTCAGGCTTTGATTGCATTTTGATATGTTGCCGCTATAAAATGGATCCAACTTTTGTATATTCATTTCCAGTGCATACAAATGGGTTCACACATGATACGTGCATTCACACACATTTTCACATTCACTTACATATATGTAAATATCAGCTTGAAAATACATTTTTGACCAAAAGCATATCGAGTTTGAATGTTGTCATTTTGATCAGGGTGATGGTTTGCATCTACACTTGGATATTTATGCAGTACTCATTATGTTAAATGGAAGTTGAGTACTTTTGCCGTTTAAAAAGGTAAATATTTTTGGTTTAATCATTAATATATCTGGCCTCTTATTAATGTGTTTTATATGAATTTTATTTTTATCAAATATTTTTGGTATGCTCCTTTCTATTTGCAGTTACCGTTAGGGCGCGTCCAGCCGCCTATGGTGGCGACAACGACGTTTAGGTACCTATTGTTTACGAATTTATGGTCAGTTTGTTTCATTTTCAGTTTACTGCTATTGATGTAAAATGTGGTATGTTGAGATGAATTTGCAAAATACAACACAAAGCGAAGGATTGGGATTGGTGTCATGGATACATTAGTTGATCAGTTGTTCCAATATGTTGGCAGCAAAGATACCATGTAAATGTTTTTTAAAGATGTTTATGACATTCTATTTGATTTTAGGTAATGCTGTTTAAAGATGTTTATCACATTCTATTTCATATTAGTTATTAATATTCATTCCACTGCATTTTAAAGATCAATAAGATCACCATGAAGGAGCTGCTGCGCGGAAGGTCTCAGAATAATGTACAAGTGCTGGAACAAAACTCTTGGGTGCCGTCGAAGGTTTTATACTAGCTTGGAGGGCGGCGTTAGGAAGACTTCTAACAGAGGAGTGTTGTAAAGAATTTGAGGAGATGAAAGACTTAATTGATGGTCTAGTATGGCGTGAATCAAAGGATGGTTGGACTTGGAGTTTGGGCAGCAAACAGGAGGCTACAGTCAAAAATATCCGATTTATGCTGCAGCAGAACAGAGAGACGCAGCAGAATTTTGTTATGCGTTGGTCGAAGTGGGTTCCACTGAAATGTAATGTGTCCGCTTGGAGAGCTGAGATGGAACGATTACTGGTTAAAAATGAGTTAATTAAAAGAAATATATACCTCGAAGACGATATGTGTTCTTGTTGCGGGTACGGGTCAGAATCTGCAGACCACATGTTTACAGGCTGTTTGGTAGCTGGCGAAGTTAATTAGTAATCTGTTAATCTGTTTGAAGCTCTTTAGTAATCTGTTTGAAGCTGTTTTTTAATCTGTTTTGCTGCTGTATCTACTATTTTTATTCTCAAATCATAGAATTCTTAATGCGAATAATCTCTCTGGCGAATTGCCGGTGGAGCTTAATAGTCTAGCCAATTCGACAGAACTGTATGCAAACTCCAGTCTTTATATATTGTTTGCTTCTCGTCGATAATTAGTTAACCATTATCTGTATGTTTCACATATTGCAGCCGATTAACTAGTAACAACTTCAATAGAAGAATCCCCATCCTTGAAAGCTGGAAACAACTTAAGAATCTGTAAGTCTTGAACTAATACCAGCAAGCTTTTATCTAACGATGAATGTGTTTTCACTAACTATCATATTATATAGGCTATTGCTCGTTGATTACAGAATTTCCTCAACATTTTCTTTCCAATTTATTTGTTCTGGTTTTCCATAATTGCTGTTTGGTTATAATACTCGTGTCAAGTAGTTATCTTTGGTTAGATTTGTGATGAATTGCTTACCGTTTTTTGAATGTTTTCTTTTGATTGTTGAAGAAAATGAAGAAAGGGATTCACCCTCAGATGCAATGGATCTCTTACGTGACACAAAGCGGCCGATTGATGCATGTTATGATGACAAAAATCCACGAGACAGGCAAAGTTTATCACTTTAAAGCAAGAAAACAGATGGCTGAAAGCGTTGGCCAGGTTGCCAAGTTCAAACGTCGTTATGGACAAGCGGAAGAAGAAAAAGAAGACGAGGCTAAGTGAACCAGTATGTTGCCTTTTATTTTAATCTGAATTGCACTATAAACATGAACTAGATTGGGTTTGTCCCCACATATCCCTCTGGTCTACCCGCGTAATCTGATATTTTGCCATATTTGGTAGTATTTTTGTTTACCGTTAACAAAATTTTCAGCTGGATATTGCGTTTGATGACATCTTAGCTCAATTTGAATAATAATAGTATTGTCTATTAGTATTGTTATCTCTTATATTTTGAACATATGTCATACTATGTGCTACTTTTGAGTTGCTGTTGGCCTGTTGGATGTCCATACTTGAATTTTGGTTGTCGTCGAGTCAATTAAGGATTGTTTCTTGTTCTTTTTTAATCGGTTTAGCTGTCCATGTGCCTTCATGCAGAGGCGTGAGAGACAGCGGAGATAGGCAGTCATGGTACGCTGCAAAAAAATTCCAAATGCGTACGCATAAGGTACTTGCGACACCGTACAGGGTACTAACGAAGTCGAGATAATTGGCTCATGAAGCCGTTTTGGAATCGCGCAACGCGCAACTATTATAAACACCAGTTAAAATTAACTAAACAATTTTTAAGTTGTTATTTCTTTTACAATCTACTAAAATTCAATAAAAACAAATGAACCATCATTTTTCACTAAACCAATTCAGTCAATATATATTCAGCAAAAACTATAACAACGTAACGATAATCATGACAGTTTTCAATCGGAATTACGTAAAACTATACCGTTACAGTCAGTTCTAAAGTAATTGTCGCGTGATTCATTACCCAGATCAAGTGGATCCACACGTGGCAATATGTTATCATTGTGGGGAAGAATTACAGTACTAAATTCCTCATCAACATCGTCATACGAATCTCTATAGTTTTTGGGAGGTGTCATAAAGACAACAGACATTTTTTTATCCAGCTGATCTTTAACATAAAACACTTGCCGTGCTTGTGAGGCCAATATGAACGGATCATCCTTGTGGCCTAATCTGTTAAGTTCGACCAACGTGTAACCAAGACTATCTTGTTTGACCCCATTTCTATTTTCAACCCAGTCACACATGAAAAGAGGAATTTTTTTAATGTGATAATCTAGTACCCATATCTCTCGTAAAACCCCGTAATAAAAGTTTTTTCCATAGGTTACCACTTCTTTTGAAATGTGCATGTCAGTCGCCTCTACACCAACCCCACTGTTTTGGTAAACTCTACCGTCACGAGATTTTGTACGAAATTTATACCCGTTTATTTCATATACCTCGTATTTCAATACGTTACTGTGTGCTCCATGTGAAATCCACTTTACGGTTTCTGATACACTTTCTTTGGAGATTGCTAACTCTCTTTCAACCTGAATTTCATGGCAATGATGAGATTCGCCTTGTAAAACTTAAAACAAACAAAAAACTAAAATTATGTTGAAATTTAATTTACCTTGTTGCGTAACCAGTGACCAAACGTTGTGCTATGCTCTTTCTCCAGCCATGCTTGTCGTTTACCACCATGGCGGTTTTTTAGAAAGGTCATATGTTGCCTGCAAGTACATAAATGAGTATCAAATTTGATAGATTGTATTATAATAAAAAATAGGAAACATGTTAGTAATACATACTCAATATACGGCACGACTTCAGGCGTATTTTGCAATACATAGAAATGCGCTTTTAGGAAGAGTTCCGGAGAAACTTGAACCGGTATACCGGCTGACAAAGGATTACCCTCCCCATTATCATTTTCAAATCTGTTATGCCTATCTGGTGGAATACCAATAGTCTTAATGTTTTTTTGGTATTCGCTGAGAAACTCAATTGTTTCTTCTGCAATATACTCCTCAGCAATACATCCTTCTGGACAAGTTTTGTTTCGAACATGCCCTTTAATAACCTTCATACACCTTTCAAACGGATACATCCAACGAAAGCAAATTGGCCCACATAATTTTACCTCCCTAGTAAGGTGTACAACTAAATGGACCATAACATCGAAAAAGGACGGGGGAAAGTATTTCTCGAGCAGGCACAATGTTACACAAAGTTCTTCCTGCAATTTCTCGAGTTCGTGTACCTTGATTTCTTTGCTACATATTGATTTGAAAAAAAAACAAAGCCTGATAATAGCATATCTTGTGGGTTCAGGCATGATAGACCGTATCGCAATTGGCAAAAACTGTTGCATAAGCATATGATAATCATGTGATTTAAGTCCCATAAGCTTCTTATCCTTTAGACTCACCAAACTAGAAAAGTTAGAACAATACCCTTGAGGAACCCTTAAGTTGTATAATGTTTCGCAAAACTTGTCTTTTTCCTCTTTTGTTAATGTGTAACATGCTGCAGGAAGTATTGTTTTGTTGCCTTCTGTTTTAGGTTGCAACTCTTGTCTTAACCCAAAATGCTCCAAATCCAATCGAGCTGGCAATCCATCTTTCGTCTTTCCCGGAACGTTTAGCAATGTTCCAACAATGCTCTCAGCCACATTCTTTTCAATATGCATGAAATCAATACAATGTTGGACACAATTATACTTCCAGTACCTAAGCCGTTGATACCATATGTTGAATTTCTTCCAATAGGTCGGTTCCTTGTGTCCGGATTTTGAACTACCACCCCCTTTTGCTGTTTTTCTTTTTCTCTTAATTATCTTCCCCCCTCTTCCGGTAGATGTTTCTAGGATTTCAGATTCGTTACCTTTAAATCCCTTTCCCCATTTATTCTTAACATATTTAACCTCGTTAAAGATTTCTTCCCCGGTCATAGGATCTGTAGCAGTCCCCCACTCTTCTTGTCCATTGAACGCCTTCGTTTGCTTTCGGAAAGGATGGTTATATGGTAGATACCTTCTGTGACCGGCATAACTTTGTTTGGCTGAGTATGGAAGTCTACAACAATGAGTTTCTTTTCGACACACTACGCAACCATGGAATCCACTGTATGGGCAACCACACAATGTACCAAGAGCAGGGTAATCATTAATTGTCCATAAAACAACTGCACGTAGAGTAAACTTTTCTTGTGCATATGCATCATATGCTTCAACTCCTTCTTCAAATAAGAGCTCTAGATCATCAATTAAAGGATCCAAAAACACATCAATATCATTTCCAGGCGCCCCTGATATTAATAACGAAAGCATGATGAACTTCCTTTTCATACACAACCAAGGCGGAAGGTTGTAAATGACAGCTAAAACCGGCCAGACACTGTGATTTCTATTGCCTCTATTTACATCGACCCCATCAGTGGAAATGCCAAGCCGAAGATTTCTTGGATCACTAGAAATTTCGGGAAATCTGTCATCTATGGCTTGCCATGCGGGTGAATCTGATGGGTGGCATGAAACACCAGGTTTTTTGGGACTGGTGGCGTGCCATCTTAAATCTTCTGCTGTGCTCTTCGTTTGAAAGAGTCGTTTCAATCGTGGAATAATAGGAAAGTACCACATTACCTTTGCAGGAATATTTTCGTACATTTTTTTAGTCTTCTCATCTACTTTCCACCTTGCTTTCCCACAAGTTGGACATGTTTTCAAGTCCTTGTACTCCTTCCTGTAAAGAATGCAGTCGTTAATACACACATGTATCTTTGTGTATCCTGAACCCATTGCCTTCATTGTCTTTTTGGCCTCATATGTACTGTTCACCATTTCATTGCCTTCAGGTAGCATCGTTTTCAACAAAATTAGAAGTTCAGTAAAGAACTTATCTGAGACTCCATGCTTACTCTTCAAGTTGACTAGTTGAACTAGTGCAGACAACTTTGTGAAGTTAGGACATCCTTCATACAGGGGTTTCTCAGCGTCTAGAAGTAGAGCTTGAAACTTCTCATGGTCCTCTAAGAAATTTTCTTCTGTAGCTTTTACCATTTCTATTGTATCCATGGCATCTGTTGGGATTTCTGTGTCAACAAAGTCCGTATAAACCACATTTTTTGCTGGCTCGTCTTTTTCTCCGTGTTTAATCCATTTTGTATAATTTGGATCGATTCCCTTGATGAACAAGTGATGTTCTACCTCGTCCAGAGAAAGAGCATAATGATTTAAACAATCCACACATGGACATGGAATTTTTGTTTTTTTTTCTAGTTTTTAGTGGGTCGAATGGCGTCGACATCTTCAAGTTGTGAACTGCATAATCTAAAAACGTTGCAACTCCATCGATGTATTGTTGTTGAGTTCTATCGATTAGCATCCATGACTTATCCATCTTTTAATCACGACCTGGTGCATAAGCATGTTAGAGTAAAAATTCGGTAAGAATTTTATTTTCCTTTTCAAAATCATGCCATGTGAATTTAAAATTTAAAAACTAAACAGCCCTAAATCGAATCATAAAATTAATAGCAAATCGATAATAATCATCATCGTAACAAACAGAGCAAAAACAGCAAACCACATAGACCTTCATAATCCAACCATTCATTTCAAACCATAATATTACTCATAACACTCAAACTACACATCTAAAACATCCCATCCATTATTATTATTCATTCATACCCATAACAAACTTAGCGCCTTAATATCGCCTTAATATTGTCGAGCTTTGGTTCTGTTGCTTGAAGTTCAGATTTGGCTGTTTGAAACTTATATAAAACCATCCATCCAAATATATTATGGTCTTTTTTATGATACTTTTAGATCATGGTTTAGTCAGCTCCTAACATTCTTGTTAGTCGGTTAATTTACATTTACTATATAGTGCACAACTGCATATAATGATTCTAGTCCGTTGATCCAATCTAAACATAAGTTCACCTATGATGGCGTATAAGTGTGTTGTTGTTTTGAAGAAGCAAGCAGTACCGATTTTGGCAGATTATTTCATACCTTCTTTTTTCGAACAGTGAGCGCCTAGCAGTAGCTTTTTTGCTGGTTTCACTATTGATTGTTTTGGCGGGTGTTAAAGGTGTTGGGGTCGTTAATATTGTACTGCTGCTGGAGGTTTCGTCTGTTGGTTGTTGTGGTTCCATCATGTGGCGCTGCTGTCCCAGACAGATCTGCAGACCAGCCCCAAATGCTGCTGTCCCAGACAGATCTGCACACCAGCCCCAAACCCAGCCTGACCCGTTAGGCATGGCCCTATCTTTGACACAAGCGAATTCATTACTTTCCATTATGAACAGTTCAGGAAAACGCGGCAAAGAATTTAGGACTGATTGATAAGTAGGAACTTTTAGTACCAGTGGTATTAGAAAATAATATGAGAATTGCAAATTGACTTTTAGAAAATTCTTGATTGACTGTTTATATTGTATTGTTGTTTTTTTATGGCTGTTTATATGTATTGTTGTTTTTTTTATGGCTGTTTATATGTCAATTATTACAAGTTTACAACATTTTGTCAAACTCGTTTTCTAGCATCATGGACGTTGAACAAGAAAGCGATAGCTCGGATATGGATTTGACAGACGAATATGAAAGCGATTTCTCAGATACGGATTCGACCCATAACATAGTACCTAAAACAAAAACAACAAAGAGGGGTTTGACCAGGTTACCAAAGATGCGTACCAAATTTACAAACTCTGGTGGCAAAAAATACAAAGTTACGTTTAATGAACTGGGTAAGTTTTCTGGAAAGTATAGATCACAGTTTGTAAGCTTTTTGGGGGACCTGGTAAGGGAAAATGTCGGATTCAGGTTTCTCTCATGGAAGGCAGTGACAAAAGAAGTAAGGGATAAGCTATGGGAAGAAACAACGGTTAACATCTACTTCTTTTAATTACAAATGTGTCTTACTAGTTGATACAATTTTATTCTATATGACTAACAAACTAGCTTGTATTATGTATTGCAGCGTTTTTATAACATTGATGCAAGTTGTAGGCATCTTGTAATGAATCGGCTTGGTCACCTTCTTAGGAATTTTAGAAGAAAAGTGTATGCGAGATACATAGTGCCTAACCAAGATAAACCAATGAAACTTGAAAAAATTCCTAAGCCGTATCGTTCAATGGTCAAGCAAGAAGATTGGGACAATTTTGTAGCGTATACACAATCAGACAAATTCAAGGTTTTAATTATTTGTGCTAGTTATCATTATTTCATTTTTAATATTTTTCTTTTATACTCTAATGAATTAAATTTTTTTTTTTATGTAAGGATGTTTCAAAGAAAACCAAAGAAGCACGATCAAATTATGTTTATGATCATCACTTGGGACGAGGAGGATATACCTATCTAAGGGAGAAATTGGTAACCTCATTCTTTAATTCAAGTGTTTTTTTTGTGTCTACATATATTAATTATTTTTTGGTTATGTGTTTGATCTGTGTTTGTGTGCTGCTGCTTTATGTATTATATATTACAAGGTACAAAATAATGAACTTGCAATTGATGAAATCCCCTCTCGTGCTTTGATGTGGAGGAAAGCAAGGGAAAACAAAAACGGAGAATACAAGAATGATGATGTCAAAGTTGTGGCAGATAAATTAGTATGTTTAACTTTGATTTTTTTATTTCTTCTTTACTTACTATAATTCATTTTTTTTTTGTTAACAAAACATCTAACTACTTTTTTCACATTTTTAAAGATTGAAAGTGAAGCACAAATCAAGGATGGAGCCTTGAACCTTGAACCGGGCACAGATGCCCTTACAGTAGTATTTGGCAAGGAAAAAGGTGGGTTTTTAAAGGGTGTTGGCTATGGAGTGACTTCTAGTAGATATTGGCAGTGTCCTAGAACAAAAGGATCATCAAAAGAAAAAATCGCACAACTTGAGCTTCAACTACACAAAGAGAGACTTGAGCGTGAGAAAAAAGATGAGCAAATTAAGACCTTATCCTTGCAAATGGCAGAAACAAATAACACACTTAATCAAGTTTTAGCTCATCTAGCTACACAAGGACTTACGTTACCAGTTTGTCCATCTTCTACGAACAGAATGTCACCACCACAAGTAAGTGACTTATTTTATTAACAAGTTAACGCATTATTATTTATCAAATGTTAACTACCATTTCTAAGATAATGCGAAAAGAAATTGTGATATGTTAAGTATTTGACAGTTTCATTATTTTTTTTGATAAATTTTCATATGATTATAAATTTTGTTTAAACATAGTTAAAAAAAATTGTAGGTCAATTCTTTGGAAAACAATCTTACCTCTAAGGACAATGCTAATGCTACCACATCTAATGCATCATGTAAAGTAGTGCAACCAGAAGTCACCCCTGACAGTATCAAATCTAAACCGGTGCAAAAAGGAAAGCTAACAATGGTTAGTAATTTACAATTTTATTGCTTTGTAATTTTCATGTGAGTGTTACTTTTTTGTAATCTTATTAATTGTTTTTTTAGGGAATTATGAAAACCAGGAAAAGAGGTAGTATGTCTACGCCTGAAACTCCACTTCCTGCAAGGTCATCTCATTTGGAATCACAAGAAAATGTCATATCGGTATGTATTGCCCTAAATGCACATATAAATTGACTTTAATTTTATCATCTTAATATGCCATAAATTTTTGTAGACATTTAAGTGTACCCTGTATACAATAAACTTGAACAATCGTGTGGCATTGGGTACAATTTACTATTCAACTAATGAGCAAACCATTCATGGAGTTCCACTACAAGATAATTGCTATAGAGTTTCTATTGATCAAGCTATAAAGGGGGCAGCATTTCTACCAATACAAACAGGCGAGTTTAAAACAGTTGAGCAGGCAGTTGGTTCTTTTGTTCCTTGGCCAAAACAGCTTGTTAAATCTGACAAAAAGGTTTGTTTTAAATTGATATATGATTAAATACAACTTAAATATTTATTTATATTTATTTTCATGTTTTGTTGCTCCAGGTACCAGATCAACTATCCAATCAAACACAAAATACAACTAAAGTTGTTAAGAAGCAAAAGAAGTGCTATACAACGCTGGACAGTATAAAAAAACAGAAGGCAAAGAGCAAGGAGAAGAAAACCAGCCTAGAAATAGATTTTTAGTATTTAAGTTGGAAATTAACTTATGAATTTTTATTTATTATTCTTGAAAATATTTGGTTTTTAGATTCTCATTTTTATTGGTGTTTACAATTATTTTACAAAAAATAAAAATAAAATGGCAAATTACGTATAAAGGCCACATATTATAATAGTAAATATGCGTGACCAAATTTTAGCTAATAGCCACAAATAACGTTAGAAAATTTTATGTGGCTTCATATAACCATTAGTCACATCATCGTCATTTTGATTTGTGTGACGAACTGATACCAAATGTCACTAGCAAAATGAATTATGTGTCACCAATGTTTACACAATAGCTACACAAAATTTCATGTGACTTTATATAACCATTAGTCACATCATCTTTACTTTATTTTTCTTATGGATGACAAAATAATAATAAACGCCATAGTCAAAGTGAATTGTGTGTGGCCAAAGATTAAACAATGGCCACACTAAAAATTATAAATTTCATGAGTCTTTACATAGCCATTAGCCACACAATTCAGACTTTTTGTTTTGTGTGTGACGAAATGGTAGCAAACATCATGGTTAAAGTGAATTATGTGTGACCAAATCTTTAACAATAGTCACACTAAAATTATAAAATTTCATGTGGCTTTTAACAATCAATAGCCACGCCCTCTTATCTTTGTTGTTTTCTTTTGTGACTAAATGATTACATACGTCATGGATAAAATGAATTATGTGTGGCCAAATGTTAGACAATAGTTACACTAAAAACTATAAAATTTCATGTGACTTTACATAACAATTAGCCACACCATGCTAACTTTGTTTGTTTTGTGTGACGGAATGATACCAAATGTCATGTGTAAAATGAGTTATGTGTGACCAAATGTTATACAATAGCCACAGTAAAAACATTAAAATTTCATGTGGCTTTACATATCCATTAGCCACACCATCCAAACTTTTTTTTTATGCGTGACGAAACGATAGAAATCGCCATGTGTAAAATGAATTATGTGTGACTAAAGGTTACACAATAGTGACACTAAAGATTGTAAAATTTCATGTGGCTTTACGTAACAGTTAGCCACACTATTGTCACTTTGTTATTTTTTTGTGTGACAACATGATAACAACTGTCATGGTAGAAAAACTATGTGTGACCAAATGTTATACAATAGCCACACTTAAAATTTAAAAAAATATTTTTTGTGTCAAGAAATAGTTTTTTGCCACACTTATAGCAAATTCATGTGACTAAATAGTAGAACGGCCACACTTATAGTGAATTAATGTGGCTGTTTCTACCCTTTAGGCATACTTAATAAACAGAATGCTTGATTACAACAACCCATTTTGCCACGTTTTATTTAAATTGATGTGGCTAAAACATATTTTCTAGTAACTGTATAATATAAACGACCACACGTAGAGTAAATTCATGTGGCCATTACAATCTTTTAGCCACACTTAATGGATATAATGATTGATTCTAGCAAAAAAATATTGGTATCTTTTAGCCACACTTTTATGTCGTTACAGCCACTAAATGTGAATGTGGCTGTATGATACCTATGATGACTTGACCTTTGGTCACACTTGAGATGAAAAAAAAAAGTGTGACCAAAGGCATATGGTCACACTTTTTTAGTGTGGCCATAGGGCTATTTTGGCGTAGTGCTAACTTAGGGACATGTCAAACCTTGTTTTGTTAGAATACATTATATGGATTTCTTTCATTATCCATGGCATTCATGTATTCATTTTACCTCTAGCTCAACCTCACATTTCAAGTATTCATGTTTAAACATGTTTACACATTTATTTCCTCATTCAAGCATTTTATCAAACACTTGGTGTGCACTCACCAATTCAATTGATTTTCATGAGTTTTAAGTTAGCCAAAGCATACCCATTTAGCTAAACATCACCATATCATGTTATCTAGACTTCTTAGTCTAATTTCTCATATTAACAACTCCTAAGAGTCACAAAGATTACTAGATATAAGTTGATTCAACCTAGAGGTTAAACCTCAAAATTCTACACATATCCATAAGCATATGATCAAAATCATATACACATATTAGTGTGATTTGTAACCGGATTATACATGTTTAAGGCTCCCCAAGACTAGGGTAACCCATATTAACCATCAATTCCACGTTTTTATCAAAACCCTAAATCTTCATAAGAATCAAAAACGAATTATGGCATAAATTTCGGCCAATAAAAGGTACCTTGTTGTAGTTTAGGACCCATATGACCCGTTTCTTGCTCATGAACTGAAAGCCCCTTGATTTTGGCTTGGATTGAGCTTGAGCTTGAGGTTTAGGGTTTGGTTGTTGGAGGAGATGATCTCCTGATCATCACACACGACACACACACACTTTGTGTGTGTTTTTATTGTTTTATTATTATTAATAAAACCCACTTTGTCATTTGGCAGCAATGGTCCCTCAAGTTTTAGTCTCGTTTTGCTTTTAGATTATAACATTAACTAGATTAGTATCTTGTAGTGGGTTTTAGTCTCGTTTTTATTCGTTGACTAAAACAACCACCGCTAAATTCGCTTTCGATACTTTATCAATTACGCCTAATGGGGTATTTAGGCGAAACAAGATTTCGGGGTGTTACACAATCCGATTAAACTTTCACTCATACCTTTCTTCTATAGTCTATTACTTCTACAATTGAAGCTTTGATTATAAGCTCTTGTAATTGGCGAATTGGAAGCTTGATATTCTTTCTTTTTCGTTTTTTTTATTTCTTCAATTTGGACTAGCTACGTTGTTGAGTCTTTGGGATTCGCCTCGTATACATTCACAACACTTAGAGGATAATTCACATTAGCCAATGTGAGTTTACGTAACCATGTTTATGCAATTCTTTATACTTGCAACATTATACTTAAGCAATTCTACATACATGTCTAGTTGTAAACTTTAATGCCTCATGATTTAGACAACAACAACAGTTAGACTTACGCTTCAACATACATAATCATTAGCTAAGGCCAAGCCGACGATACTCAATAATAGATCTATTGGATTGACAATCCCACCTAGATTCGTTGACCATCTTTTATGGGGAGCGCGGGTGATTGTTATCGTTCCAACATAATATTAAGGTGAACCGTGGATGACGGGATAGACCTAAACTAGTCGGAGGTTTGATTATGTGCATACAACACTTCATGTTTATTCATGTAGACTTAAACTTACGATAGACATATGAATTGCTAAAATTTTATTCTTAAACTTAATTGCTTGACATGGCTTATGTATTCTCACCAACTTCTAGTTGACCCCCCCCCCCCATTTTTACAACTCAACAGGAAATAATGATGCTTGAAGTCTAGAGCTAGCATGAGGAGACAATTTGAAGTTTATGCTTTGTTTGGCTTTTTGATGTATTAGAATTTCATTCAAGACTTATTATGTATTTTCAAATTTTGGATATTTTGCTTTAAATAAATTTCAACTAAAACTTGAATACCATGTGCTACTGAACAATCATCAATACGTGACATCCCGATGTTTCTGCCATCGGTTGGCGTGTTACAGATTGGTATCAGAGCCATGGTTATAGGGAATTAGGTTATTAGAAAAAAAAATCTAGTCTATAACCATAGGATTTTAATCAGTACTTGCTCCTTTTACTTGCAACCCTACTGGTTTATATTCTCTATCCTACTTCTTATCCTTACTTTAGTCCCTACAAGAAGAGTGCTCTCCATCACAAGATATACTCTTAGACTAATAGGACAAATCCTCAGGTTTAGCCTGAACCACCTTGAAGATTTCGTCGAAGTTCTAGATTTTAATAACGAACACGTGCAATCTGGAAGGGTGAACGCCTGTATTCTGAGTTTTCTGTCTAGGACTGGCATTGCGCATAAATCCCAATCAGACGAGGGACCCGGATGCCTACCTGGGAATTCTCGGGATGAGTGTTCACTTATAGGCTAAAGCATGTCTTCACTATGTTATTAGAATCTATAAGTTTTGATAAGTCAACGTTTTCGTTTATTCGTTTTAATGAATGAATAAATGATTACACTCACTTTCCTTAAACTAAGCTCTAAAATCTCAAAATTTTACAGCTTAAATCAATCTCATTTCATAACCATCTATGGATTTCACAATCACACTTCACCTTACCATCTTAGCCACTTTTTAAATTTTCAACACCCTACCCAAATCATATTATTTCATTTCTCCACATGTTACTTATTTTTTAAAAACTATAACCTCATACCTTAGCACAAACTAAAGATTTCTAAATCTTGTTGTATTTTCATTACCTAGTAACTTTACAAAGTACATATTTTTGTCAAAAGATGTCCTCGAACTTAAATTCAATTGTTTATTTATTGACGTAACAAACAATTTTCTATATAATGCTTTAAACTATTAAAAATCACTTAATAGAACCTTGATCTTCAAAACCTAATGTCATGTTTGAAATCTCCAACTAACGGGAATATTTTAATCAAAGCCCACTTAGCTTGTACTATTTAACAACTTTTGCTTTATGTATAAAACCAATTTTGAAAATAAGATTTTTTTTTTCCATAGGAATAATATCTAGTCTCTAAATTCTCCATCGACACTCACTCATTTTCAACTTGTTCAAATTTTTACAATATTTGGCATATACCACAATCATGTTTTCTTATACACTTGATTATAACCTTTGATCCAAACCCCACAAGTTACACTGCTACATAATCTCCTTACTATAAAATAAACTCCTTATCAACCATCTTCACATTCACTATCTCTCGCAACCTTGATTCTGTTTCGAGATTTTTCATCATTCCCCCAAGAACTAAATTCATATCCTTCACCTTCTCACACATGAGCTAGTTACCCATGATAACCAAACTATTGAAACTTGATTGTGTGTTGCATCAAACATAATCCTTAGTTATACATGAGGATTCGACTATCTACCATATTTGAACATTTGAAACTAGAATTCATGGAATATAAACTATTAGCTATAGACACGCCTAGAGTCATTAACCTTGTCTAGGGCAACTCTATTACAACTTGCATACTATACTTGATACTTGATTGCTTACATGTACATATTATCAATTTGCAATTCATGTGTGTAATAATTGGTACACTTAATCAAACAACTGATAGAGGATGAAGTACTTGCTCAACAGTTAGTAGAGTACCAAATAACCTACTCAACGATTGGTAGAGGTCATCATGCCTGCTCAACAGTCGGTAGAGGCCCTACAACCTGCTCAACGACTGGTAGAAGCTATCGCACCTGCTCAACAATCGGTAGAGGTTCTTATTCACTGACTGGTAGAAGTCTTTTTCCTGCTCAACAGTTGGACTTATTTTTGGATACATTGTATACGATTCAATCACAAGGCTATTTTGCATTACTTACATGTGTGTTTAGAGTCATAGAAGGACACAAAACCCTAATGTAAGGTAAATTGGTGATTACGGTCCGGAACGTAATCATGAATTTACAAGTACGTTAAGGTAGTGTGAAATTCTATCAAGGTTTTTGGTAGATAACCAATTATAAACTCTAGTTACCTGTTTAGTATTTCTATAGCCAATTAACTCATGCATTTCTTTTTAAGATTCCTAAAACTTAAAGTTTAGTGTTTTGCTAGATTCTTATTCTCCTTGCTATTTTAGACGAACCTAATCCAACCCTTAAAACCCACACCTATCAAACCTCTTACCAAATTATTCGAAATAGTTTATTCTGTTACCTATAAATTCATGTCATGTCTTAACACAAATTTTCCAAACCACAGTAGCCCTAATTTCTACCCAATCACTGTCAACCCGGTGTTTTTTTTATAACTTCGGGACGAAGTTTCTAAAAGTAGGGGAGACTGTAACCTCACGAATTTTCCCATTTATTTTGCATTAAAGTATTTCCCGATCCATGATATAAAGTCTAATTTATTTCTAAGTATTCTTATCTTTATCCGTGCACTCTATTTTTCTAAGTTCCTTTTATCATTGTACTTAAAAAAAAAAATCTTCAATCATGACATATGTCCTATCCTAATTCTATTTATAAAATCGTCATTTTATAACACGATGTTTTTATTTTCTAATTCAAACTAATGATTTTTTTTATTTCTTATTTAAAGCTAATCATTTTTCCAATTACATTTATAATCTCAAACAAGGAAGATATAAATTCGTTTCAAAATAAATATATATATATATATATATATATATATATATATATATATATATATATATCTCAAAGCCTTGAGTCAAGAGTCAAAGTCTTGGCAACATAATTCTTGGAGTCAAAGTCTTAGTCAAATAGTCAAAGTCTTAGTCAAATAGTCAATTCATCATAAAACCTTACTTTATGGTGTTGACCAATTTTAATGGCTAATTAAATCCAAAACTAGTATAAAAACCCACCTATGACCCATAATACTTGGCACCTCTAAATCGATTGTTTCAATCCGATTAAACTTTCCCTCATACCTTTCTTCTATAGTCTATTACTTCTACAATTGAAGCTTTGATTATAAGCTCTTGTAATTTGCGAATTGGAAGCTTGATATTCTTTCTTTTTCGTTTTTTTTTTATTTCTTCAATTTGGACTAGCTACGTTGTTGAGTCTTTGGGATTTGCCTCGTATACATTCACAACACTATTCACCTTAGCCAATGTGAGTTTACGTAACCATGTTTATGCAATTCTTTATTCTTGCAACACTATACTTAAGCAATTCTACATACATGTCTAGTTGTAAACTTTAATGCCTCATGATTTAGACAACAACAACAGTTAGACTTACGCTTCAACATACATAATCATTAGCTATGGCCAGGCCGGCGATACTCAATAATAGATCTATTGGATTGACAATCCCACCTAGATTCATTGACCATCTTTTATGGGGAGCGCGGGTGATTGTTATCATTCCAACATAATATTAAGGTGAACCGTGGATAACGGGATGGACCTAAACTAGTCGGAGGTTTGATTATGTGCATACAACACTTCATGTTTATTCATGTAGACTTAAACTTACGATAGACATATGAATTGCTAAACTTTTATTCTTAAACTTAATTGCTTGACATGGCTTATGTATTCTCACCAACTTCTAGTTGACCCCCCCCCCCCATTTTTACAACTCAACAGGAAATAATGATGCTTGAAGTCTAGAGCTAGCATGAGGAGACAATTTGAAGTTTATGCTTTGTTTGGCTTTTTGATGTATTAGAATTTCATTCAAGACTTATTATGTATTTTCAAATTTTGGATATTTTGCTTTAAATAAATTTCAACTAAAACTTGAATACCATGTGCTACTGAACAATCATCAATACGTGACATCCCGATGTTTCCGCCATCGGTTGGGGTGAATTTCCCTCGAACTCACACTCGGTCGTCGAACTCATCCAAAATTACCATAATGCCCTAGAACACATATCATGTCATTGAACTTACTCCTTAAATGACTGAAATGCCCTCGAACACAGAACATCTCATCGAACTCACCTGTCTTTTGACCAAATTGCCCTCGAACACTCCTCACTACATCGAACTCTGTTCTAAAACTCGAACTCCCATGACCTTTTACCAAAATACCCTCGAACACCCTCATGCCACTCGAACTCACTTGTTGGACTTTCTGTTAACCCGGAGCCCACATGGGTTAAGTTCACAACGAGTATGGGCATGATTTGTTAGAATTTGAAAGGAGAGAGGTCATACAACCACGTTTTTAAGTTTTTTTTAAATCTTGATGTTTAAAACTAAATGTCTAACCTAATTTGTTTTGTGCAGATATGACAACTCCTCATGTGCCCAAGTTTGAGAACAGTCACAACGTTGTGTGCTATCTATCTGATCCTCCTGAAGAGTATTTGCAGGAATTCAAGTCTTTGACTACTGGACTTAACACATGTAGAGTTTCAAACGCCATGAGAGAAAATCCAGTCGTTCTCACTGACTGGATCACGGAGTTTTGGAACAACTCAGCAGCCAACAAGGGAGACACTGTGATTCGTTCAAGGGTTAGGGGAACTGAGGTGACTGTTTCAGAGCAAGATGTTCGAGATGTACTACTTTTTGGTGACTCTCCAGATGATCCTGTCAGTTTTACGAAAGATAAGCTTGTTCCGGTATTGCAAAGGATGGGATATGAGGGTGAACTGTCAACACCACCTTATTTAAAGAAGTTATCTCCAAGCTATTGGAGATTGTTGGTACATATGTATTTGGCTAGCTTGGGTGGAAACAAAAGTGGACTAGATCAAATGGGAGTAAGATATGCTTTTGGAGTAGCGGCGTTGATTGAGGGATGGGATTACAATTACTCAAAGAGTATTTTTGAGGATATGTTGACAAATGTGAAGACTCTCAACAAGAAGTATTTTTACAAGTTTCCAAGATTTGTACAGATGATTCTAGAAAGCAAGTATCCCAAGCTCGAAAGGACAGTTGAGACCTATGATAACAAGTGCATGTCATCGTTGATTTTTGGATTAATTAGGAAAGTCCGTAAAGACTCAAGACAGGTGTTTATTGGGAAACTTCCACTGATCAAGTTTGGAAAGTTTAGTGAGATTGTAGAGGAAGCATCAGACTTGCCATCTGCTCTTGTTGCTGAAGAGCATGATGTTCAGATTATTGATCCACCACCTGCTGAGCAACGTTCTCCTCCTGAAAACTTTGACCTGACTGAGGTGGAAAGTGAAGATGATGTGGAAAGCGAGGATAAGGAAGAGTTGAAAGATGATAAACAGACTACAGGAAATGAAGATGATCAGTTTGAGAACTTTGAGTTTGATGATCTGAATGATGACGAGATAGATGACTTTATTCTTGAAAACGCTGAGATAAAGTCTGTAACTAAAGCGGAGAAAGAGGTAGTTGGAGAAGAGATTGTGACTCAAGCTGCTGACACTACTGCTTCTACGCCAATTATTCCTCAAGCAGAAGTGCTGTCAAGCATATTAGATACTGTTCGAGAGGCTGAACAAAGGATTCCTCCATCCGTTGTTGCAGTTAAGACAGTTGTTGATGATGAAGTTGCTGAAGATACAAGTTCTGACTTAAGGCCAAGAAAGCGAAGCAAAAGAGACCCAAGGTTGAATGTTACTGCTGAGGTCTCTGCCTCTACTGATGAGATCATTTCTGCTGCTGCTACTGACACCATCATGACTGATGCTAGTGTTTCACCTGACATACCTGTTGGTACTATTAGTTCCGCTACTTTACCTGTGATTGCAACCGAAGCTTTCTCCCAATTCATGAGCAAGGCACCTATCACTGGGAGACTTAATGAGGAAGCTGGATCCTCTGGTGCTTCTGGTTCGAGTAAAGTTTTGTTTGATGAAGAAGCATTTCAGAGAGCTCAAATGGCCTTTCTAGCGGATAAAGAGCAGGGAAAACGTGTGGATGTTGAATTCCTGGCGACATAAGAGAGAGAGGCAAATCAAGAAGAGATTGAAAGTGATGAAGATGTTTTTGCTGAAGTAGACATTCACAGGTTACAAGCTAGAGTGCTAAAATTGGAGACTGAGAATGTATGGCTAACAGCTTAGGTGCAGAGCTTGATGGAGACGGTTACTGAAAAGGAGAAGAAGATTACTGAATTGGAGACTGGTTTGGGTGATGTTTCAGCCAGATTACTCAACTTGACTCAGAAACTCGAGAACAAGTTTGGAAAGGAGTTTTCAGAGACATCATCCTTTGTTGACAGAGTATTGACTCCTGCTGAACGTGAACGATCAGAGAAAGAACATGAAGAGCATATGAAGAAATATTTTGAAGATCAAGTTCCCAGAGTTAGAGATCGTCGACCTGGAAGTGCCTATGTTCTCAAGAATCTAGCTGAGCCATCAATTGACCCACTGGAGGAGCATCCAGAAAGATATGTGACGATTACCAGTGATCGGTATGACACTTATGATAATCGAACTGGGATAGAGTGTTGGATGTATAATGATGATAAAGGAGTGTTCGTGGTTCATAGAGGGAATGGAGCAGTTGAGTACTATGCTTCTACTTCGGCCTTCAACTCATGGACAAAGATTGATTTGACAGAACTTGCCAGAGCTCCTTTCAAAAACCAGACAAGGAATCCAAGAAATAAGATTGGGCTCATGTTTCATAAGAAGATTCAGAAGCAGGCGAAAGTGAATTTCCGGATATGAAGACTGCTAGCTCAATGTTGGTGGAATATAAGGGCGTGCGAGGTGCTGATGGAAAGCCTTTCAAGACGGTTCAATGGCCACCCACTGAGAAAATGAAGACCATTCCCTTGACCAAGCCAATGGATAGAGGTTGCTTGAAGGACATGAGGTTCTGGGTCTATGATCCTACTTTTGCATCTGCAGTGATTGTATGTGATACGGATGAGTTTAGGGTATCTGACGCTAGAGATCTGATGAGTTTGCATTCTGAAGATGTTCAAGTTCTAGCTAGACATCAGATTCAATGTGACCCCACTTATGAAGTCTGTGCGAAATCATTTACTAGTGTTGTAGCTCAAGTTGATAGACTGGGGTTGGCGTCTGATAAGAGAGGAAGAGTGGAGACGGAATTGTTTGGTCCGTATGTTGGCAAGTCTCCTGAGGAATGGAAGAGAGCTATGGAAGAAAGGAAGAAAAGTTCAAAGAAGCGCAGCAAAAGCAGCAAGAAGCGGTAGAGCCGTCACAAGTCAACACAAACCTAGGGGATATTGTTGGGCCAGATTTTAGAAGGTTTGCGTTGTCTTGAATTATATTAGTGTTGTTTGTGGGTTTCGGCCTTTATGGCCCATGTATTGTGACCGCCCTATGCAAATATAAATAGGGGGTTTCTTAGTTATTTTGGGGTTGCTTGTCTTTTGTGATTTTTGGCCATAGTGTACCAGACGTCTCCTTGAAGACGTGTGCACTCAATCAATAAAATCATTCTCTTTCAAGTTTCTTTCTTGTTCTTTACATTCAATCTTGTTTTCCGCACTCGATTGTTTGTTTTGATACCCGGTAGAGAGGATTCTGGACTTACATTACAAGGTTTACATTAGTTTATAGGGAGCGTCGACATTCTTTCACGAAGACAATGAAACATGTGTTGCTTAAACCTCAATATTACAAAAATTGATTCTTGAGATGTGTCAATTCAGGAAACTTTAATAAAAACCAAGAAAGAAAATACATATTGTACTTTTTTTCTCTCTACCTTTTTTCACAAATTTTCATAGTATGGTTCTTATGAGCATCATCCTCAAAAAGTATTGAAAGAGACTTAGTTTTTTTTTTTCATTAAAGAATGGAAGTAAATATACGGAAATTATTATTACATATTTAGCTTGTTGGGATAACAATACTTTTTAAATCATTACATAATCTTTAGGGGCTGTTTGGTAGCCTCTTAATCAGCTTCTTAACCATTCAGGTCTAAATCATTTAGCATTCAGACTGTTTGTTTTAGCATCTGAATAGAATGATTAAGTGCTAAACCATTAATGTAATAAGGGATGCTGAATGATTCAGCTCTTAACCATTTAGAGCATCTTAACCATTCAGACCATCTTAATAATTCAGCACTTAATCAACCAAACAGCCCCTAAGTTTTCATTCAAATCTACTAAAATAGATCACTTAAACTTTTTAGAATGAATGTTGACACACACTCTTTTACCTTACTTTCAAAAGTTCAAAATTCACATATTTGTCAAGAATGCTTTAAAGAATGTTATTAAATTCATTTGTAGATCTTATTAGTATTTCTCCAGGAGATGAGCCACCAACATTTTTTCATGATGATAATGGATGCATTATTTAACTAATGAAGGTTATATAAAGGTGGCCCAACTAAACATATCCTCAATTTACCTTTTCACACATGTTTTGCAAAAGAGTGATCACATAATAATTCAATAAATTCGTTCTATAAAAAATTGGTTTTCTGTTTACCAAAGCACTTCCGACCTCAATATTAAAAAAATTGGTTAATGTGAGTCACGTTTATCAACTCAACTAGCTTAGTTAATAATAAAAGAAGTAAATACACATGTTTTCTTTATATCATAATAAATTTTATATCAATCTGAGACGTCACCGGAGACATTTTCAAAACCCGGAAAAGACGTCACTGGAGACGTGTTGTGCTTTTATTGGTTGGAAACCAAGTCGTCTCGGGAGATGCCTCAGACGGGGTTGGGAAATGTGAACCGTCTCTCCAAAGAGACGGAATGGGCTATTCTCGTAAGTCCCTCGGTCAAAGGGCTATTTTGGTGACTTTCCCTATTTTTTTCATCCAGATGACTACTCTAGTTGTGTGTGGGTTAGAGCTATTTGGGGGAATGTGGGTGATTGGTTGAAAATCCATAATTTAAAAACAGAGGAACCGGTTGAAAAACTTATTGAATCATATGGATGTGCAGGTGGTGTAGATAGGAAAATGAAGGCGGTGTATGCTATTGTATGTTTAACGATCTGGAAAGTATGGGTCAGGAGGAATGAAAATGTATTTAGAGATGTGAACACGGCCACACCTGTTGTGCTTGAAGATATTAAGCTCGAGTCATACTGGTGGATGGTCAAACGGGGCAGATTCGAAGGGCTCGAAAAGGCGTCATGGTGGGACTTTTCGTTATTCGACAATAGCTGACGGGTCACAGGTTGGATTAGGCTTCAGGTTCGGAGTATAGGTGTTGCTATTGTTCAGGTTGTTTTGTTTTGTAACTATTTTCTTTAAATGTATGTATGTTCTGTTAGATTGGCCCAAATAGCTACTTGCTTAATGTCTCTGGGTTGAAAACTTTGGATGTAATCTGTTTTGGTGGAATAAAAGCTTCGTTTGAATGTTAAAAAAAAAAAAAAAAAAAAAAAGTTGATAACTAAGTATAAACGGAAGTAAATATGTGAAAATTATTATTTACATGGATGATTAATATACTAACTAATAATATATTTAGCACATTACAATAACTATACTTTTCAAATCATTACATAATCTTTTAAATCATGTTTAAATTAACTAAAACATAATTACATATGGGTGGTGATATTAAAACCCCCACTTCTATTCATACCCCCCTAAAGCGCCTCGCTTTGGCCAAAGCGAGGCGTTTTGGTTACTTTTTTAACTACCTCGGTCTGAGGTAATTATTCTTACTGATTTGACCCCAGGCGCCTCGCTTTGGCATAAGCGAGGCGCGTGGAATCCAGCTTTTAATTTTGTTGTATTTTTTGTGTTTTGGATTGGTTTTTTATTTAATTTTTTTTAATATAATTAGTGTAAAAAAAATTTATAAAAATTAAAAAAACAAAATAATAACCACCAACTTTTATCGACATTGCTCCAACTCAACTCAACAAGACATTTAAGCCGAAGACACTTTCCATCCAACACAGGAATTGCTCCAAGTCAACTCAACAAGACATTGAAGCCGAAGACACTTTCCATCCAACACAAGGTTCACTAACAGTGGTGTGGTCTACCTTTTTGCTTATGATCTAACACCAAATCTCATTATCTGTCAACGATGAAGGAAACCTGAAAAACAACCGGATGGTTGGTAACTATAGGTAAGAACATTGTGGATGAGGATTGTTTACCTTCCCATTAATTTCAAGTATGTTGCCTTCATCGTTGACAGATATCTCTCTGACAACAACTGAAGGTAACCTGGAACCAGGTGATGGCCATACCGACGTGAGGGTAGTCCATTGGTATTAATGGCAAAGTGATTTGTAAGGGAAGAAGAAGAGAACGTTATATATGTTTACCTTCCCATTGATTTCAAGTATATTTACCTTCCCATGGAAACTCTGAAGACCTTTACGGAGGTTTGCCAGAGGGTCATTAGTCTTCAGAGTTTCCAACCCCTAATACATTCATCAAATGTGAGAATGCATAGTACAAAATTCTTTTGACAAACGTCTGGCTGATATCCAGCTGCTGGAATTGTTTACCTTTCCATTGATTTCAAGTATGATATCCAGCTGCTGGAATTGTTTACCTACCCATTGATTTCAAGTATGTTTACCTTCCCATGGAAACTCTAAAGACCTTTATGGAAGTTTGCAAGAGGGTCATTGGTCTTCAGAGTTTCCAACCCCTAATACATTCATCAAAGGATATTCATGTGAGAATGCATAGTACAAAATTCTTTTGACAAACGTCTGGCTGATTGAAATGACACATGCAAAATGTAATGTCATGCACAATGTGTACTCACAGTGACATCGAACACTTTATATGAGTAAAACGATCGCTTTACAATGCCGAAAACGACTATCATCACTCTGGATGGATTGCTTGTTAGCACCGATCCTACTGTCGATTTCTTTCCACAACCATTGCTCCAACATAACTTATTAGTTTTAGATTTATAACATTCTCACTCTCTCTCCCTTCGTTCTTCTCTCACCTAGTTTCTTCTTCCCCAACTTCAACACCATGAACCCTAATCTTCTAACCTTCATAACTTACTCAAATATTAACTATGGTGATTCATAAGCTAGGATTATGAGAAACAAGTGTGGTGATAACACACTTGGATTGGATGAGATATTGAGTTTCTAAAGCATTGTTTATGATATTGCAGGAAAATGGTACAATCGGATGATTAACCATGTAGACTTACCTGAAGAAGGACTTGTGCTATTTCTTTTCAAACCCTTCCATCTTATGGAAGTTTCTAAAATAGTTAAACAAGTGTATTTGTGAATAATACATTTGTGATACCCCGCATTTTCAGGTTAACACTTTTTACTGAACTCTAGTTAACTTACATATTCATACGTGATCAAATACTTAACTAGGGTTAGTTAAGTAGGCCTAACATATGTTAGATGCTATTAACATATGTTATAAGTAGGAAAACCTTGTTTTGTCACACACACGAGTCCTGCATCCCGAACGTTGGTGATTTATCTCGCAAGTATAATAATAAGCACAATTGAATTATGATGAACGTAGTGTTACATGTTTGTGTGGAGTACATGCTAATGTGAATTATCGCTTGACTGAAAGTTAATACGTAAACCATGCAAATTACGTGCACCTTATGATTGATATGTTATGAGATAATAAAAACAATAGTTTTTATGCAATTTAGGGTGATTAATATCATCGGGTCCGGTATTGGACTAGAACATGATTAACAGGTCCGGTTAATGGACTAAAAGGGGCCATAATACCCAATTACTTGGGCAACAAGCCAAATTCTATTATAATTATAGATCAAAAAAAATAAAATAAAACCCTAACCCATCCCCTTATGTGCGCCGTGAACCAACCCCCACCCCCATCCTCTTGATTTTCAACAAACATCAATCCTATTCATTCCTTTAAGCTAGTTGTGGTGTAATCTCTAGGCTTTGAGGACTCTTGCTTTGAAAGGTATAATCTTTACATGATTTATGATGATTATTAATGTTGAAAATTTAAAAAAAAAAAATCATAGAGCATGCATGTATATAATCGCATAACATGTGTTAATGAGAGTTCTTGAATGTTCATTGTGATTTGATGATGATAATTGTTGCTAGTAATCATAATTAAGGTTTTTGTATGATAATATAGGGGTTTAATCAGAATAATATGAGTTATGCATGTATTAGAGATTTTTATGCATGATTAGGGTTTGTGAATAACTTGGGGAGCAAGTTTCAGTTTCTGGCAGATTCATTAGGGTGTTTTGTAGGGGCTGTATCTTGATGTTAAATTGATTGTTTTGATGGTTTCTTTGCATGATTGTATTCTACATGATCTTAGCTTTTCATAATGGGTAAAACCATCAGATTTGGACATCGTTTGAATAGTTTTTTGGAATTTTATTTGTTTAAAGGTCATATCAGATTTTCGGAGTTAAAAATTGGGTCAACTTTAAACGGGTATAACTCAAGTTTTACAAAGAATTAGGTTATGAAATTTGCACAGAAGGTCAATATTGGAAAAACGTGCCTTTTCCAAGTGAATTCACCTCATTTGAGTGAATACACAATTTTTGGGAATTTTTCTACTAAACTGACCTGTTGTGGAAATATTCTGGACATAGTTGTGTTGTACGAATTTTAATAATTTTTGTGTTTAGGTTTGGGACAAAACAAAAATATTGGTTATTAAATGAATCCCAAAGAATATTCAGTAAAAATTTGGGAGTCCAATTCATTGATTAAGTATTTTAAATAAATTAGTTTTTGTGGCGCATAATCTGTCCTAAAAACGCAGATTGTGTATTATGTGTTTATGTGACTATTTGGAGTCTTATATGGCATGAATTTGACATGAACCTATATGAGTACTTATAGGGATGTGTATAAGTTATAAAAACTGAAAATAATCATTATGATCACCAACGGGATACATAGGACTTACTTGTGTATGTAGAGTCACTAGGCGTCACTACACGATTGGAACTTTAGAAGTTTTGGACAAACAAGTTGCATGATGTGTTGGTATGCACGTATACTCACCTAGTGACACTTGTAACAGATAGTTGGTAGCTCGTTACTATTTGAGGGATTTGGATCATTCACGTGCAACCTAAGGTGAGTTTCACTACTCTTTTCTCAAAAGCATGCGTCTCGGGTTGAGACAACGTACTTAACTTTTTCTAGTCCGGGTTGGGACTACTATTTTCTAGTCCGGTTGGGGACTACTTACACATCCCGGGTTGGGATGCTATGGATCCTTGTGTGGGTCAGTTTTTGCTAGTTCGTAAACTGTGTCCATGATGAACTAAACCAACTCTATCATTTGTAAGTCCTTCACATACCGAATGAGTTGTCGGGTTATGGCAAGCGGGTTATTAGTTGATAGCGCTATTAGGTCTTACAAGCCTCACACCGGCTCGGGAGTGCGGGAGTGAACTATAACTTAACAGATTTTATCATTGTTGATAGGCAATGATGTAAGGCATGCGGCTCACATTTGTGGCTACACGTACATCAGCAGTTCGGTATATCGGTGTTAGTTATCATGAATGGGTTAGCTACCCTTGACATGCGATGAACTAGTGTTTACACGGTTCTTGGAACCTACTCAATTACTTGTTTACGTGGTTTTGGAAACCAGCGCAGTTACATACTCATTTACTTTACTTAGTGAACTCACCAACATTGTTTGTTGACCCACGATTTACATGCTTTTGCAGGTAATTAGCTTCCGGTGCCAGGATTAGAATGCACTGCACACTTCACTGCATTTGGGGTCTTGGGCATACACCTAAATTACATATTATGCTTTTACATTTTCTTTCATATGGTTTTATCTTGGGCGCGTTGTTTTGCGCATGGTTTTAAAAGGTTTAAATTTGGTTTACGCTTCCGCAGCTTAACTAAACTTGGTTTTTGAAAACGAACTAAATGGTTTGGGCATTTAGAGTTCGTTCATATGACTTATGGCTATGGGATCCTGGTATGTCATGCGCCTCGCGGTATAAACCCCGCAGTGGAAATTTGAGGGTATGACAGATTGGTATTAGAGCCAGGTTATAGTGAACTAGGACTGCATATTGAGTCTAGTCTATAATCATCATAGCATAAGTACACTCACAACTTAAGTGCACAACTAGCTTTTAGCTACATATATCTACAACATATGATTTCGGGAGATATGTTATCTTCTAGTTTTAGACCTACTTCTGAACACGTCAATGGTGGGAACCCAGGGTTACACCAGGTGGTGCATTACTGGGAGTAGTATCTTAACAAACCTCATGGATGAGGAAACAACAATAGTACAAGGGAGGGAGCCCTTGCGAGCGTTGTGGCGCATGTACACAGTAAGCTGCACGATGCGCATGACGTGATACCATTAAATCGAATCAACTGTGAAGAAACTCAAATACTGAGACTTATCCTTTTCACTGAGCAAGGAGATAATTAGTTTCTGTTCCTTGTTACTTGATCTTTCTTACTCCCATTTGAAACTCAGACGGGACTGGGTTACGCATATAGAACTTATTTCTTACCCTAGTACCTTACGCCTAGTATGAGCGGGCGGACGTATGACTGCATATCCCTATTACTCATAAGTATATCGTAGATTCATGGGAACACATTAGATCGGGGCTTGTTACACACACTCTTGGCGAGTTACGTAAGGCATGCGATGCAGTGCAACATCTCAAAGGAAGACAAAACCTACCAGTGACTGACAGTCACGATTGGAGGAACGAATGGTGATGTTGACCATTGAGCTGACTTACATAGGACCGGAGAAGGAGACTGTACGTAACGAGAACCATATAACACTGACATCGCAAAAGAGGAAGGATAAGGGATGGAAGGGAACCTGAGCAGGACGAGCACATGGAAAGTGAGGATGAAGGCTCTACTATCTAGACAGAGCATGGCGACGATTGGCTCTTACCTTTTCTTACCTATCTTTTTTCTTCATTTCCCTTTGCTAACTTAGATAAGACTGAGTTCTTATGATCAACGATAGGGTGGTTGAGGCCCTTGCATCTTTCCAAGCTAGTAAAGATCTATTTTGCTAAATCATTCTTTCCCCTGACTTCCACATTTGAACTTTCTTATACCTTGAACGCACATCGTATTTTCAAGCCTTTTATTGGTTGTAAACCTCGATAACTCCAACGGAACTGAAGGAGACCGTCTGATTGCTTCGATAGTATAAGTCTTTGCCAAGTGCATTTGCCCCAGGCAGGATGGGGTAATGTATGCTACATGCACACTCGATGAGTTACAGATACTTGGATGGAGAACGTAACACCATGTGATGAAACCTAGAAATTTGTTACATAAAGACGGATGGGTCTGAGATCGACGTCTACACTACCAAGCTACAGGAGTTAGATACATCATGCTCGAATCTAATTTACCAACTTTCCCATTGGATCGAATTTCATACCAAAAGGGTGAGTCCCTCAGATTCGTGGCTTGGCCACTGCAGCTCACCTACCCAGAATCTAACAAATCTTTCACCCGACTCGCAAACTCATCGATGAAGCTGTTGAGCATGGTACTTTTCCGAAGCATGGAGCTTCATCTTCTACTTTTGGCGATAGCAAGAGAACGTGTGATAGTGTGAGGCACAAGTCCTTCAACAAACAACAACAACAACGGGAACAACAACAATGGGGCTCGTGGGAGAGCATTCGTGATTGGCTCTGGGGAGGCTAGGACTGATAATAACGTCGTGACGGGTACGTGCTCCTTGAACAACACTCTTGCTTTTATTTTATATGATACTGATGTGGACTATAGTTTTGTTTCATCGAAACTTAGTAAACAATTAGGGATGGTTCCTACTTTTCTTGATACCCCATACTCTATTGAATTGGCTGATGGGAAGCCTGTCGAGGTAACCCATATACATCGTGACTGTAAGCTCGAGTTGAATGGGCAATTGTTTGCCATCAACCTCTTACCTATCACCCTAGGTAGCTTTGACCTCGTGGTTGGCATGGACTGGTTGTCCAAGCAGCATGCTGAAATTCTCTGTCAGGAGAAGATTGTTCGTATTCCCCTCCCAAGTGGAGAACTTTTATCTATACAGGGTGATCGAGTTGGTGCCATGGTGGGCATCATCTCCTATTTGAAGGCCCAGAAGTGTATCCGTAAGGGCTGTCCAGCCATTTTGGCTAACATATCTGACACTCGAGCTGAAACTGAAACCAAGATTGAGGACATCCCTGTAGTCCGAGATTTCCCAGATGTCTTCCCAGAGGAATTACCTGGACTTCCACCCGTACGTCAAGTGGAGTTCCAAATTGACCTTGTGCCTGGAGCAGCTCCAGTTGCACGCGCACCATACCGCCTAGCACCAGGCGAACTTCAAGAACTATCTACCCAACTCCAAGAGCTATTGGATAGGGGTTTCATTAGACCTAGTTCTTCGCCATGGGGAGCTCCAGTTCTGTTTGTTAAGAAGAAAGACGGGAGCTTTCGCATGTGCATTGATTATCGGGAGTTGAACAAAGTGATGGTTAAGAACCGTTACCCTTTGCCTCATATTGATGATTTGTTCGACCAACTGCAAGGGTCGAGTTTCTATTCTAAGATTGACTTGAGGTCAGGATACCATCAGCTGAGAGTCCGAGAGAAGGATGTGGCGAAGACAGCCTTTCGAAATCATTATGGACATTATGAGTTTTTGGTGATGCCATTTGGGCTAACCAATGCACCGGCTGTGTTCATGGATCTAATGAACCGTGTGTGCAAGCCTTTGGACAAATTCGTCATAGTGTTCATAGATGACATACTGATTTATTCCAAGAGCAGGGAAGAGCACGAGCAACATCTGCAGCTGATCTTGGAACTCTTGAGAAATGAGCAGTTGTATGCAAAATTCTCTAAATGTGACTTTTGGGATTCGAGAAGTCCAATTTCTTGGACATGTGGTTAACAAGGCAGGAATACATGTCGATCCCGCCAAGATTGATGCTATTAAAAAGTGGGAGGCTCCAAAAATCCCACAGAGGTGCGCCAATTTCTTGGTCTTGCGGGATATTATCATAGATTCATTGAGGGATTCTCTAAGATCACTCAACCCCTCACTGCTTTGACACAGAAGGGTATTACTTACAAGTGGGGAGATGCCCAAGAATCTGCCTTTCAACTATTAAAGTCGAAACTTTGCAGTGCACCTATACTATCATTACCTTAGGGTACAGAGGACTTTGTAGTGTACTGTGATGCGTCTATCCAAGGGTTAGGGTGTGTGCTGATGCAGTGTGATAAGGTAATCGTGTATGCCTCATGTCAATTGAAGGTTCATGAGAAGAATTACACCACCTATGACTTGGAACTGGGAGCAGTGGTTTTTGCTCTAAAGATCTGGAGGCATTATCTCTATGGGACGAAGTGTACGATCTTCACTGGCCACAAGAGCCTCCAACACATATTCGATCAAAAGGAGCTGAACATGCGACAGCGTCGATGGGTCGAGCTTCTGAATGATTATGACTGTGCCATCAAGTATCATCCAGGGAAAGCTAACGTAGTAGCTGATGCCCTCAGTCGAAAGGAAACGAAACCTAAACGGGTGCGAGCCTTGCAACTTACCATTCATTCTAATCTTCCTGATAAGATACGTGAAGCCTAGGGCGAGGCCTTGAAAGGAGAAAACATCGGGCTTGAAACATTACATGGTGCTGATAAGCACTTGGAACTAAAGACAGATGGTCTTCAGTACTTTATGGATCGAGTCTGGATACCACGTTTTGGGGATCTCAGACAACTGGTGCTCGATGAAGCTCACACCTCTCGATATTCGGTACATCCTGGTTCGGACAAGATGTACCAAGATCTTAAGACTCTTTACTGGTGGCCAAGCATGAAAGCCGAAATAGCCACTTATGTTAGTAAGTGCTTGACTTGTGCGAAGGTTAAGATTGAATATCAGAAACCTTCAGGCCTACTCCAACAACCAGAAATCCCTATGTGGAAATGGGATAGGATTTCTATGGATTTTATTACAAAGCTTCCTAGAACGCCAACGAGCCATAACATGATTTGGGTTATCGTGGATCGTTTAAACCAAATCGGCACACTTTCTGGAAAAAAAGGAAACGGACTCGCTGGAGAAACTAGCAAATCTCTACATCAAGGAGGTAGTCTCTAGGCATGGGGTGCCTACTTCTATTATACCTTATCGTGATGCGCGATTCACTTCTCATTTCTGGACTACTCTCCAAGACGCTTTAGGAACTCGCCTAGCCTATCACCCACAGACAGATGGACAGAGTGAACGTACCATCCAAACATTGGAGGATCTGCTACGAGCGTGCGTGGTGGATTTTGGCAACAGTTGGGATAAGCACTTGTCGTTGATTGAATTTTCTTATAACAACAGCTACCACACTTCGATACAGTGTGCGCCTTTTGAGGCACTTTATGGACGCAAGTGTAGGTCTCCCATCTGCTGGACTGAGGTTGGGGATAGCCAGCTAACAGGTCCCGAACTCGTGCACGAAACTTCTGAGAAGATAGTGCAAATCAGAAACCGGATGGCTGCTGCTCGGGATCGACAGAAAAGTTACGCTGATAAACGTAGGAAACCCTTGGAGTTCCAGGTTGGGGACAAGGTCTTGTTAAAGGTGTCACCTTGGAAAGGGGTGATATGTTTTGGGAAACGGGGAAAATTGAACCCACGATACGTTGGACCATTCGAGATTGTCAAAAGGATTGGTCCGGTAGCTTACCAGCTAAACTTGCCTGATGAACTCAGTGGAGTGCACAATGTATTCCACGTTTCAAACCTGAAGAAATGCCTATCGGATACGACACTTGTAGTGCCACTAGAGGAGATTCAGGTGGACGACCAGCTACGGTTCGTGGAAGAACCAGCGGAGATTCTTGAGCAGGGCGTCAAGAAACTCAGACAAAGCACTATACATATTGTTAAGGTACGGTGGAATTCCCGTCTAGGACCGGAATACACGTGGGAGCGCATAGATCAGATGCGGCTCAAATATCCACACCTTTTTACTGAACCTGAACCAGTGCATAGATCGAATGCCGAACATAAAGCAGCTCGCTCAAAGTGAATTTCGGGGCGAAATTCCTTTCAACTTGGGGATGATGTGACATCCGGGAACCAAGCACACATTTTTCTAGCTGGCTTTATTGTTTACTTGCTGAATTTCGGGACGAAATTCTTTTCAACTTGGGGATGATGTGATACCCCGCATTTTCAGGTTAACACTTTTTACTGAACTCTAGTTAACTAACATATTCATACGTGATCAAATACTTAACTAGGTTAGTTAAGTAGGCCTAACATATGTTAGATGCTATTAACATATGTTATAAGTAGGAAAAACCTTGTCTTGTCACACACACGAGTCCTGCATCCCGAACGTTGGTGATTTATTTGGCAAGTATAATAATAAGCACAATTGAATTATGATGAACGTAGTGTTACATGTTTGTGTGGAGTACATGCTTATGTGAATTATCGCTTGACTGAAAGTTAATACGTAAACCATGCAAATTAGGTGCACCTTATGATTGATATGTTATGAGATAATAAAAACAATAGTTTTATGAAATTTAGGGTGATTAATATCATCGGGTCCGGTATTGGACTAGAACATGATTAACGGGTCCGGTTAATGGACTAAAAGGGGCCCTAATACCCAATTACATGGGCAACAAGCCAAATTCTATTATAATTATAGATCAAAAAAATAAAATAAAACCCTAACCCATCTCCTTATGTGCGCCGTGAACCAACCCCCACCCCCATCCTCTTGATTTTCAACAAACATCAATCATATTCATTCCTTCAAGCTAGTTGTGGTGTAATCTCTAGGCTTTGAGGACTCTTGCTTTGAAAGGTATAATCTTTACATGATTTATGATGATTATTAATGTTGAAAGTTTTAAAAAATCTTAGAGCCTGCATGTATATAATCGCATAACATGTGTTAATGAGAGTTCTTGAATGTTCATTGTGATTTGATGATGATAATTGTTGCTAGTAATCACAATTAAGGTTTTTGTATGATAATATAGGTGTTTAATCAGAATAATATGAGTTATGCATGTATTAGAGATTTTTATGCATGATTAGGGTTTGTGAATAACTTGGGGAGCAAGTTTCAGTTTCTGGCAGATTCATTAGGGTGTTTTTGTAGGGCTGTATCTTGATGTTAAATTGCTTGTTTTGATGGTTTCTTTGCATGATTGTATTCTACATGATCTTAGATTTTCATAATGGGTAAAACCATCAGATTTGGACATCGTTTGAATAGTTTTTGGAATTTTATTTGTTTAAAGGTCATATCAGATTTTCGGAGTTAAAAATTGGGTCAACTTTAAACGGGTATAACTCGAGTTTTACAAATAATTAGGTTATGAAATTTGAACAGAAGGTCAATATTGGAAAAACTTGACTTTTCCAAGTAGAATCACCTCGTTTGGGTGAATACACAATTTTTGGGAATTTTTCTACTAAACTTGCATGTTGTGGAAATTTTCTGGACATAGTTGTGTTGTACGAATTTTAATAATTTTTGTGTTTAGGTTTGGGACAAAAAAAATATGGGTTATTAAATGAATCCCAAAGAATATTCAGTAAAAATTTGGAGTCCAATTCATTGATTAAGTATTTTAAATAAATTAGTTTTCGTGGCGCATAATCTGTCCTAAAAACGCAGATTGTGTATTATGTGTTTATGTGACTATTTGGAGTCTTATATGGCATGAATTTGACATGAACCTATATGAGTAGTTATAGGGGATGTGTATAAGTTATAAAAACTGAAAATAATCATTATGATCACCAACGGGATACATAGGACTTACTTGTGCATGTAGAGTCACTAGGCGTCACTACACGATTGGAACTTTTGAAGTTTTGGACAAACAAGTTGCATGATGTGTTGGTATGCACATATACTCACCTAGTGACACTTGTAATAGGGAATCAGTAGCCTGTTACTATTTGAGGGATTTGGATCATTCACGTGCAACCTAAGGTGAGTTTCACTACTCTTTTCTCAAAAGCATGCGTCTCGGGTTGAGACAACGTACTTAACTTTTTCTAGTCCGGGTTGGGACTTCTATTTTCTAGTCCGGTTGGGGACTACTTACACATCCCGGGTTGGGATGCTATGGATCCTTTTGTGGGTCGGTTTTTGCTAGTTCGTAAACTGTGTCCATGATGAACTAAACCAACTCTATCATCTGTAAGTCCTTCACATACCGAATGAGTTGCCGGGTTATGGCAAGCGGGTTATTAGTTGATAGCGCTATTAGGTCTTACAAACCTCACACCGGCTCGGGGAGTGCGGGGGTGAACTATAACTTAACAGATTTTATCATTGTTGATAGGCAATGATGTAAGGCATGTGGCTCACATTTGTGGCTACACGTACATCAGCAGTTCGGTATATCGGTGTTAGTTATCATGAATGGGTTAGCTACCCTTGACATGCGATGAACTAGTGTTTACAACGGTTCTTGGAACCTACTCAATTACTTGTTTACGTGGTTTTGGAAACCAGCGCAGTTACATACTCATTTACTTTACTTAGTGAACTCACCAACATTGTTTGTTGACCCACGATTTACATGCTTTTGCAGGTAGTTAGCTTCCGGTGCCAGGATTAGAATGCACTGCACACTTCACTGCATTTGGGGTCTTGGGCATACACCTAAATTACATATTATGCTTTTACATTTTCTTTCATATGGTTTTATCTTGGGCGCGTTGTTTTGCGCATGGTTTTAAAAGGTTTAAATTTAGTTTACGCTTCCGCAGCTTAACTAAACTTGGTTTTTGAAAACGAACTAAATGGTTTGGGCATTTAGAGTTCGTTCATATGACTTATGGCTATGGGATCCTGGTATGTCATGCGCCTCGCGGTATAAAACCCCGCAGTGGAAATTTGAGGGTGTGACAACATTCATCAAAAAGACCATCTCTTTGTCAGTCACCGTCATAGGAAAATCGATTCTCACACTTATGCGTAGATCAAGGAGATTGATGAAGATATTCATCAAGTCCCTTTTATAGGGTCACTATTTATATACCATTGTTGTTGGATGTTCATGTGAGAATGCATAGTACAACATTAAAGAAGGACTTGTGCTATTTCTTTTCAAACCCTTCCATCGTATACCTAACACACTACAATAATTCACTATTTTATACATACAACACACCTTCATCGTTGACTGTTTTGGAACACTGTTCTTCTTGATCTTGATCTTCACACTTGCTTTTGACACCGTCTGGCTGACCGGAAGTTCCTTTGTAACCAGGTAGAAAGGAACTAGGTTGCAAATATAAAAATCCATTACATCACGATTTGCATCCTGGCAATAATGAGTAACCTACTAACTAACCCTTCATCTTCTCTGTTTAAAGTCAGCTGTACTGGTTGTCGAAAGAAATCGACAGTAGGATCGACGCTAACAAGCAACCCATACAGAGTTCGTTGTACTGGCTGTCAAAAGAAATCGCGTGATGATAGTCATTTTCGGCGCGTAAAGCGATCATTACTGTAATGATCAGAAACATTTCAAATAACTGTAATGATCGCTACGGTTAGTGGATACCGTGGATTAGAGAGATTCAAGATAATCAAACTCAAGGCAACCCTTGTTTGATTATACTCGTGTTCAACCTTTATCAGGTTGCCTTCATCGTTGACCGATATCTCTCCGATAACAACCCTTGTTTGATTATACTCTTTATGTATGAATAGTGACCCTCTGACGAACCTAGTTCTTTTGGCCACAGGTACAGAAAGGTTATAAATGTTCATGTCGTTTCAGGTTGCCTTCATCGTTGACAGTTATCTCTCCGTAGTGGATCTGCCATGAGTGCGTGTGTGTATGCACAATGTGGTATGCTCAAACATTTAAGTCAAAAGCGTTCCAAAGAACATATTTGAAATCGATGGGAAGGTAAACAAAATCGTCCAACTTCTTTGTTCGCATCGTTAAGTAAAAAGAGGTCCAAATTCCAAGGTTTATTCTCCCTATGTATCATCATTTCTACAAAAAAAGGGCTTTGATGGTTTGGATGTTCATCCATGTTTGAGGGAAAAACGAAGAGTGGGCTGTTACTAGATACCATGGATCAGAGAGATTCAAGCTAATCAAACTCAGGGCAACCCTTGATTTATTATACTCGTGTTCAGCCTTTATCAGGTTGCCTTCATCGTTGATCGATATCTTTCCGATAACAACCCTTGTATGATTATACTCGTGTTCAGCCTTTAATTGTTTGGAATATATTTTCTGATCAAAAAAGGCAACCTGATTCGTTGTACTGGCTGTCAAAAGAAATCGCGTGATGATAGTCGTTTTCGACATCGTAAAGCGATCGTTACTGTAATGATCAGAAACAATCCAAATAACTGTAATGATCACTACGGTTAGTGGATACCATGGATCAGAGAGATTCAAGCTAATCAAACTCAGGGCAACCCTTTTTGATTATACTCGTGTTCAGCCTTTATCCGGTTGCCTTTATCGTTGACCGATATCTCTCCGATAACAACCCTTGTTTGATTATACTCTTTATGTATGAATAGTGACCCTCTGGCAAACCTACCTCTGTTTTGAATTTGTTGCTTCCATAGAGAAGTTATCAATCTCACTGTAATGATCAGGAACATTCCAAATAACTGTATAATTTCAGCTTTTGTTTAACTATTTTAGCAACTTCCATAGAGAAGTTATCAATCTCACTGTCTAACAATTCATCTTCCTTCTCTTAAAACCCTTGACATCGCTGTTTGATTATACTCGTGTTCAGCCTTTATCAGGTTGCCATCATCGTTGACAGATATCTCTCCGATAACAACTGAATTTTACTTGCTTGCCTGAAAAGTTGTACCGGTTATAGAAAGAAATCAACAGTCGGATCGACTGTTGATTGGTATATAGAGAGCAAACCGACGATCATTCAAAAATTTAAAGTTAGCGCTAACCTCTGCGCCATCATCGACTACAGCAAACCGACAATCTTCCTCCACGGCACTCCTAATGGGCCTCTCTTTATTTCACGGTACGATTTGTGTTTTTGTTGCTTTTTAAATAATAAGTTTTGTGTTTATCAAACCCTAACGTCTGAGCAATGATTTATTATTATTATTTTATTTATTGTTATTTTATTTCTGTTTTGAGGGTGTAATGATGATGATGGTTATGATTTGACAAACGATTTTTGAAAAGTATCAACATTCGGAAATTAGTAAACATTACGAAACGCGTCAAACAGAGACCGGAAATCCATCATGTCGATTAGACATGCAAAATCGTGTTTTGAAAAAATATGGGTATCGACTGTATAGTCGGAGCACCAAGTAGAATGATTCATGAAAGTTGAACAAACTTGGATGTTTCAACCAAAACACACAAACGAGCAATAAACGACCCGTAACGCCTCAACGAATTTTGTTGTATTGGGAACATCTAAAAACAATTTAAAATGAATTAAAATTGATTAGACCACAGGCGCCTAGCTTTGGCCAAAGCTAGGCGCTTTGGCCTTTTTTAAAAAAAAAAAAATTTAACTTGTTTTAATTCATTTTAAATAGTTGTTATTGATTAAAAATTAATTTTAATTCATTTTAAATTGTTTTTAGTTGTTCCCAATACAACAAAATTCGTTTGAGGCGTTACGGGCCGTTTATTGCTCGTTTGTGTGTTTTGGTTGAAACATCCAAGTTTGTTCAACTTTCATGAATCATTCTACTTGGTGCTCCGACTATACAGTCGATACCCATATTTTTTCAAAACACGATTTTTGCATGTCTAATCGACATGCTGGACTTCCGGTCTCTGTTTGACGTGTTTCGTAATGTTTAATTGATCGCTTGTGGTTTTCAGAAGTCACATCCAATCATTTTACTAATTCCCGATTCTTGATAATAATAAATTATTATAATAATAAAACAAAGGAACTAAGTTACAAATATAATAAAAAATTATTATAATAATAATAATAATGTAATATAGTCAAGGTTAATGCTCAAAGAAGTCAACCTTTGTTGACTCCTAGGAGTCTTGAAGACGAAATGAATTTTACAAGATACTTGAAACAAGGTATGGATATGGAGAATATGCAATGAGATGATTTCGCACAAGATTCCAATGCAAGCAAGTCAAATTTAGTTGTTGGACCAACTTGAGATATGAGTTTGATTAGCTTGAATCTCTCTGATCTATGGTATCCACTAACCGTAGCGATTATCGCGTGTCATGGATCCTTTGAAAGTGGATACCATGGATCAGAGAGATTTAAGCTAATCAAACTCATATATCAAGTTGGTGCAAGTTATGTTAGTGATATCTGTCATCTTCTTCTTCAACCGGATGGTTGGTAGCTCTAGGTAAGAACATTGTGGATGATGATGATGATAATAACTTCTCTTCAGCTGTTAGCTCACTTAAATCAGGAGTTATGGGTCAGTTCAAAAGCAGCTTTGTTGTTGCCTCATCAAATTCTCAAAACCAGGATTTAATCAACAGTAACAAGAAAATGGTTTTACCTGGTTTTGTTTCTGGCAGTTCCATAGGTGGAGATGTACGAACTCCCTCTGCCACCAGTTCTCAAAGCTTGGCTCCCATGCCAGCTGGTTGGTAGCTCTAGGTAAGAACATTGTGGATGATGATGATAATAACTTCTCTTCAGATTCTAATTGCACCGGTGGAATTGGAATTGGAATTAATGTTAGGAATTGGAGTGGACAAACCGAGGCCTAAGGTGAATCCGTTTGGTGATGGTAAACCTAGAGAGGTTTTGCTTTAGGAGAAAGGTGTGGATTATCGGAATTGAATACGTTGAGATGGCACGCGAAGCTTTAGACTCCAAGCGGATCCCTTGATCATTCACTTATTTAATTAAATTTAACGCGCATACTGCATTCGACTATACGTGGTTTTTTATTTTTTCTGAAAGTAGAAAAACTATTAAAACATTAACAACTAACAAAAAATATTGTAGACTAAAAGAAGAAAGTGTTCCTCTCTGTTACCAAGTATGTCAAGAAATGATAATTTTCAAATATTGCAGATCAAGGTCTGCGTTAGTACTTAACTAAATATATTTGTTAAAATCTTTCACTATACGTGGTTGATGATGTCAAGTTTAAGTCGTTGATTCATTTGGAAATCGAAAACGCATATATAGACGTTTGATTAGAGTTAAGACCTTTGTTTGTGGTTGATAATGTAAAGTTTAAGTCGTTGATTCATTTGGAAATCGAAAACGCTTATATAGACGTTTGATTAGAATTAAGACATTTGTTTTTTATTTTATTTTAACTTTTTAAAATAATTATATTAAAAAAAATAAAAAAAACAATTCAAAACACCAAAAGATACCCAAATTTAAAACTCTGATCCAAAGCGCCTCGCTTTGGCCTAAGCTAGGCGCTTTGGATCAGCTTTTTCTGCCCCCTCGTACGATTTGACCCCAGACGCCTCGATTTGCCCTAACTGTGTTCCCGAGTTTTATTAAAGGATGGAAGAGAAAGGATCTCCCTCCTCTTCCTTTCTCTTCAAATCCTTCCAAATTGGAAAGATTGAAAATCACACTAAAATCCTCTTTATTATCCCTCTCATTCCCTCCCTTTCCCTCCTACAAAAAACTCTGGAACACATTTTTTTCCCCACTTCCTTCTCAATCTTTTCTCTTCCATCCTTTAATGAAACTCTGGAATAGAGTGTAAGCAAGACGCTTTGAGGAGGGGTTTAAAAAGAAGGAGGGAGGTTGTGAATAGCCGGGCCTTACATATACTTTCATGAAAAGCACTAAAAATAAAACATGAAAATTATTAAATTTAAAGGCAAGTTTTTAGTGATTGCCATGTGTGGCATGACATCAACTTGGCGTCATTTGAAGTCCACCATTGCCATTCACTTCCATTGGTGGAGTTCATCAACCCCATTAACAATTAAAAATACAAATACAACAAAAACAACAAATCATAAACCCTTTTTAACCATCACTTTTTTCTTCTCTTTTCTTTTCGAAGTGGAAGACAAACACCACCAACCAATCAAATTTTCCCCATAAACTAGACGACTATGAACCTTGAAACATTAGTATTTAGCACCAACATTGATCCATTTCTATATACATTTCTCTCATTCTTGCATTTGAGATCAAAGAAAACCCCGAGATATGAAATTCATTTTCAAACTACTCGTTATCGTTGCGATATTTCATCCTACCAAAACTCTTGGAGAACTAACATCAATCGTAGATGGAAACCCTCTTGAAGTAATCAAACATGGGCTTGATGGACTAACATTCATCGACCAACGGTTAGCTGTAGTCTATCCGTTGATACAAATTTTCAAGAGAACCATAACATCTGACCCCCTCAATATCACTGGATCTTGGGTGGGGTCAGATATATGCAGTTACAAAGGGTTTTACTGTGACAGCCCACCTGACAATCAAACCGCCACTGCCCTCGCCTCCATTGACTTCAACGGCTTCCAACTCACGGCTCCAACCCTCAACGGCTTCCTAGACAGGTTACCTGACATCGCTCTCTTTCACGCCAACTCAAACTTCTTCACAGGCATCATTTCACCAAACATAGCTAAACTCCCATACCTCTACGAACTAGACCTAAGCAACAACTTATTCACCGGCTCGTTTCCCAACACGATACTCGGGATGAACACCTTGTCATTCCTCGATATCCGTTTCAACAACTTTATCGGTTCCATCCCACCTCAACTCTTCACAAGAGCAGACCTAGACATCTTGTTTCTAAACAACAACAACTTCAACCAACCACTAGCCGAAATCCTAACCATTCAAAAAAATCGAAAACTAACCGAAATCCTCACAACCTCCCATCTCTTTTACCTCACCTTAGCCAACAACAAATTCTTCGGTCCCATCCCTCGTTCCATCAACAAATACTTCTCGGATACATCCGAAGTCTTACTACTCAACAACATGTTAAGTGGCTGCCTTCCATATGAGCTCGGTTTCTTAACCGAAACCGTAGTTTTCGACGCTGGAAACAACCTCTTAACCGGGCCATTACCATTTTCATTAGGGTGTTTAAAAAAAGCTGAAGTTGTTAACTTTGCAGGGAACTTATTATACGGTGGTGTGCCAGAAGTGTTGTGTGCTATGGATAATCTAGCTAACTTGTCTTTGTCTAATAACTATTTGACTAGTGTGGGTCCAGTTTGTAGAGGGTTGATTAAGAAAGGTGTGCTTGATGTTAGGAACAACTGCATATTCGGCCAACCCGATCAGAGACCAGTAGTAGAGTGTTCGGTGTTCTTTTCGACACCGCGGTATTGTCCGTATAGGCAGAATTATCGTTATCTTCCTTGTTGGGTGCCACATTTTAGTGGTTCTTCGATGGGTATGTCGGAACCTGCTCCGGCTCCTGTTTGATGTTTTTTATTTTTTTTTGTTAATGTTTTGTTTAAGTGTGTTGCCAACCTGGTTTTGTTACTTGAATTTTAACACTGTGTAAAAAAATAGTGTAACAAAATAGTGTTGATGTATTAAAGTCCCATGAGTTGTAAAAAATAACAAAATGGTGTTGATATATTAAAGTCCCATGACATATAAAAAATACTTGAAAAAATTACTAAACTAGAATTTGTACGTTTAAGTCTTTAAAGTTGTCTAAAATATATGTTTTAGAAAAGCATAAGGGTGGACGGAGCACTACCCGGACTCCAGTAATTAAATTACTCTGATTTTTTACTAATACTGTATTGCCACAGCACTTCACTGACTTACTTTACTGACACACAAATTTAGAGGCAACACTACCCTGAACTACCGAACCCATAAAAAACAAAACCCTCCTACACACAAAACCGCACTCACCATCTGTTAACTAGAACCCGTAATTGCTTCACTGGACCACTACGCATGCCATCGACTACGGTATTACAATGGTGGTAGTGACCTACCCGTGGAGAATCTGGGAAGTGCCCCCGTGTGGCCTAATAACTTGTTAACTTTTAAATTGGCTAAGAAATAAAAGTATTGTTTTTTTACAAATTACATATTCCTTCCCTATGGGTAGGGCTAACGATTTTAAACACGAACACGATAATACGACACAAACCTACACGACTTTAACAGGTTTTTGTGTCTTTAATAGATCGACACAATAAGGCCTTAACAGGTCACGTTTCTAAATTGGTTAAAGATTTGTTAACCTGTTAAGTACCTGTTAAGACATGTTAATAATTTTATTTAAAAAAAAGTTATATATGATGTGGGGGTATGCCTTATACATATGTGGACTAAAGATGAATGAATCCTAATTTGCAATTTTCAAATCATAGAGTACAGACATATAAACCGTTCAGGCATGCCTCCTCTTCCTTTTCAACTCTACTGTCGTCGCCACTTGTCCACCGTCCCTGCCGTTGTCACCCATCACCCGTCCTCCTTTTCAACCCCAGTGTCGCCCAATCTCTCATTCATAGGTTTGTGGATATGATTACATTGTTAATGTTTATAATCGTGTCTTATCATGTTAACATGTAATTATAAAAAGGTTTGTATTCGTGTTTACTTGTTTCGTATTCGTATCTTATCGTGTTTATGTTTTAACAAGTTGTGTCTGACACGTTATGTCAACCCTATCACTCGGGACTACTTCTCGAGCATTGGGAATTAATTGTTTAGTGTGATTGTTAGGCTATTTAATAATAATTAAAAAAAAAAAATCAACCCTGATGCCACTACACTTCAACTTTTTCACTTCAATCTTTAAATCATTCTTTTTCACATTTCAACATTCACTTCAATCTTTAAATCATTCTTTTTCTTTTTCACATTTCAACCCACGTTTTAGACCATGGATCTTTTTTAAATCCATCAGTTGCTTCACCATCATCAAGTTCAGAAGACTCATCATTATCAACATTAAATATATAATTTACTGTTGTAGTGAAAGAAGTAAAATAATGATATTCTTATGGAAGTGCATTGTGAATATTACTCATAAAGGTCGTAACAACTTTCGATCTGAGCTCGTTTTATATATTGCAAACACCTACATAGCCAATTTAGAAATCTAGTTGTAATTTTTTGATGTTTTTTATTAAGTCTTGTATTTTTTTTTCTGATTAAGGAAATGTTATTTTATTTACAAGGTTTATACTTTTAATTTGATTAGTCCATATTTATTTTTAGTTAAGTATTTAAAGAATAGGCTAGAGACAACTATGGATCAAATCATCATCATCATACTCAGTTAATCTCACCTATAGCAAAAGCTAAGGTAGGGTCTAAAGAGGGTAAGATGCAGACAGTCTTACCTCTACCCCTAAGAATAAAGAGGCTGCTTCCAGTGAGACCCCTGACTCGATGTGGTTTGGTATCAAGCCTTGGACATAAGGCACAAAACACTTAGCAATCGGGACAAACCCGATCGGTGCATGTACCCATTTGTCTTTGGCTATCCACGCCACCACATGATGCATGATTAACCGTCCGTCGTTTTTAACGTTATTTTCACGAAATTAGTAAAATAACGTTAAAACTAGTGCAACTTTACTTTTGCCCCCCCCCCCCAAGGGCCACACATATATACAACTATGGATGAAATAAAAATAGAAACTATGAGGTTTCTAATGTTCACGTATGGTTACAGAAGGAATGGAGAAAATTTGATCCAAAGCTTGTGTGAATGAGAGAAATTTAAGATGTTCTTGGGCTAAGCGATATGGATAACCACATCTCACATGTGAGTCTATGTCGTGAACACAGTGCACACGCGTGTGTGTGTGGGGGGGGGGGGGGGGGGGGGGGGGGGGGGGGGTTACACATTGCCTTGCATTTTAGTATTTTACTATAGTGAGATTATTATGTGAAGCTTCCATCGAGAAGGAGGAAGACAATAATATTTTCATTTAATAATTAACTAGGTGGTCTTCCGCGCGTTACGGCGGGGAAATGTGATAATTGCGAGCTAGGGATAGTTGACAAGTAACACGATGTAAGTACATAGAACGTCATAATTGCGACTGTGAGACGCCGATTCGTTAGATGATTAAAGTTAACATAAAGATGGATTGTTTATAAACATTCAAGGGATCCTGAGAAATATCTATCACTTCGTCTTCAATGAACATCCGCAAAATGAATTTTATTAGTTAGAGGCACCTGCAATGTATAAAAGTAGCATTATTTAAAGACGTGAGGACAACGACCATCATTAATAGTATCGTCAATTTGCGCTCCAAACAATGTCATAGAAAACATAGTATTATAGGCTCTAATGTTTTCCATAAAATGAGAGCTACGTTGAATGTTATTTCGCATTCAGGAGTTGTAATTAGTTTGACTGTTTCTTCAACCAAATTATTTGGACAATTAGTAAGTAAACCGACGTTGACTATATGAAACATAGACCTTAACACAATACTACTTAGCCAATCTTCTTGTGGTGGAATGACATCCTCCGTGCTTTCCATATGGGAGGTGGGGAGTTCGAGTCCAACCGGCACCAAAATGCTGCTGGTGGAGCGGGTTTTACCGCAGTGGACATTCGGACGGCGGGTTTTCCCCGGAAACTGGTGTGAAATTATTGGTGGACCCGGGTTACTCTCGGAGTACTCCTTTATTCAATGGGTACTTCGTGAGTGATCGGGATTAATTTGTTTGCTGTTAAAAAAACCACAATACTACTTAAGGCGCACAACTAAGAACCAATTCCTTTCACCCAACTAAAATTTATTTAGTGATGCACATAATTGTTATAATTAATTAAATTTTACTAAAATGTTACACAAAGTCAAGAACTAAATTTTCGGCCACGCTTTATGAAATTCAAATTTAAAGATACAAATAAGAAATTAAGTATATTTATCTATGCACATATTACCACAACCTTTGTCAGATAAAACTGTCCTCTCTTCAGCAAAGTACTACAACCCAACACAACACCACCACCCACCTAAATTTTTTTAAACGGCATCTCACTCAGGGCTATACATGAGCATAGTCCGGCCGACGTGGGATTCGAACCACCCACCTACTACTTCTTCTCTCTCTCTCTCTCTCTCTCTCTCTAATTTTTTGTTATATTATTTTTCATTGTTTCAAGTCTATTGTTTTGATTACTATTAAATACTTTTAAGCTGGATGAACATATGGTACTGTGTTCACCAACGATAGGTTGCACGAGTGTAACAACCGGCAAAAATAAGGTAATTCCGTACAATTAATTAATATATGATTAACGTAATTAAATGCAATTATGTGTGATTTAATTATCAAGGCCTTAGGGAATAGCAATTTCCAAATAGTGCATAGGAATGCATACGTTTAATGGTAAAGCATGATTGGATCATGTGCGAATAAGCTATCCGGTACGGATGTTGGCAATTACCCGGTAATAATTAAATAAACGAAACGGATCCCGGACACCCAGGATATAAAATAAAGGGTATTTTCATAAGATATAATGGGTTTTGGAACTCCAAAACCATAAATGAAAACGTCTTGTACAAATCTCCCGGTAACGAATAAAGTGCGCGTATCGCACCCGATACGCGTATAACTCGTAATTTCACCCGGTAAAGGCCTAAATAACCAATCAACGCTTAAAATAGACTATATTTAAGTGTTATTAGAGGTATATTTAATGTCCGGATAACGCGTGATTAAAACCCGAAAAACACCCGAACGACACCCGAACGACGGGGGATTAAACATAACAATCAATGGGTTAATATTTGAAGTTGTGGACCCCACCAAATCCATCCAAGGGCCGGCCAAAGGCCTTATTTTACCCACATTTTATGTTGATAATAATAATCCATAAAACTTAGATAAAGCATGCTCACATAAGGCCAAAATGTGTAAGGAAAAGGATGTAGGAAACACTAGTACAAAAGGTGTGCAACTTTCTTGTCCCCTTGAGCCAAATTTTCGGCCATTAGGCCATAAGAAGCCAAGACACACCAACTAAGCATCATTACATGAGTGCATGCATGTATGTGAGGTCTTATAAGTAGGATCATGATGCCTTAGGAAGATTTAACCAAGATTGCAAGCAAACCACCTATATCTACATACATACATACGGCATTTTACACACACATACATATCATCATTTCAAAAATCTCCCAAGTACACTCATGATCTTCCATAAGATCTCTTAAATCTCTAGCATCATTACATGAGTTGGATATATAATAACACATGTTAGAAGATTGAATCACCAAGCAAAACAAATCCATTTCTTCTCTCCCTCTTGGCCGTGAGTTTCCTTGCACACACACACATTGTTCTTTCAAGTTTTTACATCTCCAAAATACTTAAAATCATCCATCATCCAAACCCCTTTTGTGTGTTTCAAGAGCTTGGAGCTAAACCACTAGGAAGAACACACTAAACCCCTCTCAAATCCAAGGTTTTTGTCTTCCCTAGCCTTGTGCTAGTAGTAAGCTTCTTAATCTTGTTTTTGATTGTTATTTTTCATGTATGTGTTCCTAGTAGCAAGTTGTACATGAAGGGTTTAAAAATGGTTTTGAACATAATCTTTAATAAGTTTTCATGTATAAAATGGAAGGTTAAAGATATGAAAATAAACCATGGATTTGATGATGATGATGTATTAGTCTTGAAAATATATAAAGTTTACATGTAAGACTAAGTAGGATGATGTTTTGGTTAAGATTTTGAGATGAACTTGAATATGTTAAAACTAACTTTAATTCATCTTATTATGATCATTTAAGTAATAATATGTGGTAAAACATGTTAGAAGTTCATAAATGAATAAGATGGAAAATTAAAGTTAACTCACTTAGATGAATGAAATTTTGATAAAATGGACAAATACATAAAACACACATATAATTAGTCTCTCATATGGAATATAAGACTAACATAAGTGTTTTGATACAAAAATAACTTACCAATAAAAAGTTGAATCTTCAAAGTTAACTATTTTGAGTGAAAAATGCCAACTTTGAAAGTTAGAATAGAAAAATGCAACTTTTGTAAGTTAAGGGACTAAAGTTGTAACTTTGAAAGTTAAGGGACTAAAATGAACATTTTAGAAACTATTAGTCCAAAAATACAAGTATGGAAAGTTTGGTGTCAAAAATGTAAGTATTAAAGTCTAAGGATGATTTTTGTAAATACTAGTAGAAATACTTGGGTATTTTGTACAAAAGTGTATTTTTGAAAGTTATAAAAATATAAAGGGTTTTAACATAAGGATTTTTATAAAATAGAGATTTTATAAAAATATTAAACAAACTTGGGAAACTTATACAAAAATGAATACTTTTATATAAATGGGAATATAAAAGTGTTGGAAACATTTTTGTAGTTAAGTTGACAAGTTGGGTTAAAAATACATAAGTATTTTAACCATCCAAGTAACATGTGAAAATAGGAAGAAATATGGAAAATATTTCTATAAAATACATGTTGGGAAAAACTTGGAAAAATTAACTAATCGAGTTAAGATATCGAACTAAAACGCGTTAACGAACCATAACCGGACAAAATATGAGAAAAATGCCATTGCGGCAAGATAAGAAAAATATATATTTTAAGAGGTAAAATATATATATATACCTTGGGTGAAAATAAATAAACACTTTCCTAAGTGTTGGAGGATTAATTCGTGGGAGAAACACATGACACAAACGAATAAGACGTTAAAACAAACGTATATACTTAACAAGAAAAATTACACATTTATATATATTTGTACGCTCGTCTCGGCAAAATTCTAGTATATCTACTTAATGGGAAAGTAGATATGCGGGAAGGAAAGCCGCGACGAGAAGACAAGGATATATATATGTGTATGTCGTATCAACGAAATCCTAGTATATTTATTTGAATGGGAAAATAAATATACGGTGTGGTGAGTTGAATCGGACGTTAAGAATATACGATCGAACGACAAAATCTTAGCATATTTGTTTAAATGGGAAAACAAATGTGTGGCAAAGTGAGTCGGGTCGAGGATTGAAATATATATTATATCGAGCGATGCGATCTTAAGTATAATTATTTAAATGGGAAAATAATTATATGTTAAGTGAAGTCGAGTCGATGATAATAAGATACAAGTTATGGAAATATTAACAAGAGTAATATATAACTTGTAACACAAAGGGTAATGTAACGCCAACGAAACCTAGGATACACGCTTAATTAAACGGGATTTGGAACAACTTGTGGTCGGGAGTTGGGTGTACAACTTGCCAAGGCACATGCACTATAGGAATAGTGACTTATACGTTTAGGACGTTGTAGGTGCAAGACCACCCTTTGCTATTCACCTTATTGAGCCAGACGCAGTTACAGGTGAGTTTCACGGCCCCATTTTAAACTATTTTTACGTTTTCCGGGGGAAAGATATGTTAGGGATAGTGTTTGACGGATTTAATACTTGAGGTGTGACCGCCACTCGGGGTTGAGTCCTCGCCTCTATAATCATTTGTTCAGGGAATTGAAACCGGAGGAATATTCGAATAGTACTATTGGTGCCTGACAAGGCCCACCCCTAATCGATAGCGTCGATTATGCATTAGGTTATGCCTGGGGTGCAAATATTCTGAACTTAAGTCGTGGGAAACCGAGTAACGACTTGGAGCGGGGCACAATTATTATATGTCTTGGTTTGATTATAGTCTCAAGTAGATTTATAGGAATTTGCAACTCCTATATATTGTCATAACATGGTATTCCCAAGTATTCAAGTTTTAGAAACTGAAAACCTGTGAACTCACCAATATATTTATATTGACGAAACTTTTTAAACATATCTTTCAGGTAATTAGAAGATGAAAGATCAAGCAGGCAGGGTCGGGAAATCTCCAATGCAAACGTCGAGCTTTTGTGGGGTTTCACCTTTATTTCCCAAGGCATTTGGGATATATTTGAGAAACCTCTAAGTTTATTTCAAAAACAATTATCTTTTGTGTAATGTTTGAAAACTAATTCGACGTCATAATAAATGACCCATTTTCTTTAAATTACTTGTGTTTAGCCATAACCTTGACTTTATGCTTTTGAACCGTCGCGCCACGTGTTTCCGCCTTTGTCGTGGTGTGACAGAACGTGGTATCAGAGCCAAGGTTATAGCGAACTAGAGTATTTTCTTTAAAAACTAGACTATAACCGGATTGGTTCTAAAGATAAAGTTTTCAAAAGAAAATGTACATGGTTTTAAATAAAAGTAATTTTCAAGAAGCATTGGGCATGAGGAGATTCCGACCAAGCCAGCCATGAGTATTGTTATGCTTTAACGTAAAATTAGAAGTTAGGAAGGTTACTATAGAGTAAGCCATAACTGTCTAATTTAAATAAATCATATATACATGTACGGTTCTTTTGCCAGGATGTCGGACGCGGGAAGTATAGCGCCTAGTGTTGACAGCAGTATCCAGATTATACCCGCACCTCCACCGGAGCCAGTCGAGTTGGTTGTACTCGATGCGGAAGAAGACGACGTAGAGATGGACGTCGCAGGAGGGTCAGACGACGACTCAGACGAGACAGATCCTAGCGAGGATCCTGACTGGACACCGGCCGTGGTCGACGCACCACAGCCCATCGTACCGGCCGCACCTTTGGCCGTACGCCCCGTTCGAGCCATCAGGGACTTCCCTGACGGCTGTGCCGGTCCTTCGCGACCAGTTCCCGCCCAGTCAGACGCGGCAGAGTCTCCTTTCCGCCGACAGGCTCCCGCCGAGCACGAGCCGGCACCGGTACCCCACATTCACGTACCGGCAGGTATGAGACTCCTACCCATTCCCCGTGGAAGAAACGGATGGATATCCGACGACTCAGATGACGAGTCGGTAGGTTCAGTAGGGCACATGCTGGTGCCCGAGATTCAGGCTGCCCAGGAGGAGCCAGTGGCTCCCATGCTAGAGGACGCCCCAGCGGACCCCATAGCCCCACCAGCACCCGAGCCCCTACCCCAGGAGGAGCCAGCACCACCAGCACTTATACACGAGGGTAGTCCCGCCCGTAGCTCTGAGCTACATAGGGCAGGCTTGGAGGCCTTCGCCACTGCGAGCCCTCCCACACCCCCTGTAGTGGTGTCCACTCCAGAGTGGGCCACTGTTTCTGAGCCACTGATAGCCCCCCTAGCTGAGCCCATGCCACCACCCACCATTGCCATGACTATGCCTATCCCCACCATACCCAGCATGACACCTGCACCATACCCTCTAGGTGCAGGGGACCCTTATCTGATGCCACACCACTTTTCCATCAGACCACCCAGTTTCTTACTGCCCCACATACCAGTACCATTCCCCTTCGGGCCATTCCCATCCACACACCCAGACATACCCGGACCATCCCAGCCACCCAGGACGACACCCTTGTCTGGACCAGCATGGTCCACTGCCATCACACTAGAGCGGGATTTTCAGACTCTCGCTGATACGGTGCAGCGCACCGTAACACAGGTGGAGCATCAGACACGTCTGATGTGGACGAGGATGATAGATGCGCGGGATGCTTTGGCGCATTACGCGGAGGAGTTGCTGAGCCTGGACGCTCAGTGCGGTATCACAGGGGATGCGCACTTTGCGCATCGACATTTCTTGTACGAGCGTATCATGAAGATCAGTATGACGATCAGTACGCACGCGCCGCAGTACCAGTACCCCCCGCCACCGCCACAGTAGGATATATTGGGGATGCACTGAAGACACACCAGATTATGTACATACTAGCAGCACTATGGTAGTACAGCACGGGTTATGACACTCGTCTGCGTTTTGCCTAGCCGTACGGGTATTACGGCGTATGATATGATGGTTTATTATTTCAAAAGCAATGTATTGTATGAGAAATGTATTCTCCATTTTGTATTATGAACAAGCATTGTACTGACATTATTGAAATTAATGAAAAATCTTATTATTATGGTGAAATATGTTGTTGTCTATGATTATTATTGCTTACTCCATGTGTTGTGGTTTGTATATTTGTGTGGTGATGTTGTGTTGATTTCCATTTATATTTATGTTTGATGTGTTGGTATGTTGTGTGATGATATGGTGTTGATTATTGTGTTCATGCTTTGGTTTGTTATTTATGCTTTGTATTGTATAAATGTTTGCCAAATTAACCTTTGATAATTATTATTGAAGAAAATGGCACCTGCCACCCGAAGCAACAGTGGTGCAGACGGACTGCCCACAACACCAGCTGAGCTCGAAACTATGATTTCTGAACGAATAGCTCGTGCCATCGCTGAACACGAAGCCGCACGCTCGGAACACTCCCATGACAGGACAGGGAGTGAGCGACGTGAGACCTCCCCCAGTGGTAAGAGGTTTATAAATAAATGAAAAAGCGATGGGAGAATATTTCACAAACTCCTATCCCATAATAACATACTATGTTACTATTACAGGGACAGCCTCGGGAGAGCGCGGCTGCACTTTCAAGGCTTTCTTGGACTGTAAGCCACTAAACTTCAGCGGCACTGAGGGTTCCATAGGCCTGGTCAAATGGTTCGAAAAGACCGAGGCAGTTATCCGCATCAGCGGGTGTACCCCTCGACAGTCTGTCATGTACGCCACTAATCTGTTTTTGGATCAAGCGCTAACTTGGTGGAACGGCCAAGTACAGTCCTTAGGAGATGATGTTGCATACTCTCTATCATGGGCGGCACTAAAGGAACTGATGACTGCCGAATACCGCCCGGCAAGTGAAGTTCAGAAGTTGGAAACTGAATTCTGGAACCTCACCATGATAGGAGCAGACGTCACTGGGTATACGTCAAGATTTCATGATCTCGCACGACTGGTACCTCGCCTGGTTACACCAGAGAAGAACAAAGTGGAACGATACCTATTCGGGCTAGCACCACAGATTCGCAGCATGGTCACCTCTTCCAAACCCACGACCATGCGCGAGGCAATTGATCTGGCACTAAGTCTGACTGAGGATGCTATCCGCATGGGTACCCTTATCCGCCAAGTTTCTGGGTTGAAAATTTCTGAAGCAAGTAGCGTTGAGGCAAAGAAACAGGGATCAAGTTCAGCAGTTGCAGCCAATGATCAGGGTAACGGGCAAAGGTTTGGGAAAAGAAAGAGAGATGAAGGGAAAAGGGATCGAGCATCAGGAAGCTCGAACAAGAAAGGAAAGGGTTATGCCGCCACAGGACGTGGTAACAATAACAACAACAAACAGGGGAACCAAGGAAGAAACAATGGGTTGACTTGCGGGAAGTGCCACCGCACCGGGCACAAGACTGAAGAGTGCCGATCTGGAGCACCAAAGAACGGAGGGGCCAGACCCTGTTTTGCATGTGGGTCGTTGGACCATTGGAAGAAAGATTGCCCCAAAGTCAACAATCAGGCCCGTGGCCGGGCATTTGTTATTGGAGCCGGTGACGCACGGCAAGACCCCAATGTGGTCACTGGTACGTTTCCTCTAAATGGTCATTATGCCTCTGTATTATTTGATACCGGTGCTGACTTTAGCTTCGTATCCATTGAGTTTAAAAGACTACTTGGTTTAAAAACTAGCAAACTAAATACACCCTACTCTATAGAACTGGCTAATGGTAAAACTATTGAAACGAGAGAGGTAGCTAAAGATTGTAAGTTAGAACTCTGTGGGCACGAGTTTGGGATTGATCTATTACCGGTCGTATTGGGAAGTTTTGACATCGTTGTTGGCATGGATTGGTTGTCCGCACACCGTGCCATTGTGGTTTGCAACGATAAGATTATTCAGGTTCCCCTCGCAAGCGGTGAAACTCTCTCAATTCAAGGGGAAAGACACGGGACGCCATTAAGGGTTATTTCGAGCATGAAGGCTCGTAAGTGTCTGAGAAAAGGGCTTGTCGCATTCTTGGCACACGTAGTGGACAAGAAGGCCGACGAGCGAAAGTTGGAAGACATTCCAGTCGCCAGAGATTTTCCGGATGTATTTCCAGAAGATTTGCCGGGGTTGCCACCACCTCGACAAGTCGAGTTCCGCATCGACCTCGTTCCCGGAGCAGCTCCTGTGGCACGATCGCCATACCGCCTAGCTCCATCAGAGATGCAGGAACTGTCCAGCCAGCTACAAGAATTATTGGACAAAGGTTTTATAAGACCGAGTTTCTCACCTTGGGGAGCTCCCGTCTTATTTGTGAAGAAGAAGGATGGCACATTTCGCATGTGCATCGACTATCGAGAGCTGAACAAGCTAACCATCAAGAATCGCTATCCTCTCCCCAGGATCGACGATTTATTTGATCAGCTCCAAGGTTCCAGCTATTACTCCAAGATCGATTTGAGGTCAGGCTATCACCAGTTGCGTATACAAGAAGAAGATGTACCAAAAACGGCCTTCAGAACCCGGTATGGACACTATGAATTTTTGGTAATGCCGTTCGGCTTGACCAACGCACCAGCGGTTTTCATGGACCTAATGAACCGCGTGTGTAAGCCATACCTGGACAAATTCGTCATTGTCTTCATTGACGATATTTTGATCTATTCACGTACGAAAGAAGACCACGAGAATCACCTTCGGTTAATTCTTGAAGTATTACGCAAAGAGAAACTCTATGCTAAATTCTCGAAATGTGACTTTTGGATTCGGGAAGTTCACTTTTTAGGTCACGTGGTAAACGAGAAGGGCATACACGTTGATCCAGCCAAGATCGAGGCGATTAAAAATTGGGAAGCACCTCGAACTCCTACCGAAGTACGACAATTTCTAGGCCTCGCGGGTTATTACAGAAGGTTCATCGAGAACTTTTCAAAGATAGCGCAAGCTTTAACCATGTTAACCCAAAAAGACAAGAAATTTGAGTGGACGGAAAAGCAAGAGGCAGCATTCCAATTGTTAAAAGACAAGTTATGTGGCGCTCCGATACTGTCACTTCCAGACGGTACGGAAGATTTTGTGGTTTACTGCGATGCCTCGCATCAAGGTTTGGGTTGTGTACTGATGCAGCGAGAAAAAGTAATAGCTTATGCTTCCAGGCAACTGAAAATCCATGAGAAGAACTACACTACACACGATTTGGAATTGGGTGCAGTGGTGTTCGCTCTCAAGATATGGAGGCACTATTTGTACGGAACCAAGTGCACGATTTTCACTGATCACAAGAGTTTGCAGCACATCTTTGATCAGAAAGATTTGAATATGCGACAACGGCGATGGGTTGAATTATTAAACGATTACGATTGTGAGATAAAGTACCATCCCGGTAAGGCGAACGTCGTAGCCGACGCCTTGAGTCGCAAGGAACGGATTAAACCATTGCGTGTTCGAGCTTTGGGATTGACTATCCACACGAATATGACTGAACGAATTCGTGAAGCTCAAGCGAACGCCCTCAAACCCGAGAACGTCAAAGGTGAAAGGTTACGAAAGATGGTTGATTCATTGGAACCAAAAGCGGACCAGACATTGTATTTCATGAATAGAATTTGGGTTCCAGTATATGGTGGATTGCGTGAGCTAGTATTGGCCGAAGCTCACAGTTCTAGATATTCGGTTCACCCGGGTGCAGACAAGATGTTCCACGATTTGAAGGAACTTTATTGGTGGCCGAATTTCAAAAGGGATATAGCAGCCTATGTTGCGCGATGTTTGACTTGCGCGAAGGTCAAGGCTGAGCACCAGAGACCTTCCGGCTTGCTCCAGCAACCGGAAATACCGGAATGGAAATGGGAACGAATCACCATGGATTTCATTACCAAGTTACCTAAGACAACAAGCGGCCATGACATGATCTGGGTAATCGTAGATCGATTGACGAAATCTGCACACTTCCTCCCGATTCGCGAAACGGACAGATTGGAGAAACTGACCCGTTTGTACATTAAGGAAGTGGTATCTAAACACGGTGTACCTGTATCTATCATCTCCGATCGGGATAGTCGTTTCACTTCCAGATTTTGGGAAAGTTTAAATGAAGCCCTCGGTACTCGCCTCGACATGAGCACCGCATATCACCCCCAAACGGATGGTCAAAGTGAACGAACCATCCAGACCTTGGAAGATATGCTACGGGCATGCGCTATTGATTTCGGAGGTAATTGGGATACGCACTTGCCATTGGTAGAATTTTCTTATAACAACAGTTATCATACGAGCATTCAAGCCGCGCCGTTTGAAGCTTTATATGGACGCAAGTGCCGATCGCCATTGTGTTGGGCGGAAGTTGGGGAAAAACAACTCACCGGGCCCGAAATTGTTCAAGAGACCACGGATAAGGTCTTTTTGATAAAAGAACGTCTCAAAGCGGCCCGGGACCGCCAGAAAAGCTATGCGGATATGAGGCGAAAGCCCTTAGAGTTTCAAGTTGGAGACAGGGTCCTATTGAAAGTGTCACCTTGGAAAGGTGTCGCGCGCTTTGGGAAGCGCGGAAAGCTGAACCCACGATATATTGGACCATTCAAAGTCTTGTCGAGGGTAGGCACAGTGGCATACAAGCTCGAGTTGCCTCAAGAGCTTAGTGGAATACACGACACGTTTCATGTGTCGAACTTGAAAAAGTGCCTATCCGACGAAACTCTCATTATTCCTGCTGACGAAATCCAGATTGACGACAAGTTACATTTTGTGGAAGAACCAATCGAGGTAACTGATTGGAAGGTCCAAAAATTAAGGCGCAGCAAGATCAGATTGGTCAAAGTGCGCTGGAATGCCAAGCGTGGACCGGAGTTCACGTGGGAAAGGCTGGACCGGATGAAGCAAAAATACCCCGCCCTATTCGAGAAGACACCTGTACCGGAGAACTCGAAGTGAATTCCGGGACGGAATTCTCTTAACGGGGGGAGAATGTAACAACCGGCAAAAATAAGGTAATTCCGTACAATTAATTAATATATGATTAACGTAATTAAATGCAATTATGTGTGATTTAATTATCAAGGCCTTAGGGAATAGCAATTTCCAAATAGTGCATAGGAATGCATACGTTTAATGGTAAAGCATGATTGGATCATGTGCGAATAAGCTATCCGGTACGGATGTTGGCAATTACCCGGTAATAATTAAATAAACGAAACGGATCCCGGACACCCAGGATATAAAATAAAGGGTATTTTCATAAGATATAATGGGTTTTGGAACTCCAAAACCATAAATGAAAACGTCTTGTACAAATCTCCCGGTAACGAATAAAGTGCGCGTATCGCACCCGATACGCGTATAACTCGTAATTTCACCCGGTAAAGGCCTAAATAACCAATCAACGCTTAAAATAGACTATATTTAAGTGTTATTAGAGGTATATTTAATGTCCGGATAACGCGTGATTAAAACCCGAAAAACACCCGAACGACACCCGAACGACGGGGGATTAAACATAACAATCAATGGGTTAATATTTGAAGTTGTGGACCCCACCAAATCCATCCAAGGGCCGGCCAAAGAGCCTTATTTTACCCACATTTTATGTTGATAATAATAATCCATAAAACTTAGATAAAGCATGCTCACATAAGGCCAAAATGTGTAAGGAAAAGGATGTAGGAAACACTAGTACAAAAGGTGTGCAACTTTCTTGTCCCCTTGAGCCAAATTTTCGGCCATTAGGCCATAAGAAGCCAAGACACACCAACTAAGCATCATTACATGAGTGCATGCATGTATGTGAGGTCTTATAAGTAGGATCATGATGCCTTAGGAAGATTTAACCAAGATTGCAAGCAAACCACCTATATCTACATACATACATACGGCATTTTACACACACATACATATCATCATTTCAAAAATCTCCCAAGTACACTCATGATCTTCCATAAGATCTCTTAAATCTCTAGCATCATTACATGAGTTGGATATATAATAACACATGTTAGAAGATTGAATCACCAAGCAAAACAAATCCATTTCTTCTCTCCCTCTTGGCCGTGAGTTTCCTTGCACACACACACATTGTTCTTTCAAGTTTTTACATCTCCAAAATACTTAAAATCATCCATCATCCAAACCCCTTTTGTGTGTTTCAAGAGCTTGGAGCTAAACCACAAGGAAGAACACACTAAACCCCTCTCAAATCCAAGGTTTTTGTCTTCCCTAGCCTTGTGCTAGTAGTAAGCTTCTTAATCTTGTTTTTGATTGTTATTTTTCATGTATGTGTTCCTAGTAGCAAGTTGTACATGAAGGGTTTAAAAATGGTTTTGAACATAATCTTTAATAAGTTTTCATGTATAAAATGGAAGGTTAAAGATATGAAAATAAACCATGGATTTGATGATGATGATGTATTAGTCTTGAAAATATATAAAGTTTACATGTAAGACTAAGTAGGATGATGTTTTGGTTAAGATTTTGAGATGAACTTGAATATGTAAAAACTAACTTTAATTCATCTTATTATGATCATTTAAGTAATAATATGTGGTAAAACATGTTAGAAGTTCATAAATGAATAAGATGGAAAATTAAAGTTAACTCACTTAGATGAATGAAATTTTGATAAAATGGACAAATACATAAAACACACATATAATTAGTCTCTCATATGGAATATAAGACTAACATAAGTGTTTTGATACAAAAATAACTTACCAATAAAAAGTTGAATCTTCAAAGTTAACTATTTTGAGTGAAAAATGCCAACTTTGAAAGTTAGAATAGAAAAATGCAACTTTTGTAAGTTAAGGGGCTAAAGTTGTAACTTTGAAAGTTAAGGGACTAAAATGAACATTTTAGAAACTATTAGTCCAAAAATACAAGTATGGAAAGTTTGGTGTCAAAAATGTAAGTATTAAAGTCTAAGGATGATTTTTGTAAATACTAGTAGAAATACTTGGGTATTTTGTACAAAAGTGTATTTTTGAAAGTTATAAAAATATAAAGGGTTTTAACATAAGGATTTTTATAAAATAGAGATTTTATAAAAATATTAAACAAACTTGGGAAACTTATACAAAAATGAATACTTTTATATAAATGGGAATATAAAAGTGTTGGAAACATTTTTGTAGTTAAGTTGACAAGTTGGGTTAAAAATACATAAGTATTTTAACCATCCAAGTAACATGTGAAAATAGGAAGAAATATGGAAAATATTTCTATAAAATACATGTTGGGAAAAACTTGGAAAAATTAACTAATCGAGTTAAGATATCGAACTAAAACGCGTTAACGAACCATAACCGGACAAAATATGAGAAAAATGCCATTGCGGCAAGATAAGAAAAATATATATTTTAAGAGGTAAAATATATATATATACCTTGGGTGAAAATAAATAAACACTTTCCTAAGTGTTGGAGGATTAATTCGTGGGAGAAACACATGACACAAACGAATAAGACGTTAAAACAAACGTATATACTTAACAAGAAAAATTACACATTTATATATATTTGTACGCTCGTCTCGGCAAAATTCTAGTGTATCTACTTAATGGGAAAGTAGATATGCGGGAAGGAAAGCCGCGACGAGAAGACAAGGACATATATATGTGTATGTCGTATCAACGAAATCCTAGTATATTTATTTGAATGGGAAAATAAATATACGGTGTGGTGAGTTGAATCGGACGTTAAGAATATACGATCGAACGACAAAATCTTAGCATATTTGTTTAAATGGGAAAACAAATGTGTGGCAAAGTGAGTCGGGTCGAGGATTGAAATATATATTATATCGAGCGATGCGATCTTAAGTATAATTATTTAAATGGGAAAATAATTATATGTTAAGTGAAGTCGAGTCGATGATAATAAGATACAAGTTATGGAAATATTAACAAGAGTAATATATAACTTGTAACACAAAGGGTAATGTAACGCCAACGAAACCTAGGATACACGCTTAATTAAACGGGATTTGGAACAACTTGTGGTCGGGAGTTGGGTGTACAACTTGCCAAGGCACATGCACTATAGGAATAGTGACTTATACGTTTAGGACGTTGTAGGTGCAAGACCACCCTTTGCTATTCACCTTATTGAGCCAGACGCAGTTACAGGTGAGTTTCACGGCCCCATTTTAAACCATTTTTACGTTTTCCGGGGAAAGATATGTTAGGGATAGTGTTTGACGGATTTAATACTTGAGGTGTGACCGCCACTCGGGGTTGAGTCCTCGCCTCTATAATCATTTGTTCAGGGAATTGAAACCGGAGGAATATTCGAATAGTACTATTGGTGCCTGACAAGGCCCACCCCTAATCGATAGCGTCGATTATGCATTAGGTTATGCCTGGGGTGCAAATATTCTGAACTTAAGTCGTGGGAAACCGAGTAACGACTTGGAGCGGGGCACAATTATTATATGTCTTGGTTTGATTATAGTCTCAAGTAGATTTATAGGAATTTGCAACTCCTATATATTGTCATAACATGGTATTCCCAAGTATTCAAGTTTTAGAAACTGAAAACCTGTGAACTCACCAATATATTTATATTGACGAAACTTTTTAAACATATCTTTCAGGTAATTAGAAGATGAAAGATCAAGCAGGCAGGGTCGGGAAATCTCCAATGCAAACGTCGAGCTTTTGTGGGGTTTCACCTTTATTTCCCAAGGCATTTGGGATATATTTGAGAAACCTCTAAGTTTATTTCAAAAACAATTATCTTTTGTGTAATGTTTGAAAACTAATTCGACGTCATAATAAATGACCCATTTTCTTTAAATTACTTGTGTTTAGCCATAACCTTGACTTTATGCTTTTGAACCGTCGCGCCACGTGTTTCCGCCTTTGTCGTGGTGTGACAACGAGACACACTTTTTTCCTTGTAAAAATTCAACAACGTACAATAAGAAGTTTATATCATAGATATACGTGTGGGCGGCGATGGTGGTATAAGAAAGGATGGGCGACTGTGTTAAAATAATGTGTTGGAAGATTGGGCTCTCTAATTCAATTACTAGCTATTGGGCTTGGGCTCAGTTTTGATTATTTATTTTTAGCCCAGTAACATTTGTGGGTTTAATGGTTGTTTAGTCGGTTGGACTGGAAGTTGGTTATTGGACTTATTCGTTGAACTGGTTCAATTACTTAAATTGTGTTTGTTAAGTGTGTTTTCTCACACAGATCGTTGACGTGGCTATTGTTGTAGCTGTTGGATTAAATCATTTCTGATCGTTGGATATGCAAGTGGCTGGGAACTCGAGCTCAGTATATAAGGGGTTCTCTGTGTACGAGTTGATACTTTCGTTCATTTTTCATTTTGTGTAGTCTTTCTCTTTCATTTTAGGGTTTGTTTCTGTAAGTCTGTACTGCTTCATTTCCCTGTATTTTCATCATCTTTGATCTGCTGATCTTAACAATCAGCAGATCTTAGTGTATTGTATGTTTGGTTTAGATCTCAGTATTTGCTGAGATCATATTGGGATTGGGGGGTACTTTTTAGGTTGGTTAAATAAGATCTTGGTCACCTTGTTTTGTCGCCTACATCTCTGTGTTTCTGAGTTTGTGTATGTATTGTTTGTGTTGTTTGTTGGTTATACAAGTCAAACCCTAAAATTCTACATGGTATCAGAGCCAGGTTCTTGATCTTAGTGTCTTTTGTCTTCCGCTGTTGTCTTTGGTGTCTTGTGTTTAAAAGATCTGGTCTAAAATAATAGATCTGGTCTTTTGGTTGTTTTAGATAGTAGATCTGGTCTTGACAATAGATCTGGTCTATTATCCTTTTGTCTTGGGGATTCTTTGTTGAACAGGTGTTCTAGGTCAACCATTGTTGGCAAAGGGAGTTCATTGGTGCTGATTGGATTGGAATTTATTGCTTCAATTGCACCCATAATCCAACACCCTAAGTGAAGGTGTTGATTGTGGGTATTGGCGAAACCCTAACTTGGGTTCCCCCTCACTGCGAGATTGTTCTGTGTTATTCTTTGTCTTGTTGTGTTTAGAGGCAGCTGACTGGGTTAGGTGGACCGGTATTTGAGCCGACTACTTGGTGTCTTGTTTGGTTTTCTTGGTTGTTCTGTGTTTTCTTTTATATTGTGTCTATATAAGTATTATATATAGATAATAAGGGACTCCTGTGTTAAGATCTGGGTGGACACCAATGAGTGATGAATCCACTATCTGACCCCTGACACAGCTTCGTCCTATTAGGGTTATATTGTTCATCTATCTTGTTTCGTGATCTTTGTTCTTTTGTGATTGTGTTCTGTGTTCCTTTTGTCTGGTTTCAATATGGTTGATGGTGTTGTTGGTCATCCATCAGGAGGATCCAATCCTCCTGGTGGTGATGTGTCTGGTGGAACTCTTGTTAGTAAATTGGATATTAGTGATCCATTGTTTCTTCATCCTAGTGATACTTCTAGTTTGTCTATAATCAGTATTAAACTAAAGGGTTCAGAAAATTACTCTGTATGGTCTAAATCTATGAAACTTGCTTTACAGGGTAAAAATAAGTTGGGTTTTATTGATGGAACATGTGTTAAATCTATTGATAATGAGGTCTTAGCTGGTCAATGGGATAGATGTAATTCAGTGGTGTTATCTTGGTTGATTAATTCTGTTTGTGAAGAGTTGTATTTAGGGCAGGTTTTTTCTGATAGTGCTAGGGATGTTTGGCTTGACCTAAGAGAAACTTATGATAGAATTGATGGTTGTGTTATGTTTAACTTGCATCAAAAAATAAATGGGATAACCCAGAGTGGTAGTTCTGTGTCTGAGTATTATAACAAGTTAAACACTATGTGGAAGCAATTTAATTCTATTGTTCAATTGCCTGTCTGTACTTGTCAAGCCTCTAAGGAATTCAATGAGTTTAATTGTCTTATTAAGCTCATGCAGTTCCTGATGGGACTTGATGAGATTTATCAACCTGTTAGAACTACACTGTTGACCAGTGATCCACTACCCTCAGTAAAGACTGCCTTTGCTGTTGTATCCAGGGAAGAGTCTCATAGAGGCTCAAGTAGTGGATCAAAGTCAACAAATGTTTCTTTTGTATCTAGGTCTAATCAAGCATCTGATAATAGGAAAGGGTTCACAAGGGGACCCAATCCTAATCTTAAATGCACTCACTGTAATAGGATTGGACACACTATTGAAAGGTGTTTTGAAATTGTTGGATACCCAACAAATAATCAAAGAAGGACTGGTAATCAAACTGGAAGTCAGTTTAATAATAGAAACAGTAATAATAGAACTCAAACCAGTTGGAAAACAAATGTGTCCAATGCTAGTAACAATGTGAGTGCAAATGTCTCTTCTGGTTCACCTTTTACTTCTGAACAGATCACTAAGTTGATGAGTCTGATAAGTGAGAAGTCTGAAGGAGACCCTCAGAGTTCTAAAGTAGGAGGTGAGTCAGTGGTTGTTAATGGTTTCTCTAGTATGACTGTTTTGTCAAAAATTGCTAAATTGTTCAAAAACTTCTCAAATTGTTCTCGTATGTTAAAATTGGCTCTATTTTTTGGATGGATAATGGATTCTGGTGCCAACCAGCACATGGTAGGAAGTGATGAACATCTAATTAATAGTATAGATGTAACTAAGTACAATATGGAAGTTAAACATCCTAATGGTACTAATGCTAGGGTAACTAAAATTGGTGATATTAAACTAGCTAATGGTGTCATTCTGCATGATGTTCTCTTTATTCCTGATTATTGTGTTAACCTGGTGTCCATACATAAACTTGCAAAAGATAATAAACTAGATGTGTTGTTTAATGAACATAAGTGTTTTGTTCAGGATTCCAAGTCAAGGAAAGTCCTGGTGACTGGTAGACAGCAGGATGGTCTATATTTTGTTGGTAAAAATGTTAATTTTAGTAATGTTTGCTTTAATAGTGTTACTGAGCACAGTCTTTGGCACAGTAGACTTGGACATCCATCCAGTCAAGTCTTAGCTGTCTTAAAAGATAGTTTGAATGTTGGAGAGTCTGATTCTGAGCCTTGTGAGGTATGTCACAAGGCTAAACAAGTTAGGGTACATTTCCCTCTTAGTGATCATAAGTCAAAAGATATAGGAGATCTTGTACATCTTGATGTATGGGGGCCCTATAAGGTCACTAGTAGGGAAGGTTTTAGGTTCTTTCTTACTGTGGTTGATGATTATTCAAGGTCTGTTTGGGTTTATTTGTTGAAGTCTAAGTCTGAAGTATTTGAAAATCTTGTCAGTTTCTATGAACTTGTTAAAACTCAGTTTACTAAAAGAATTAAAGTGTTTAGGAGTGATAATGGAACTGAGTTCATAAATAAACAAGTTAGTAATTTCTGTAATCAAAATGGTATTCTACATCAAACATCCTGTGCATACACTCCACAACAAAATGGTGTTGTGGAGAGAAAACACAGGCATCTCTTAAACACAGCTAGGGCTCTACTCTTTCAGAGTAGTGTGCCTTTGAGTTTTTGGTCTAATTGTGTGCTTACTGCTGCTTATTTGATTAACAGGATACCTTCATCTGTTTTAAATGGTAACCTATGAGTTGATATATGGGTTCCCCCCCGAACTTAATCACTTGAGAAATTTTGGATGTTTATGTTTTAAAACCAATTTAGATGATCCAGATAAACTTTGTAGTAGGGCTAATAAAAGTGTTATGATAGGTTATTCTTTTGTTAAAAAAGGTTATAAAATTTTGGATTTAGAAACAAAAAAATTTGAGTTTTCAAGGGATATTAAATTTTATGAAAACATTTATCCTTTTTAAAACTGACCATAAACAACTTGTTTATGAAAAATTTAATCATCTAAATTTCTTTGATAATTTTGAAAGTGAAATTTCTTCAAGTGATGAACAAAATCAATTTTTTAAAAACCTTCCCAATGATGAAGGGGAACCTGCTGATATTCATGATCACTCACCTGGGAGACAATTAGATGACTCTCCCAGGAACACTAGTGATGTAGATCAGGGTAACACTTGTGATCAGCAACCTAGTTGTTCCTCAGGAAGAGGGACTGATTGCACTGGGTTAGAGGGATCATATGATGAGTTAAGGACTCCTGAGGGAAGTAGGTCTGTTAGACAGTCTGGTAGAGAGTCTGTGTTACCTAGAAAATTTAGTGATTATGTGTTAGATGGTAAAGTGAAGTATGGTGTTGAGAAAGTTGTTAATTATTCTCATTTGTCTTTTGAAAATATGTGCCTTGTATCTAATATTAATAAGTCTTTGGAACCCACATCTTACATTCAAGCTTCTAAAGATCCTCATTGGATAGAAGCTATGAATTCTGAGATGGAAGCTTTACACAGAAACAATACCTGGATTGTTTCTGATCTGCCCCTGGTAGAAAAGCTATTGGGTGTAAATGGGTATACAAAATAAAGTATAAGTCAAATGGTGAAATTGATAGATACAAAGCTAGGTTAGTTGCTAAAGGTTACAACCAAAGAGAAGGGTTGGATTTTGGGGAGACATTTTCTCCTGTGGTCAAAATGGTAACTGTGAGAACAGTTATCAGTTTGGCTGTTCATAATAATTGGACTCTATTTCAGTTAGACATAAACAATGCCTTTTTGTATGGGTCAATAACTGAAGAAATATATATATGCATTTACCAGAAGGATATGCTTCTGGGAATGAGTCTAAGGTTTGCAAGCTTGTTAAATCCTTATATGGATTAAAACAAGCTCCTAGGAAGTGGAATGAGAAACTTGTTGAAGTGTTAAAAGCTATTGGTTTCATTCAGAGTGTATGTGATCATTCCATGTTTGTTAAGTCTTCTAGTGATGTTTTTATTGTGTTGTTAGTATATGTTGATGATATAGTGATTACTGGAAATAGTAAAACTGAAATAGATCATGTTAAAACACTATTAAAAGAGAGTTTTCAAATAAAAGATCTAGGGAAGTTGAAATACTTCCTTGGCATAGAAGTCTTATATTCGGATGAAGGTGTTTGTCTTAACCAAAGAAAATACTGTCTAGATTTGTTAAGTGAGTATGGTTATTGTGACAACCGGCAAATTTCGTACAACGATTAACGTGATTCTAATCATGTTTTAGAAATAATTAACATGGTTTAAGGTTAATTATGGTTAGTTGAGCTAATATGAGTCCTACGATGTCCTTTTGAAAGTTCGTTGAAGTCTTGATGCCTTTAAAGAAAGACTTCGCGTGTTTAACGTAACGAACTGACATCAGCAAAAATTTGTCAAACTGAAATAACATAAGCTTATTCTATGAAAATACGACACGTATTTACTATCGATGCGAACGGATGTGAAATCGGCATGGTAAACGGCCAAAAACGCAGTGTTTTGGAGAACGCGGAGAGGAACTGACGTGGGATTCGAACGTCAAAACACGTGGTTTTAACCGTTATCGAGCTTTCGGAATAATTATTTATTATAAATAATGTTTCTTGTTGAATTTCGAAAGTTATCGGATCGTTTAAATGAAGGATAACACAATCGATCTAATTAACGTGATTTAAACGCGTGTGTCGAACGTACATGTCTAATGTCGAATATAGTTATATTTTTGCTCGATTTAGTTATGTTTTACATTACGAACGTTTCCGACTTGTTTTATTATTATTTTTAGAGCCGGAAATAAAACCGAGCCTTAAGACGTTATAACGAGTTCGTGCACGCGGTGTTCACCTACCAAGAAACCCTACCTATAAAAACCACACTCCTTCTCCTTCCTTCTCATTTCCATCAGCCGCAGCCCCCTCTCTCTCTCTCTACTCTCTCTCTAAAAATCTGCATCTCTCTCTCTACCCTTACACTCACCCGCCACCTCCCTCCCTCTCCCTATGGCAGCGATCGGCCGCCACCACCATGGGTGGTGGCTGTGCGGTGGTTTCAGGTCCGATAATGGACAAAAACAGCAGTGGCGCGTAGGTTTTAGCCCAAAACGGGCTGTAAAGGCAGTATAATGGTGGATCGTGGCTCGTTTGGGAAGGATCTGACGAGTGGTGGTGGTTCTCGTGGGTCTAGAAGGGTCGGTGGTGGTGGTACGAGTTGAATGGTGGCCGATCAGCTTGGATCTAGGGGTTTCGAGTGGTTTGTGAGGTGGAGGCGGCCTGTTATGTTGGTGTTGGGTCTCAAAAGTCGGGTTCGGGTGCCTTTGAATGGCCGAAGGTTGTGGTCAGGTAGTGGTGGTCCGATGGTGAGTTGGTTGTGGCTCGGGATGGTGGTTACTTACAGAGATGGTTGTAGGTTGTGGTCCGGCGGATTATGGCGGTTCAAGGCGTTAAACACAAGGGTTTCAGATCAAGGGATTAGTTCGAGTGTGGGTTCGTGTTCGGGTCAGATCTGCCTCGGGTCAGGTCTGGCTCGATTCGCGTCTTGTTTTCGAGTTCTAGTCATGGGTCAAGGATGGTAGTCTCGGGTCAGATCCGGGTCAGATCTGGTCAACCTTGCTCACGGATTAGGTTTCGGGTACGGATAAACACGGGTCAACCCCGGTCAAACTGAGTCAAGCTCGGTCAGCTGGTCAACGGGTCAGACCGAGTCAACTCGGTCAAACATGTCGACTCGGTTGAACACGTCGTTCTAGACGCATCAAGTCGCGCGCGCACGTTTTGGTATAATTATTTGTGTTTACTTTGCATTGCATATTATAATTATAAACACAAATAAAACCGGAGTTTAACTCGCGAACGGACCGAAAATAATAAACAGAAAGTATAAGTCGGATGTTCGGTTTCGTATATTAGCGTGACATGGTTAATTATCGGACTTAAATTGTGTATATTTTTATAAATAGTAAAATTTATATAATTGTCGAAACGTATAAAGTCTCGTGGATTGAGATTGCGGATAAATGAATTTGACGTCTTGTGATTTGAAATTGATTTTGGGAAATTGTAGACAACTTGTATTGTCTGGTTTATACAAAAACAGAGGGAACTCTGCCAAAATTTTTATAAATCCGAAGCGCAAAGGCGTTATTGTGGTGCGTCTTTATTAACTATTTTCAAGTGTTTGACAAGACTAATTTGATACAAAATCGTGATATTTTAACGAAGAGTATTGGAAACAATAATAGTCGATCATGAACAATATTAGCAAAACAAATATATAGTTTTGTCAAGCGTCAATTGTGTCAACTTCAATGGTTTTTGGTAACCAAAACATTGTTAAATGTACGGATTTGAAATACGTAGACGCTTAACTTATTGGGGAAAAATTATTTGAAAGTAATGTTTTGAAAGCACTTAAAACACTCGGATTTTGTGAAAAGAAATAACAAATGTTATTAAACGGATTTTAATAACTACATTATATTTCCGCAAGGTATATTTTCCGAAAATAATTATACAAGACGATCATATTATCTGGTTTACGAGACAAGCTATGACTCGGGATGAGTTATACGTTTCGTGACATTAGTCCAACATGGTTTACACACGAATAGTAACAGGTGCGCGACTTGGGTACTATGTCGTATGTGAACTCATGAATTATGATAAGTCACGATCGGTTCGTCGAGTTAAAACACTTAAAGACTCGGGTTAGTACACACGAGTCAAGATAGTTGAATAAACTATCTTTTAACCGGAAAATAAGCTAGGCTTATATATGATAGACTTTAAGGTGTCCTTTATTGATAAATAGGGCACGAGGAAGTCGGTCAAAGCTTTGGGTTTTATTTGCTAGCTAAGCATGGAAATTAAGGTGAGTTTCACGGCCCCATTTTACTGTTTTAACTGGGGGAAAGATATGTTTGTCAAAAGTTATCACATGTTGAAATGTTTTCAAAGGTTAAAATGTGATGAGTGGCATGATGAGTACTTGAGTTTTTGGTCGCCACTCGGGGTTGGGTCCTCGCTACTGTAACCATTAATTCAGGTAAATGAAACTAAAGGAATATTTGGATAGTACTATTGGTGCCTGACGAGGCCCACCTCTGGTTGATAGCGTCAACCCGGTAAAGACAAGAGGTGCACATATTCTGAACTTAAGTCGTTGGGTTCCGAGAGACGACTTGGAGCGGGGCATATTTATTAGTCTTGGTTTGGTTATGGGACTCAGGGGATTGCTTATCATCATAGTTTGTAGGAGCTAGCTACTCCATACAAAGGCCACAAAATGTGCTGGATTTGCACAGGATGTAAAAATGTCGTATATACGAAACTAAAACCTGTGAACTCACCAATATTTTATATATTGACGTCTTTTTAAACATATCTTTCAGGTAACTAAGTGTTGAACAGGTATGCGGCTAGTACGGTGGAATTTGGGATGTCGGACACTGGTTGGGGGTTTCATCTATTGTTACCATCGGGTTGGGACATAAACGGAAACACCCCACATTAAAACTTAATGTTTGTGGTTTTAAGTAATGTTTGAAACCAGGTACTCCTTCCCGACATCTTAATATAATGATCTTTTCTAATTAAATATAGTTTGTGTTAATCTTGACTTTGATATGCTTTCGAGCGTCGCGCCACGTGTTTCCGCCATTGGCGTGGTGTGACAGAAGTGGTATCAGAGCCAAGGTTATAGCGAACTAGTATTTTGAAAAATCTAGACTATAGCCGGTTTTGGCTCGAAACAAAGTTTTCAAAAATAAAACACAACGAAATATTTTTAGAAAAGAAAGAAAATTGTACATGGATTGTACAAGGGGAAATTCCGATCGACTAGCCATGTGTGTCAATATATAAAATGTTAGAAAATAAGGATATGAATGTTTAAATTGTGTAGAGATCCGATTTTCTAACTAGTGCTAGTTAATGCATATAAGTAGTACAGATAGCTTGCCTATAAGGATATCGTCTCACACTTCACTTTAGTCCGCACTTTTGCATCGATTACCGATATCGACAAGCGGGAAGGACAAGCGGTGGTCTACGACGAACTCACCCGCTTACCTGCGGACGGGATGATCGGAAGGGCTAACCTTTATCGTGCTTGTGGACGTTGTCGTGTTGCTGATGTTGTGAAGGCGAAGCTAGTCTAGGTCCTTTATTGTGTGAAGTCTTTGTTTTGGATCAGGAAGCTCGGAACTAGCGGGCACCAAAATTACCTGGCAACACCGATTATCATTGCGGGTGCACACGTAATAATAACTTGTGGTGCACGGTAACCTAGGTGGGCGCTAGGGCTGGGGTTGGTGATCACTCCTTGTCTTGTCTATTCTTGTACTGTAGGGTCAGTCTTAGCTTTTGATTGGCCAACGGGTTTAAAAGGGAGGTCTTGTTGATATCCCTTGATTTCGATCCTCGCAAACTGAATGAGCTTTCTTCAGCATTACCTCTAAGGTACGAACACGGAAGAGCTCGAACGTCTACTTCATATGAGTAATCTGACGTAAAACCCTCGCATCGGATAGGGACAGGAGATGAAAACTTCCTTGTATAGGAGTTGAATGCCTCCACTCAAAGTTCCTCAAAGGAGCGGACATACGAGGATGCACTGCCTACCAAAGAGATGAATGCTTGGTACGATGCGTGGAATGCTAAACTTGGAACCGAGTGAAGACTTAGGGTGCGTCCCTGCAAAACCAGTGCGTTTTGAGCACGGGACCCTGTGTGGATCAGTATTGAGATTAGTTGCCCGTGTGCTGCTGTATTATTATTGTGAGTAAGTCATTCTTGATCAAACACATGCCCAAGTTGTCTTCGAGGGTCAGGCGTTCTTTCCCCTATTGGAGGGCAGAATCGTCCTTGCTGAGTTAATAGGCTTGATCATCTTTATCTAGAAGGCATGATAGCCCCCGTCTAAATCAACAATGTCGAATCGGCAAGATCCTAGTATATTTATTTAATGGGAAAATAAATGTATGGTAAAGTGAGCCGAGTCGGGTGTTGAAAACGAAATATCGATCGGCAAGATCCTAGTATATTTATTTAATGGGAAAATAAATGTATGGTAAAGTGAGCCGAGTCGGGTGTTGAAAGCGAAATATCGATCGGCAAGATCCTAGTATATTTATTTAATGGGAAAATAAATATATGGTAAAGTGAGCCGAGTCGGGTGTTGAAAGCGAAATATCGATCGGCAAGATCCTCGTATATTTATTTAATGGGAAAATAAATATATGGTAAAATGAGCCGAGTCGGGTGTTGAAAACGAAATGTCGAATCGACAAGACCCTAGTATAATTATTTAATGGGAAAATAATTATACGGTAAAGTGAGTCGAGTCGATGGTCGTAAAATACAATGTCGAATCGACAAGACCCTAGTATAATTATTTAATGGGAAAATAATTATACGGTAAAGTGAGTCGAGTCGATGGTTGTAAAATGTAGTGTCGAATCGACAAGATCCTAGTATAATTATTTAATGGGAAAATAATTATACGGTAAAGTGAGTCGAGTCGATGGTTGTAGAATGTAATATCGAATCGACAAGATCATAGTATATTTATTTAATGGGAAAATAAATATATGGAACGGTGAGTCGAGTCGATTATGGGAAAAATGACATCTCGACTGACAAGATCCTAGTATAACTACTTAATGGGAAAGTAATTATATGGTAAAGTGAGTCGAGTCGGAGACGATTTTATCCAAGTCAGTTAATATATATGGAGACATACATATATATTGAATATAAGGTCACGACGTGCGTTTTGCGACTGAATTCGTCATAATACTCGGGGAGTGAAACCACATTTCGGGAGCCGAAATCGTGAAGCGTGTGACTCGAAATTGTTAAGTGTCACAGAACGCTTTGGCTGACATTGAAATCCCCCTCGAAAATCAAATAACGGACTACTGGAAGTGGTCATGTTATTCTGTCAACTAAACTTACCCATGGGACGGCAATTCCATTGCTCATGTTGCAATGTTGAACGTCCGCTACCCTCGTCAGGACGACGAGACTGGTTGTTTATTTGGGGTGGCAATTGATGCGAAGTGTTTTCCATCAATCCCCATAGATATTGAGACGTTGCGTCCCTTTGTCACGGTGTTTTATAAACTAAGGTTGCGAGATCCATTCGTCATGGACAATGTGACTTGTCTAATCTCTTGTCATATTTCGAAACTCTCACTGCATGGCCTATCAGGAAGAAAGTTCGCTGGCCTCGCTTAAGTGTCGGAGAGGCATTTCAGTTGATGACTATCGGTGCTAGGGCCAAAATAACATGCAAGAGGACCCTAATGAGAAGGATGACTCGGCTGAATTGCCAGAGTCTGTATCGTTTTTATTTTATCATGGTGTCTCGATAAATCATGATCCTTCTACCTCTACTATTCTTGTTGTGACCAGTATTTTGATATTGGAAAGGATGTAGGTTGGTTACTAGGTCCTATGGATGCTATTTACCACAAATCTAATATCTACGATGAGTCTAAGGCTCCCACCGAGCCTAATGTTGCTCCTGCTGTAATTGTTCTATGGCCCAAGCAAATCATGTCATCGTTGCCGAGAGTGTAGCTCATACGGAATGTATTGAGGATGTTTTTATGGCTTTTGTCGAGTTTGATGTTGCTGTGGTTTCGAAGGCTCCTGCCAAGATCATTGGCATTGACATAGATATCTCTAAGACCCTTGCCAAGCCGCTATGACCATGTTTGTGTCACGGCGGAGTTTGTTCCTGTTAACTCCATTTTCTTTGAGGTCTTCGTTGAACCGCTCGTTATCATTCCCTAGCTCCTGCCAAGAATGGTTCTCAAGCTTGGGTCGAGCCTGTCAATGCTGCAGTTGCCATTATTCGAGTGACTTATATCGAGCATACAGTCATTCTCCCTAAGGACGATATCGGCTTGATAAGTCTACTAAATTATGTGGAACCCATCGTTCCCATTTCTTGTATGATGACGGATGCCCTTATCAACCCAATTGTTCCCACCAATGAGCCTATGGAGTATAGGTTGCTGCTGAGGATACGAATATGGATTCTGTCACCATAAGTGAGCTGAAACGCACCGGGGTGCGTGCTCACCGTGATGGAGCTTCTTGTAAGTTATGCATAGCGGACTCGCTAGGTTGTGTGTCATCCTGCTGTTTTGAATTCATGTTGTGGCGTTACCCCTGGCGATTGTACATCCTTGTAGTTGCACGGTTTTGCCGACTGCATATCCATGTGGTTGCGTTTCGCTGTCGACGATGCACCTCCGTGGTTGTGCTGCTCCTGATGCAGTATTCCGTTGTTGATGTGTTCGCGGACGTGTCGCGATCATTGTCGTGTTATCCCTACTGTCGTAATGTGTCGTGAACGTATTGCTACAATTGTTGGATTGACTTGATGATGTGATAACTTGTCGTTTGTTTCACTCTTGGTTCCCTCGGGATAAAGACATTACCCCAAACACACGTTGCTGTTGTTATGTTGCTGAGTGGTTATGTAGTGTCGCCATCGATAATGTGGGAATTCGGGTGTCTAACGGACTTTCCAGTAGTCGTACTAAGACACTCTGGTCCTAGTGTTAGCACATGTATCCCTCTAAAGTTCGAATCTCGTAGTTTGAGTAATTGACCGAATCATGTGTCGACCTCTTTATATGCTCGCGTGTCTCGTGAGCATTACCTCTTCAAAATCTAAGGCATCAGTGACGCCAGGTCCAGCCTTAACCTTTTACGCGCCTTTTGGTCGACTAACCACTCTCGAATCATGTCGGAAGGAAATCCCATGATCCACACATGACGGGGTGAGCCTCGTCTTTGCGATAAAGGGATTTCGAATACATCTCGAACTTGAAGGTATCGAGTAAATGTGAGCGATATTATGACCCATACCTTTGGGCTAGTAAGAGTTGAAAGACTCAATTTATTATTGCTCATCCCAGTGGATTCGTTTGACATCATACCCGCCAACGTGTCATGCCGATGACTGCGGGAATAACAGTGTGGACCCACCCACGGCGAGTGCATTGGTGGAGTCCCCGGTACATGATTCGGAGGTCTTATGAAACCCTGAATCTAGAAGGGCATGTAGCATTGTCTACTCTATAAGGGTACTACCCTACCGTGTTGAGGTGGATGATCGACTCAGCCGCTCGATTAATGTTGTTATTCTTCTGATGGTAGGTTTATCTTGTCTTGGTGTCGTTGCGTAGATTCTTGGGATAGTGGAACCCTTTCGACCTTGGGTCGGTACGGGTGTTCCCAGTTATTTTTCAGTAGCATTGCTCGCGCTAGAGCAAAATCCCCTGTCCTCGACAGACACTGTTGGAGACGCCATAGTGATATGAGCTACCAGGTCAGTGCGTTTAGTAACTGACTAATCAAGATGAGATCGAAAGCTTACGCATTGCACCCAGTTGTGTGACTACCTGAGTCGTTGAATGGGATGCCTTATGGGAAGGCTCAAGACTACTTCTTGTGGGGCGATCTAGGTCGTTTGTTTGTTTTAAGTGACGGCTTTGGCGTATGAAGTTGCCAAGCCCCACACGTGGAATGTGTGCCGAATGCATTCATCTATGACTCGATTTCACCTCTTACCTTGAAAGATCCCGAAAGATGGAATATTTGGCGAGTAAGGGATTCCAGTTTTAGGACTCCTTTCACTCGATCACTGCATAGTATCGGATAGTCAATTCGAGGGAGAGCGTCCTGCATTGTTCAGAATTGACTTACTAGGTTGCTAATAACGATAGGACACCAGTGCTCGTGAGGCACATATAGCAGGACAAGCACTGGGTACCTTCGTTTTGGGTAGTTACCAATGCTCTGCTTACCGTCTCGAGGAAACCAACATGTTGAGATGTTGTCAAGACCCTATCCCCTGTTTGTTACGGCAACCATATTATGATGATTCATATACATCATCCTTATGTTGACCAATGTGATGAGGTGATGTGAGCCTCTAGACATTTGTGTTTAAGTCGGCTTAATTCTCGCGGATTGTGGAACTGTGCGGCCGTATGTCGAACATACACTGTCTACTGTCTGGGGAAACTGAGGGGCAAAGGTGACGCAAAACTTTCGACCTCCATCAGTCCATATTAGGCGTCCTAGTACCACTAACCACAATCGCTCATGCGGAAAGGTTGTGAGTTAGTGCATAGCGGATTTCAGTCCAGGTGAGGACACAGGAACACCATCCGCTACTATAAACAACCTTGAGCGTCCTCGAGAATGTCGACTTCTCTGTAATCCAGTAAGATCACCCGGTTAGGGAGATTTAAACGAGCGAACCTAATGGTCTTGTCGCCTGGGGTGTCCAGTGGCTGTGATGAGACACAGGCAATGATCGATCGATGTTTGGAACCTTCTCATCCCCTACTCGTTTGTAGTTATAATATGAGGCATACGGACAGCCACCTATACTCTTGGAGAGTTGTGGCTAGACACTAGGTGTCAACTTTCACAATATCGGACTTTAGTAGTTATCCTACCTCAGGGTTCGCCAAACCTTGAACGCAAGTCTGGGATACTCAATTTGAGATGAGTATGGATTACCATTCTCGAACGAATGAATTATTGTCCTGGACGGAAGTGTCCTGTGTGATACGATTAGTGTCTGTGGCAAATCAAATTCGTGAACTTCATCGCCAAAATTTCCTATGTGATAGGAATTATCACCCCAGTGTTCGGGGTGTACTGCTCGAAGTCCTCTGGAGGGCATACGGGTACGTCTCTAGTACATTGAATGACAGATAGAGATATACACATGATCTGGCGTGAGTTCAAGAGATGACCAGCGAATCTGGTAGATTCAAATCTTCTTGAATAAGTGGCCAAACCGATCGGGAAGTCGTGCTAACAAGGAGTTAGCCTTAGGAACTTCAAATCGGTATAGGACCTTGCTGAGTGTTATACTCTGAAAGGGTGTTGTTAAGCACGAAAACTGTAACGGAGTGACTTCGCTTAGTACTCCAGTGACTCGGATATGTCAGTTAAAATTGGCCTTGCAACGAACAAGCTCGAACTATCGCAAGAACTAGTGGGACTCCTGATGAATCTCGCAAGTCTGGCCTGAGGCAGCATTGTCAATTCCTCGACCGACAGAACTCAGGTTGACGCAAAGCTCTACTATTTCGGGAAAACCGATATTTGTGCCGGATTTCGATATCCAAGAGCTCGGTCGTGGCCGGCTCATGACATTGTGCTCGTTAGAACGCTAAGCGTGAACTTGGGTTCACGTAGAAAAGAGGTAATCGTGTGAGTCGCAAACATCCCGCCCTGTTCAAGGATACTGACGTATCGGATGACTTGAACTGAATTCCGGGACGGAATTCTCTTAACGGGGGGAGAATGTGACAATCGGCAAATTTCGTACAACGATTAACGTGATTCTAATCATGTTTTAGAAATAATTAACATGGTTTAAGGTTAATTATGGTTAGTTGAGCTAATATGAGTCCTACGATGTCCTTTTGAAAGTTCGTTGAAGTCTTGATGCCTTTAAAGAAAGACTTCGCGTGTTTAACGTAACGAACTGACATCAGCAAAAATTTGTCAAACTGAAATAACATAATCTTATTCTATGAAAATACGACACGTATTTACTATCGATGCGAACGGATGTGAAATCGGCGTGGTAAACGGCCAAAAACGCAGCGTTTTGGAGAACGCGGAGAGGAACTGACGTGGGATTCGAACGTCAAAATGCGTGGTTTTAACCGTTATCGAGCTTTCAGAATAATTATTTATTATAAATAATGTTTCTTGTTGAATTTCGAAAGTTATCGGATCGTTTAAATGAAGGATAACACAATCGATCTAATTAACGCGATTTAAACGCGTGTGTCGAACGTACATGTCTAATGTCGAATATAGTTATATTTTTGCTCGATTTAGTTATGTTTTACATTACGAACGTTTCCGACTTGTTTTATTATTATTTTTAGAGCCGGAAATAAAACCGAGCCTTAAGACGTTATAACGAGTTCGTGCACGCGGTGTTCACCTACCAAGAAACCCTACCTATAAAAACCACACTCCTTCTCCTTCCTTCTCATTTCCATCAGCCGCAGCCCCCTCTCTCTCTCTACTCTCTCTCTAAAAATCTGCATCTCTCTCTCTCTCTACCCTTACACTCACCCGCCACCTCCCTCCCCCTCCCTATGGCAGCGATCGGCCGCCACCACCATGGGTGGTGGCTGTGCGGTGGTTTCAGGTCCGATAATGGACAAAAACAGCAGTGGCGCGTAGGTTTTAGCCCAAAACGGGCTGTAAAGGCAGTATAATGGTGGATCGTGGCTCGTTTGGGAAGGATCTGACGAGTGGTGGTGGTTCTCGTGGGTCTAGAAGGGTCGGTGGTGGTGGTACGAGTTGAATGGTGGCCGATCAGCTTAGATCTAGGGGTTTCGAGTGGTTTGTGAGGTGGAGGCGGCCTGTTATGTTGGTGTTGTGTCTCAAAAGTCGGGTTCGGGTGCCTTTGAATGGCCGAAGGTTGTGGTCAGGTAGTGGTGGTCCGATGGTGAGTTGGTTATGGCTCGGGATGGTGGTTACTTACAGAGATGGTTGTAGGTTGTGGTCCGGCGGATTATGGCGGTTCAAGGCGTTAAACACAAGGGTTTCAGATCAAGGGATTAGTTCGAGTGTGGGTTCGTGTTCGGGTCAGATCTGCCTCGGGTCAGGTCTGGCTCGGTTCGCGTCTTGTTTTCGAGTTCTAGTCATGGGTCAAGGATGGTAGTCTCAGGTCAGATCCGGGTCAGATCTGGTCAACCTTGCTCACGGATTAGGTTTCGGGTACGGATAAACACGGGTCAACCCCGGTCAAACTGAGTCAAGCTCGGTCAGCTGGTCAACGGGTCAGACCGAGTCAACTCGGTCAAACATGTCGACTCGGTTGAACACGTCGTTCTAGACGCATCAAGTCGCGCGCGCACGTTTTGGTATAATTATTTGTGTTTACTTTGCATTGCATATTATAATGATAAACACAAATAAAACCGGAGTTTAACTCGCGAACGGACCGAAAATAATAAACAGAAAGTATAAGTCGGATGTTCGGTTTCGTATATTAGCGTGACATGGTTAATTATCGGACTTAAATTGTGTATATTTTTATAAATAGTAAAATTTATATAATTGTCGAAACGTATAAAGTCTCGTGGATTGAGATTGCGGATAAATGAATTTGACGTCTTGTGATTTGAAATTGATTTTGGGAAATTGTAGACAACTTGTATTGTCTGGTTTATACAAAAACAGAGGGAACTCTGCCAAAATTTTTATAAATCCGAAGCGCAAAGGCGTTATTGTGGTGCGTCTTTATTAACTATTTTCAAGTGTTTGACAAGACTAATTTGATACAAAATCGTGATATTTTAACGAAGAGTATTGGAAACAATAATAGTCGATCATGAACAATATTAGCAAAACAAATATATAGTTTTGTCAAGCGTCAATTGTGTCAACTTCAATGGTTTTTGGTAACCAAAACATTGTTAAATGTACGGATTTGAAATACGTAGACGCTTAACTTATTGGGGAAAAATTATTTGAAAGTAATGTTTTGAAAGCACTTAAAACACTCGGATTTTGTGAAAAGAAATAACAAATGTTATTAAACGGATTTTAATAACTACATTATATTTCCGCAAGGTATATTTTCCGAAAATAATTATACAAGACGATCATATTATCTGGTTTACGAGACAAGCTATGACTCGGGATGAGTTATACGTTTCGTGACATTAGTCCAACATGGTTTACACACGAATAGTAACAGGTGCGCGACTTGGGTACTATGTCGTATGTGAACTCATGAATTATGATAAGTCACGATCGGTTCGTCGAGTTAAAACACTTAAAGACTCGGGTTAGTACACACGAGTCAAGATAGTTGAATAAACTATCTTTTAACCGGAAAATAAGCTAGGCTTATATATGATAGACTTTAAGGTGTCCTTTATTGATAAATAGGGCACGAGGAAGTCGGTCAAAGCTTTGGGTTTTATTTGCTAGCTAAGCATGGAAATTAAGGTGAGTTTCACGGCCCCATTTTACTGTTTTAACTGGGGGAAAGATATGTTTGTCAAAAGTTATCACATGTTGAAATGTTTTCAAAGGTTAAAATGTGATGAGTGGCATGATGAGTACTTGAGTTTTTGGTCGCCACTCGGGGTTGGGTCCTCGCTACTGTAACCATTAATTCAGGTAAATGAAACTAAAGGAATATTTGGATAGTACTATTGGTGCCTGACGAGGCCCACCTCTGGTTGATAGCGTCAACCCGGTAAAGACAAGAGGTGCACATATTCTGAACTTAAGTCGTTGGGTTCCGAGAGACGACTTGGAGCGGGGCATATTTATTAGTCTTGGTTTGGTTATGGGACTCAGGGGATTGCTTATCATCATAGTTTGTAGGAGCTAGCTACTCCATACAAAGGCCACAAAATGTGCTGGATTTGCACAGGATGTAAAAATGTGCTGGATTTGCACAGGATGTAAAAATGTCGTATATACGAAACTAAAACCTGTGAACTCACCAATATTTTATATATTGACGTCTTTTTAAACATATCTTTCAGGTAACTAAGTGCTGAACAGGTATGCGGCTAGTACGGTGGAATTTGGGATGTCGGACACTGGTTGGGGGTTTCATCTATTGTTACCATCGGGTTGGGACATAAACGGAAACACCCCACATTAAAACTTAATGTTTGTGGTTTTAAGTAATGTTTGAAACCAGGTACTCCTTCCCGACATCTTAATATAATGATCTTTTCTAATTAAATATAGTTTGTGTTAATCTTGACTTTGATATGCTTTCGAGCGTCGCGCCACGTGTTTCCGCCATTGGCGTGGTGTGACAGTTATCTAGGATGTAAGCCAGTTAGTGTTCCAATTGAGCAAAACTATAATTTGTCTATTAAAAATAACAAAGATGAAAAATACTTGGAAGATATAACTGGTTTTCAAAAGCTTATAGGTAAACTGATTTACTTGTCTTTGACCCGTCCTGATATAAGCTATTTCGTGCAATTCTTGAGTCAGTTTATGCATAAACCGACTCAAAATGTGCAAAGAATAGCTTTGAGACTACTTAGATATCTTAAGTTGTCTCCAGGAAAGGGAATTATGTTCAAAAAGGGTAGTGGCCTTGCTCTAACAGCATTTTCTGATGCTGACTGGGCTAAGTGCCTTGTTACCCGGAAATCTGTCACTGGGTTCTGCATATTTATTGGTGGTAATCTTGTGTCTTGGAAGAGTAAAAAACAGAACACAGTTGCTCGGTCTTCAGCAGAAGCTGAGTACCGAGCAATGTGCTCTACTACTTGTGAACTTGTTTGGATATCAAACTTGTTAAAAGAGTTAGGTGTTGAAGTTAAACTACCAATATCATTGTTTTGTGATAGTAAATCTGCTATCTCTATAGCAGAGAATCCTGTCTTTCATGATAGGACTAAGCATTTTGAGTTAGATTGGCATTTCTTAAGAGAAAAAATAAGTTCAGGGTTTGTTAGTGCTCTGAAAGTATCATCTAATCAGCAAGTTGCTGATATACTTACTAAAGGGTTGCCCAGTTCACAACATGAGTTTCTATGTACTAAACTTGGGCTTTCTAATATGTTTGGTAATTGAATTAAGGGGGGATGTTAAAATAATGTGTTGGAAGATTGGGCTCTCTAATTCAATTACTAGCTATTGGGCTTGGGCTCAGTTTTGATTATTTATTTTTAGCCCAGTAACATTTGTGGGTTTAATGGTTGTTTAGTCGGTTGGACTGGAAGTTGGTTATTGGACTTATTCGTTGAACTGGTTCAATTACTTAAATTGTGTTTGTTAAGTGTGTTTTCTCACACAGATCGTTGACGTGGCTATTGTTGTAGCTGTTGGATTAAATCATTTCTGATCGTTGGATATGCAAGTGGCTGGGAACTCGAGCTCAGTATATAAGGGGTTCTCTGTGTACGAGTTGATACTTTCGTTCATTTTTCCTTTTGTGTAGTCTTTCTCTTTCATTTTAGGGTTTGTTTCTGTAAGTCTGTACTACTTCATTTCCCTGTATTTTCATCATCTTTGATCTGCTGATCTTAACAATCAGCAGATCTTAGTGTATTGTATGTTTGGTTTAGATCTCAGTATTTGCTGAGATCATATTGGGATTGGGGGGTACTTTTTGGGTTGGTTAAATAAGATCTTGGTCACCTTGTTTTGTCGCCTACATCTCTGTGTTTCTGAGTTTGTGTATGTATTGTTTGTGTTGTTTGTTGGTTATACAAGTCAAACCCTAAAATTCTACAAACTGAGGATGGTGCCGAGGCCCCGGTGCAAAACTCTTCAAACGGTAAATTGATCTCTATCTCTTTGTCTGTGTCTTTTCAAGATGACTGGATGATTGGGAAGAGTGTAAGAGAAAAACACAGAAACCTGTGGTTAATTAGAAAACCCAGTAGCCAAAGTGAACAACCTAGGTTGTGGTTTGATGGAGACGGTGGTAGATGGTTTTCGGTGATGGAGGTGGTTGAGTGGTGTTGACAACGGATTGTGCGTGGCTGTGAGGTGGAGAAGGATGGTGGAGCTGTTAGAGTTTGGTGGTGACAATATACGGTGGTGGGTGTGGGTGTGGGTGTGGGTGTGAGGTGGAGTAGGATGGTGGAGCTATTAGTTCCTCAGATGGTGAGGTTCGTGGGTGGCTTCGGTGGTTATCAGTAAGTAAGGCAGGTGATGGAAGGAGAGATAAGAAGAAGGTGGAAGGTGGGATTGAGAAAGCACGAGATGAAGCAGCTGAATTGACGCGTGTATAAGACTGTTAACGAAATGACTCATATACCCCTTGAAAGACCATAAATTACGAAGTGGCATTTGAACTATTCATGCTCAATTTGAATTGATATATAGGTTAATTTAGCTTTTTCTAATAACTTAGGCTCGTTCAACTTTTTAAAAAATTTAAATACACAGTGTTGTTTAATTTTTTAGGAACATTCCGTTATAAATCTATGTTACCTTATTAAGGAGGAGACATGTCTAGAAAAGTAATTCTCTCTCTCTTTTAAGATGGCATATGAAGTGGCTCTTCACAAAAGTGTAATATTTGGTCATTTTATTCCATTCATGCCCTTGTGTACAATATGCAATGTCCATTGTATATGTGTGTACTACATACTTTTTATCCCTCTCCACATGTAAAGACTCTCATAAATTTCATTAAACCACTTTAAAACCACTTTATTATTATAAACCCTTCATTTTATTCCATTCTAGATGTAACCCGATCACCTATGTCTTTTTAAACCTATGCATGAATGCATCTAATTGTTCTTTTTTTTTTTTTTTTTTTTTTGTAGGAAAGTGTTGAATTAACAGAATTGAGAGCAGAATATGAGAACTTGCTTATTTAGTTTGAAAGTCAGGTCATTGTAACTTTTAACATACCGAGATAATACGAATGTCACTTTTAGCAACTCTTTGAAGCCTCTTACATTTGATTTGTTGTTTTTTTTTTCCAGCTTACTATTTGCATTTGTTTGCTCACAGGTGAGAAATGTGGCAGACATAGCAAAAAGCAACCTATCATTAGTCAAGGTTATTCACAATTATAATAAATCTTATTAGCATTTCATTATAGTTTATTGGATTAGTTATTTGTTCATTAATGTATTGTATTTGAAAATTTGAATAAGTTGTTAACTGATAAATTGCGCAATCCTATTTAGTGAAGATATTATAGTCATGAAAATTTGTCAGTGGAACTGGTAATTAAAAGTTCTAATGGTTTTTCATTTCTTTGTTCTCATATTTTGTCACATATGCTTTGTTGACTTTTGGTTATAAACTATCTGTTTATGAACTTCATACTTTAAAATAGGTGTATATGGTAGGAAGGTGGTAGATAGCTAGCAGTTTTTCATATGCTAAATACATATTATATTATGAGACCATTAACATAAGAGAATTGCACTTTTTATATTGTGTGTACTTTTTAAATGATAATTATTCATATTTTGCACACTATTTTTTTTTTTAAAAGGTAAAAGTGGTGGCGAATGTGATGCGTCAACTTTTTCCTTAAAAACCTACCCAAAACTTACCCACGATAACGCGCGGGCATTCCCACCAGTTTTATTAATAACCGAGTTAGTTTCAAAATAAAATATTTTTTTGGGCTATATATTTACGTTTTCGTTTTTAGTATTAAGCATATTATCTATACTATATTATAATGCATGAGGGAATGGTAGTTTAAGATACCCAAAAGTTAAGAACTTATTTTTCATTAATAACCTTAAAATGAGGGTAAAATAGTCATTTAAACACTTTTACATTTTAACACCCTCATCTTAATTACACTTTAATACCCTGAACTCTACTCAATTTTTACTTATTTAAATAATATTTATATTTTTACCCTTTTTTAAGGCAACTACCCTTCACGATTTTTAAATAACCATAACTTTTTCATATGATAATAATATTTAAAAAATATATATATCATAAAAACAAGCATCTTATTTTCATTAATATGAGTATAATTTTGCTAATACTTTTTAATTTAAAAAAGTTGACGTGTTACCTGATTAACAAAATCTAGGGTGGGTAATAACTAAACCGTTAACCGAAATTAAATAAACTAAAACTGAACCATTATATATTCATGGCCTCAATTTTGGTTGAGGCTAATAACTAAATTAAACCAAACCATGCATATCTGTAGAAGCAGTTCTCCGCAATATCGCGCGGGCACCCTGCTAGATTATTGGGCACCACAGACTATTATTAATTAACCATACTATCTATATCTATACTATATTAATATGCATATAGGATGGGTAGTTTTGGTCATTTACAATACTTTAAAGCACAATGTACAATGCATTAAAGCTACTAAGTATAACGATGTATAAGGTGTACAAATTTTAAAGCATGGTATACAAGTCCTTAAAACAAGGCAAAAAAGCAGATATTCTGGTTTGAAGATAGGCGGGACAAACGAAAACCCAAATTATATTTCACATTTCAATTTTCAAATTTCAAAACCATCTCTTCTCTTCTTCCACCCCCCCCCCCCCCTCTCTCTCTCTCTCTCTCTCTCTCTCTCTCTCAATTCATCCTTACAATTGAATGATGCAACTGTGAGTGTTGGCTGCTGTAACCAGCAACAAAACGAGAGCTATCTATGAAAGTATTCAATGATTTAGAGACATATCGGAACTAACACTCTGTTCCAGAGTTTCATTAAAGGATGAAAGGGAAAGGATTGGGAATGAATTGGGGAAAAAATGTGTTCCAGAATTTTTTGTAGGAGGGAAAGGGAGGGAATGAGAGGGATAATAGAGAGGTTTTTAGGGTGATTTTCAATCTTTCTAATTTGGAAGGAAGAGGGGTGAAAGGAAGTGGAGGGAGATCCTTTCATTTGTGCATATGGTTGCAGGTCATGATATCATTAGGGCTCGAGCAACTGCAACGGAAAGTGGCATACTCACTGAAACTGGTGTTGCCTTTGAAGGCCCAAATTTCAGAATCAGCACATTGGTAGAATAGATTAATAGATTATATGAGCACCAAGAATTCAGGTGCAAACTTATCATATCACACATTCATTCAAGTGATGGAGATTGGATTACCGAGAGACCGATTTTGGCCCTTTTAGTTATAAATGGGTTTATTAACATTATAAATGGGTCCAATGGGTCAAGAACTGATTGTAGGTGAACTTTGATCAATGTATTATTAGTTAAAAAGGATGAAGTAATTTGACCTAAATTGGTTAAACTAGAAATTTATGAATAATTAGGGGGAAATGGGTGTAACTGACCTTTGTTTGAATTTCGTTGTGTCAATAACAAGTTAGAATAAGAATGAATATGTGTTAGGTATCAGTCGGCGCAGCGGAATCAAACACACACACAAACGGCACACACGATTATCACGCGATGAACAGAAAATAAACACGACACAAGAATTTTACGTGGTTCGGTCCCAGTGGGGGACCTACATCCACAGACTGCAACTAGATTATTTCATTAAGCTCAAGGCACACAGATTACAATACATGACTAGGGTATATATAGAGAACAATTAGGTTAAACAACTTAGGGACCAAGAAAACTAAACCGGGCCTGGACCATGTCTTCTAATGTCAACCCTAAAGCCTAATAAACCAAGGACTTCACCAACCCAACAATCTCCCACATGAAGGCCTTGCGAAGAACTCCAGCCCGTCAACAAGTAAACAACAACCCAATCATCTCGTACTCAGTAATCTCTAAACACATAGGAACAGAAGTCTTCCAGGTCCAGCTCCCAAGGAACAAACCAAACTCCAAACCTATCCATGTATCCACCTAGCTGCAGCGGCCCTTCTCATCAGTAACATGAAAGGCCCATTGAAGCTCCCAACAACTCCAATATGGTCATCAAAGACCCAGTCATGGCAAAACCAGCCATGGACACATCCTCAATCTCAACCGGCCCCTACTTACACAAATCGCCGGCTCCAGAGACTCCAGAGGAAAGAACAAACTCCACTAACAGCAACCCCCCAGGAGAGATTTCATTCGGATCCTTGGTCTTCCAAACCTAACGTCGATTTACAAACTGTGTCAGAACACCCCATGTGCTCCCACTGTTACAAAAATCCCGTCCATGCTCAGACCTCCGAATACGCTCAAGCGGATTACCTGGAGTCCCAGAGTCCTTTGTTGTAAACTAGACTCGTTTAACTCTCGAATCAGTGAGCCAAGACTTTACTACACGGAAGTTGGTTCTCTTCTTCCGGTTGCGCAACAATCTGCACACTTCAAAAGTCTTCAACAATAGATTTACTAGTGCTTCATTGAAGTAGGTAACAAGAAATGAAGACAAATAGAATCTCGAACCCAAGAGTCTCACTACCTTCCACTGAGTCCCAATGTATCAAACCCAGACACATTCTCAGAAGTAGAATTTCCTATCTATGACATCGACTCTAAAAAATGTCCACACCTCCATGCAGCCCCAACAAGTCAACTACGCCCAGCTCCCACTGTCCCTGTTATCCCAACCCATGCCAAACCGACACTCATGAGTAGAACCTCCACTCGTACTTCCCCAGCGAAAACCTTCACCCAGTACCAGTACAAAGATCCCCTCAAATCTCAAACCACTGATCACCACCGAACAAGAATTAACATCACAGTTCCAAACCAGCTAACAGGCAAATGGTTATAACAGCAGTCGAGCTTTCATGGAAACAAGCGGTACCAAGGGTTCTATGACCGTCTAAGCAGTCAATATCGGTGATATATTGGTTATCGGCCATAAGGGCCTATCTCGGTCACAAATATCGGTCCCTATCTCGGTTCCGATAATCTCGGACGATATCGGTGATATATCGGCCGACTGCCTTCCAAAATATCGGTTGTATCGGTGAGAATATTGGTTGTATCGGTGAGAATATCGGTTGTATCGGTGAGAATATCGGTTTGGTGTTTTTTTGCCCATTTTGATACCATTTAGGTTACAACAGAGATGTAATAGGGCTGAAGAGATGTAATAGGGATGAACATGACTATGAAAGTTTGTAAAAGAAAAAGAGATGGAGATGAACCTATGCTAGAAATGGGAGGAAGAAACCTGCAATGGAGAAGGAGAGAAGACAAAGTGACGGTTGCTGTAACATCGCCAAGTTTTCAATTATAAAAACGTATATTATTTTCATAATATGCCTAGGTTTTATTTCCCGACCACACAACTTACATATATATATATATTATATATATATATAATAATAATAATAATAATAATAATAATAAAAAAAATGATGATGATACATAATTAGTTGGTTTTGCCCAACCAACACATTAGCCCACAACAAACCCACCTTAAAACCTTCCTTTGTTCAGAGCCCAATTCCTCTCATAAGATCCGGCCCAGTACACAGCCCATAGGCCCAAAGCAGTGGCCCAGCAAGCCTAAGCCCTTACCTCCTCTTCTGTCAAAAAAAAAATAAACTTCGCTGCTGACGGGTATCGAACCCGGGTTGCTTCCCATGCCAAACCACAACAACACCACTACGCCACACAAGCTTTTGTTATTAAAGCCGGACCTTTATTATACTTAAACGAATTCATTTCTGTTTTGCTTCCTTCCTTGCCCATCGAACAGCATCAGCAACAGCAGTTATGGTTTTTAATTATTTTTTTTCTCTCTTTTGACAAATCAATAGCATGATTAAAGCTTATTAATCATTGTTGACCATCGTTCCACGATTACCGGCCTAATCCTTACCAATTACACGTTCAATTATAATCAATTCATACCAATTAAAACCATTATACGCGTGTACATTCAAGGTTGAGTCAAACCTTCCAAATCAACAACCTGGACCCTATACTATAAATTGAACATCACAATAGCTCCTACAAACGCCGAATACACTCTCTCCACCTCCAATTCTTTCTATTATACACTGATTATTGATTTTTTTGCTCGTGGTTGACTTTTGCCTTGACCCGACTATCTACATCAATTATACACTGTGAGTCCTCTTTTATTGGTGGGGTTTATTCATCGGCGTACAGGCAACAATAGCCCTAACATTAATCGGGCTATAGTTGCCTGAATCGTTCAATTGTAAATCTAGGGTTCATCACGATTTAAATTGGGGATAAAACTGGATTAGCATATTGTATTTATTTATTTTAAATCAGAGGTTAACACAACCACCGGCCTAGGCCAAGTGGTTGTGACTCTGGTCCTGTTCCGAGGTCACCCGGGTTCGAGTCGGCTCTGACCGGTTTTTGTCCATTCTTTTCTTTTCCTTTTTTTAAAAACAAACAATTAATTATATATATATATATATTAATCCTTTTAATCTTTTAAATTCTTTTTAAAATACCTAAACTATTTTATAAATTCTAAAAAAATTATAATTGTTTAATCTGATATAAAAGTGTTATTTACAATTTTTATTTTTCAGAAATTCTTTTATTTAATATTTATAATAATTAAATCATTTTTATACTATTATATTTATAAAAATCCATTTATATATCAAAACAATTTTATTAAATTCTCCAAAATTTATCCTGACTTTTTATAAAGTTAAACCTTACTGAAATAATTTTTAATTCAGTAAAATCATTTATTTTATATTTTTAATCAATTTTTGTTAGATTTAATCATAATTAAATCATAATAAATCCAATTTTCATCATTTTTGCACCAAAATTTTATACAAATTATTTCTGATCATTTAGAACAGAAATATAATTTTTAAACTAATAATTCTTTAATTTTAATATTTTTGAATATTAAAGATAAGTTTTGACAAATTGTAATAAATAGATTTAATAATCCATTTTAAAGGAAAATAATTTTATAAAAATTATTTTTACACTTTAAACACATTTTTGTAACCATCTTAAGTTTAAATTTCATAAAAAGATTTTTGGTTATTTATTTACTAAATTTCTCTCAATTGGCGAATATTTTTAATATTAATCAAACGAACAATTATCCCCAATTCGAAGCCCTAGAACTTATACATTTGTAGACTTGATAGACTTAGACATATTTATTACCTCATTTTAGGGTGATACTTGATACATTTGGTCAACACATTTCTCAACAGATATAACATTTTACCAAGGTGAGTTTACATAGCCCCTTTTCTCTATTTTCACTATTTTTGGGGTGAAACATGTTTAAACATTTTGTACTATCAATTACTCATATTTACTTGTGATTCAAGTACATCATCATTCTATCATTTGACTGTAACAAAAAGACACAGTACAATCATTAACAATGATCAAGCCGCCTGTTTAGATTATAGCGCTATAGGTCTGACAAACCCATCCCACCCGCATTAGACTCAGGGATGATCGATAACAGTAACAACATTTAACTAACTTGCGAGTTAGTCATCAGTCGACACAAGGTTTGGTTGTACAAAGACGCATTGTTGCATGTCGGTATCATACTCTATCATCATACAACTTTGAATGTTGTACAAACTATGGTTATCATTTATTTTCAAAAACCTATGTATTCTCACCAACAATTGTTGACCCAAAATATTTTCAACTTAACATGTTTCAGGTTCTGCTTGCTTGAAGATTTGCTTGAAGATATGTGCATAGTCTTATTCAATTTGATGTATGAATTTTTGTAGAATCATTGTATGTAAATTATTTAAATCATTTAATGAAATCATTATTCACCATGAGCTACTGAACAATCATCACTACGTGACATCCCGATGTTTCCGCCATCGGTTGGGGTGTTACAGTTGCTTTGTTTTTAGGGTTTATCAACATATACCATATTATTTCCTTTAATTCTTTTTATCTAAATAATATTTTAATCCTTAATATTACGGTTTTGGTCAGATTTGACCCTAAAGATTTTTTAGTTTGTTACAAAATGTTTTAAGTTTTATATATTGATCTTACTATTATTATAATATATATACCGTAATTACCGATATCCCACCGATATCTCACCACAATAAACGATATCCTAAATATCGGTCCTTGACCGATAACCGATATTTTACCGCATTAACTACTTAGATGACCGTACACACGGCCAGTTAACGCAAACCCTAACCGAAAGATCATCCAACTAGCTAGCAATAGTTCACATGACTTAACACTAACAATTTTTTTTTTCACTTATGTCGTCACCAGCACGCCCGAGCATGAATACTTTAAACCCAAAGCATTCCAAACCAGCTGGTTCCATTTTCTCCAAGTTTTACCCATCGTCAGTACCACATCCAAGTTTCCTTGACAAACCAATCAACCAACACTCAAAAACCGTCTAACATTCCGATTACTACCATCTCGTCTTCAGTTATAATAACAAACGAGAACAAATTGGAAATAGTGAACAAACACAGCAATGGCACGGGCCTGAACTTGATGGCTGTTCTATTGAACACTGTCAATCAAAACCGATTTGCTCCTACAAATAACCATGTAGACAAATCTAACCCTACCCAATTGTTATCACAGACCCGGTTATATAATCACGGTTGATAACAATAATTGTCAAACCTCAAACTTAGAAAACAAATCCTACTTAGCCCGCAACCCAAACTCGACCAACAACTTAATAAACTTAATCAGTAGCTCCAATCGAATTCAACAAATTAAACATGCGGCTCAAGGATTAAAATAATTGGCACTTACCTTCGTCACCTCGTCTCGCAATCGTTCCTGCAAATCTCAGTGTGTTAACGAGCCAAAGCTCTGATACCACTTGTTAGGTATCAGTCGGCGCAGCGGAATCAAACACACACACAAACGGCACACACGATTATCACGCGATGAACAGAAAATAAACACGACACAAGAATTTTACGTGGTTCGGTCCCAGTGGGGGACCTACGTCCACGGGCTGCAACTAGATTATTTCATTAAGCTCAAGGCACACAGATTACAATACATGACTAGGGTATATATAGAGAACAATTAGGTTAAACAACTTAGGGACCAAGAAAACTTAGGGACCAAGAAAATTAAACCGGGCCTGGCCCATGTCTTCTAATGTCAACCCTAAAGCCTAATAAACCAAGGACTTCACCAACCCAACAATATAAACATAATACTAGCATATGGACTGAAAATTCTTGTTTAGCCCAATATGTCAGGGTAAAGGTTTATAAAAATGTTGACTTCAGGAAGTCAACGTGTGGGTGAAGATTCAAGATATACTCAAATCCTACAAACAAAGCTATGTATTTTGTTACCAGTTATTATTTACGCACGTTGTTCACCATACTACTGCACATAAAATTTACGCATGTTGTATCAAAATTTCCATTCATAACTTCTTTTTTTTTTTTTTGCAGGTGATATCTTATGCACTATTTGCATGAACTAATTCTGACCTTTAAGCTTTCATAACAATAAGCATCAACCATCGTTAGGTTGTTATGTATTTGAGTTATTACACCTAATCTTTTGGTTATTCCTTCTTTTATGTGGCAGATTGGCGTAAACGAACTTGCAGATCTTGTTGGTGTTACTCTTGGCCCTAAGACCATGTATAATGGTAAGTGGAAATTTTCAAGCCACATGGGGCATTAAACGACACGTGACATGTGGGTTCCACATGGAGCTTGAAATGAAAAAGAGATATAGTGGTTAGGTGAAAATTTTCAAGTCCTTCCAATCTTTTAATATTAATTTTTTTTTATTTTGAAAATAACCGTTGGAAAGATGAAACATGATTGGCCTATCCATTTTTTTCACACTGTGGAATATTTCCAGGCCCTCAAAAAATGCCCCAAATAACTTGGAAGAGGCGGTGTGTGATTCAGGTGAGGGTGTGGAAATGGGGCAAAAACGCCCAATTCCTTTACCGTTACATACGGTCTAAGACCACACGGAGTGGGCTTGGAAGAGGGGCGGGAAGGGGGCTTCAAGGGCGGGAACACTGCCCCTTGGTGGCGTGGAAAAGGGCGGGGAGGTCTTCCTTGGCGTGGGGCGGTACTTGCTTGTTTTGTGATTGGCTGCAAATTTTTTTTTAAACTTTAACGCACACAATAAATAATATTCTTCCCCCTCCATCCTCCTCCTCCTTATGGTCTAAGGGCAGAATTGTAGGTACTAGAAAGAAAGTACGGTGCAGGGCAGATTTGTAGTACTAGAAAGAAAGTATGATGCAGCCAAAGCCAAATATTTGTGAATGATGGTGTTGGTTTGCTAAATAGGTACAAAAGATATTTTTAGTACTAAGATCTAAAAGTTTTACTAATTTGTGATGTTATGTTTTAAGTCATGGTGGATTAGGTGGATTGTGTCAAACTTGTATATTAGTCCTTATATTTCTGTTTGTTTTGTTTTTTCCTTATAGATGGATTTTGGTAGACCTGGTGGAGAATGTAGGTGCAAAACTGGTTGGTTAGGCAAGTAGTTGCCAAGATGGAGAGAGGACCATAATGTTTGTAGTCCTTGCACAAGGGCTTATTATAGTTGCAATATCTATGTTTTACATGTTCTCCTTTTCTCATTTGCATATGATTAGAGCAAACCGATACGTACCGACCGAATGCCCGCCGTATCGTGCGGGGAATCCCACTATAATATTTTAGTTATAAGTACATTTTTATATTTTAGTTTTATGTACCGTTGTATTTACATTTCTATTTAATTTTTGTGAAAAATCGGTTTGCCCGCTGAAAAACGTATGTGAACCCACCGAAAAATGTATGTGACGTTGTAAATTGTTGTTGCCGTCGCATCGCGCGAGTTTTCTACTAGTTTTACTTTTTAACTAGAAACTGTTAATGTGTTTTGGTATAACCAATTAGCACCATAGTGTTATAAAAAACGAAAAAAAGCGACTTTTTAGAGGTTTTTGTTCATGCAAAAAAAAAAAAAAAAAAAAAAAAAAAAAAAAAAAAAACACAACGTGTTTATGTAATTCATTAATCATGTTAAGATCGTATATATGCTTTTGAACCTATACTAGTACATATAAGAACCCGCTAACTACATATACTAGAAGTGACCCCGCGCTACGTGGCGGGACAAATCAATTTTGGATAAAAGTTAAATGAAAATATAGACGAAATAGTAATAATAACACTAATAAAAAAAACCTAAAACTAAAATATTGTAAAAAAAAAAATTCTTTAGTTTCGTGGTTTCTAGCCCTTGTCGATTTGGCCAAATAACTTAAAAGAACCCAAACTTGTTTTAAACCCAAACTGATTTGAGAAAAAAATGGATTATCACTAGGCTAATTTAATGTTTTTTTTTTGAAGGTGAACTTCATTAAAACACGCGACCGGTCCTCAAAACAAGGACCGTCGCACAAGCACTACCGTATATACAAGGGGCTCAACCTCCAATCATTCCATACTATCTTTTTAAACATGGATCTAGATCTAAGCCAAATAAAAGACATAGATTTAACCTTGGACACTATCTTGCCAACTTTAGCTTCCTTGCCTCTAAAAGTCTTTTCATTTCTCGCGTTCCAAATGATCCACATAGTAACCATCACAATTCCTTGAATAATCTTCTTTTCTTCCTTATTCCACCTCCCATTTGGTAATTGAAGCAAATCTTTAACATCAAAGGCGAAAATCAGGCCTAATTTACACCAAGAACCAATCGCCGACCACACCCCAAACGAAAAGCCACACTTGATGTAAATATGCACAAATGTCTCTTCTTCTACTTCACACAAAACACATGTATCGTCTTGAATGTTGATTCGTCTTCTCCGAATGGCAACCCGGGTAGGGACACGATCCATTTCGAGGCGCAAACAAATATTTTTATCTTTAATGGCACCCACGCAATCCACCGCATACAAAACTGCCGACCATGAAGTCTATCAAAAGATAAATGTTATATAATGTTCCTAATAAGTAATACAATGCTTTTTAGGGCCGCCGGTAGAAAAAGAAGTATAATCTATAGATGGATTTAGTAAACAAATTATAGTTTTTAAACATTTGATAAACAGTTAAATTTTTTTTTGAAAAAAATGCTTTCATTCAAAAAACAACGCCAAAACCGGACCTTAAAACGAGGCCCGACGGCTCAAAAAAAACTACAACATATACAAAGGGAATCTACGCCACTCTTGCCAAACAATCCTATTACATTTCGATCGATTCTTAAACCAAAGATACGATAGAGATTTCACGCTTGCCACTATCCCCGCCACACTAGGATGCTTCCCATTAAAAACCGAATCATTCCTTGTCTTCCAAAGAGTCCATATAGTCACCATAACTATACCATGAACCAAGTTCTTCTTCATTTTACCTCCTGAAACCGACTTATAAATCTGCAGCAAGTCTTTAACGTCGAATGCATAAATTGGAGACAATTGACACCACCTTCCAATGCAATCCCAAACGTTTGAAGCAATGATGCAATCAGACAAAATATGTATCTCAGTCTCTTCGCTGTAGTGACACCAATCGCAAAATCTGTCTATAATAGTGATATTTCGCTGCACAAGTGCCATCTTTGTTGGTAATCGATTCATCTCCGACCTCCACGCCATTATAGAGCATTTCAAAGGGACCCAAGACACCCACTTCATGACAAAATGGGCTCTAAAATCTCGCCGCTGCAGCAGCAAATCAAAAGCCTCTTTAACTGTGAATTCCGAATTCCTTTTAGTATCCCAGACCCACCTATCTGTACCTCCTGTAATTGTATAACTGCTGATTGCTTCGCAAAGATTCACCCATTGCAGTAATGCATCCGTTGTTTGTATTTCATCTACCCAATCAGCAACTATTACGAGCTGCCCGTTAACTACATTGGTTCTTTCTGAGACTAGGCATGTTTTCTTCTGTTCCAACCGGTACAATAATGGCCATTTATGTTTAAGAGCGCAATCGCCCAACCAAACGTCTAGCCAAAATCTAACACATTCTCCATTCCCAATCTTAGCTCTAATAAACGTATATAGGAGTACCTCATTAACCTTTAAACCGGCTACCACTTTCACAATCGATTTCCAGTTTCCCGTAGCATATCTATTAATCGGTAGTATCTCCCACATATTATTATTTTTATGGCAAACCTCAATGATTTTTCTCCAAAGTGTATTCTTATTATGTCGAAATCTCCAAACCCACTTGAATAGCAAAGCTTCATTAATAGTTTCCAAACTCTTCAGTCCCAAGCCACCTAACTTCTTCGGAGTTGTGACGCGCTTCCAGTTAACCCAATGAATCTTGTTGCCCGTGTTTGAACCCGACCATAAAAAAATTTTTATTGTTCTTTCCAGATTCTCTATCACTTTCCGAGGTGCTTTATACAAGGAGAAGTAATACACTGGTAGGCTTTCAAGAACCGCTTTGATAAGAGTAACCGACCACCTATAGACAATAGCTTCGCCTTCCAAATAGCTAATCTAGTTTCGAACACATCCACAACTTTTTTCCAACTAGCACATCTATTCATATTGGCCCCCACTTTAATACCCAAGTAATCAAATGGCAATGAATCCCGTTTACACCCTAAGGATAGAGCCATATTTTCCGTTTCCTCTTCACAAGTCCCAACCCCGTACAAATTAGACTTTTGAATATTAATCTTTAGCCCCGAACATATATGAAAACATCTCAAAAGTCTAGCTAAATTAATCACATTCACATTGGACCACTCACCTAAAATAAGTGCGTCATCGGCGTATAACAAGTGTGAAAGCACCATACCTTCGATAAACAGTTAAATAACTTAATATTATTACATATCATATTAAATATTGTTATTTTAATTTAAAAAATATAATGCATTTGATAAATGTTAAATAACTTACTCTTATTACATATAATTAATAATGTTATTTTAAATTAAAGAATATAATATTTTTAATTTTATGTGTCGTGTCAACGGTATGATATTTAGAAATAGATAACTTTAAGTCTATTTATTTGCTCCTTAGTTATATATAATAACATATTACTATTACTTATTTTGTTTTTATAAATTTCTTTAATTTTGTTTTGTTCTAATTATATATGTATCTTTACTTTATTTTTTTATTTATAAGTATAAAAATTATTGTTGAGAAAATGCATTTAGTTGTCCAACACTTGTAGCCTAGTTGGTTGAGGGCTTAAGTTTCCTATGGGAGGCTTGGGTTCAATTCTCACTAGCTATATTTGGAGGACATTAATGAGAAATGAGTGACTCCTAACCTATGGTTAGGAGTTCGAGTCCTGATCTCGCCCGGGTTTTACCGGTACTCCACAGCGGGTCTTCGGACAGGTGGGGGATCGGGTTTTCCCCGGTTCGGAAATCTCGTGGGCAAGCCTGGCTACCCTGGCCAGCCCCTTGCATAGTCCTGGGGGGTTCTTGGGTTCGCCAGTTTACAGGTCCCATGGGTAGTCGGACAGAAACGTTTCGTTGGCCGTTAAAAAAAAAGAGAAAATGCATTTAGTTTATTTAATTAGAATTATAAGTTTATTAAATAAAGTATTAATTAGTTAGAAGTTTATATTAAATAATGTATTAATTAGTTAGAAGTTTATATTAAATAATGTATTAATGTGTATTAATGATTTGATGTAAATTACAATGATATCCTTCTATAATGAAATTAAATTACCTTCTTACATATCTAGAATGCATTATATAGTAGTATAGATATTTACATATGTAGTTAGTTTCGTAAGAATCTATTTTTTTTATTGGTGTTGCTAGAAACATTGATTACAAAGGTTGCTAAATCGGTTAGATGTAGCCTATGATTCTTAGACACCAAGTAAATCTTTCACTGATAAGTGATATCACACCTTTAGAATATCTTGAGAAAATGAAAAAGTTGTACAAATACTTTACTCAAGCAAGATGTGTAAACGTATAATTAGAAGTAAGTTTTATGAGTTATCAGATGTTATCTTTTAAAAATTCTTTAAAAATCGACTTATTTCTTTTTACGGTACACATATTTTATCGTTCATGTTATATTTGTGTATCTCGAAAACCGCTAATTTATCGCATACACAACACGTGAGGCGGCATACGTTATCCTCCTCCCGCCTTTGTGGTTGGTGAGTCAACGAAAACAGTCCTCACACGCACCGTCATGGATCATCCAACATCTTCTCAGGTAGAAACGCCATTGCTCGACCACGACTCCCTCGTTGACGGCTTCGTTGACTACAAAAGCCGTCCAGTCCTTAGATCCAGATCCGGTTCCTGGAGATCCGCCTCTTTCATAATCGGTAACAACCTTCACCTTCAATTCCTCATGCATCTTAATATTATGGAGAGTCACTTCGTTACTAGGGTTTCACTTTGTCTTCAGGTGTTGAAATTGCTGAAAGATTTGCTTATTATGGAGTCAGTTCCAATCTCATCACTTATTTGACCGGGCCTTTGGGCCAGTCCACCGCTACAGCTGCAGAGAATGTTAATGCGTGGGCTGGAGCTGTGTCTCTGCTGCCTCTGTTTGGTGCGTTTGCTGCAGATGCTTTGTTGGGGAGATACAGGACGATTGTTATCGCTTCTTCGGTTTATATACTGGTTAGTTGTCTTGTGTTATGTTTTTGTTGGTTTTATTGTATTATGTAATTGAATTGAATGCAGTAAGCTAGAATAATCATAGTATGGTTTTCAGAACCGGACCGGACGTCGAACCGGACCCCCGGCCGGTTCACCGGTTCGACCGGTCCGACCGGTTCGACCGGTTCGACGAACCGGCCCAAAAAACAAAAAAAAATTAAAAAAAATAAAAAAAAATTAAAAAATCCGGTCCGACCGGTCCGGTTTCCGGTCCGACCGGCCGGTTCACCGGTTCAACCCCGGTCCGCTGCAAAAACGGTCCAACTACCCGAACCGGACCGGTCCAGGCCCCGGAGCCCGGTCCGACCGGTCCGACCGGCCGGTCCGGTCCGGTTTTCAAAATTAACTTAATACAGTTTAATGATGTAATTGTCTATAGATTAGCAGATGGTTGCCCTTAGATTTTTCATTTACTCTTCATGTTATGGACCGCGATATATATCAAATAAGGAGTTAGTTTCTTTAGTGTGAATGATTTTGCTTTGAAGAAACCGTAAGCGTCTGAAATGCGTCCAATTAATCTAGACAACGAGGTCAACTGAAAATCAGGGTAGTTGAGTGAATGCAGTTCTAGTTTTGAAGCTTCTGGTAGTAATTGTTAGAAATTAAATGGTCCAATTATTTGTAGATTTCATGTCTTATTGTGTTCTTGTAAACATAGTATTCTTCATATACACTTAATATTATGGACCAATGAACCATAGAGAGTCATTTTCTTTAGTATGGAAGTTCTTGCTTTCAAGATAGCGTAAGCAAGCGTCTTAATATTACGGACCACAAAAAAATCTAGTTGATTTGAACTATTACGTTGACTCGTGGATCCATAAATTTTGGGGCTTGCAATGTTTTTAGTTCAATTGTTATATATTTTCAAATGCAGGAAAAGGTAAGAAACTTGATATGTTAAATATGTTAAGTGAGAGTGCGCCGTACCTGGTGGAAGAAATATAAAGTTGTAAATTGAGCATTTGGGTAAAACACAACTTTTGTTAATACTCTAATGTAGTGTATTACTATGTCTTCCGGTGTCTCCTAACGAATGCGAAATCGCATAACTACCATCTTGCCACCATTTCCTTCCTTTAAACTTCATAATATTACATAGGCATCATGGTTTAAACAAACGTTTTGTGTGCGCCTCGAGGTGAGGCGCTTTGAAAACGAGTCAGAGGGGCGCCTCATGGGGTTCAGTTTGTACATGCGCCTCTAAGGGCTGAGGCGTTAAGAAAATGCATGCCTCGAGGGGTTTAGGGTGCTTTTAATGTGCTTTTTTTTTTTTTTTGTTTTAGACCTTTTGAATAAATTATCTTATTTTTGATGCATGTTTTTGATGTTCTAGACTTTTCTGTGTCAATTGTTTTATTTTTTATAAGATATATAATTTTAACATTTATTTTTTGATTCCGCCTCGAGGCTCATTTCCGTGTTTTTAGACTTTGATATGCATTACAAGAGATATGCATCACTTCTGAAGTTGTATTTAAGATGCACATAATAAATTTTCCTTCCAAATGTGGTCCTTCAATGCCTCGGTGTTATCTCCTATCCTGTGTATTCTTGTTAAGGAAACTTGTTTCAAATACAAAGATACAATTTTCAAACACAAAAATTGATTTTCAATAACTTTTCTTGTCACTATCACCACCATATATTGCTTTCTTGTTTCCTTGACTTACATACAATGCAACTTCACGGAGTTATGGGAGTTTACATTTATGAACACAATCACACATACACCCTGTTACACTAGTTATATATTTTATTAAATCTCTCATTTGTCCTAATATAAAAGTTTATTAACTCAACAACGTTTGTGCTTAACTTTGTTCTTTGAGACACCTTCTTACACAAGTGTAGTGTTACATGAATTCTTCACTTTCCTTTCTGCTTACCGTATTACATCAATCCTCAAAGAATGCAATGTTTAACTTGGCATATAGTTTAATTATAATGTTTGACTTTTAGTCAAATATGCAGAAAAAAAAAAAGATAACTTGTATTGTGGACTTATTAAATAGAAGGATTGGAGTCAATAGTGCTAAAGTTTAACTTTGATTGGGATAATTAACAGGCACTTGGGCTGCTGACTGTTTCAACTCTGCTTCCTTCTTCCAACTGTGAAACAGGCACATCATGTTCTCCTCCTCAGTTCCAAGTTATTCTATTTTTCGTATCACTATATCTTTTGGCATTTGCCCAAGGAGGGCACAAGCCTTGTGTTCAAGCATTTGGAGCTGACCAATTCGACTCTTCGAATCCAGAAGAATGCAAAGCCAAAAGCTCGTTTTTCAACTGGTGGTATCTTGGATTATGTGGTGGCCCGCTTATGGCTCTAGGTGTTCTTAACTACATTCAAGATAACTATAGTTGGGCTCTTGGGTTTGGCATTCCTTGCGTTGTTATGGGTCTTGCACTGCTTATATTTTTGGCGGGAACCGTCACTTACCGGTTTGAAGAGAAATCATATGAAAAAAGTGCTTTTATAAGAATCGGTCAGGTGTTTGTTAAAGCATTCCAGAACCGGAAAACTACATCTTCATCGATATCCACGGAAGAAGAAGCTTCTGGAACCTTGCCTCATGAAGGTTCTCAACAATTCAGGTAATTATTTTAAAATTCTAATTGTCCTTAGTAACTTACTTTGTTCGTGGCAAAACCTTGGTTTTAAAAGACATGCCTGAGGCGTGCGAGGCGAGTTCGAAAATGCCCTAAAAAACCAAAGGGATGATGAATTTATGAAAGGTTTACCTGGTAAAAAGGTTGATATGTGGAGCAGATGAGAAACATGACTTCTGGTTGCAAATAAAGTTGATTTGGTTGTACATAGAGCAACACCTTTTGTATGTGATGCACACGCCTTGGCTTCTAGGACCTAAAACGCCTTGGAGCGCCTTGCAGTATTTTAAACCAAAGTGCATAACATTTTTAATTTCTTTTTACAGATTTCTCAACAAAGCTTTAATTTCACCAGATGGGTCAAAGGAAGAAGGAAAGGTTTGTAGCATTAGTGAGGTTGAAGAAGCAAAAGCAGTACTTAGACTAGTTCCTATATGGGCCAGCTGTTTACCGTTTGCAATCGTTTTTGCTCAATATTCCACATTATTCACCAAACAAGGAGTTACCATGGACCGGTCAATCGGGTCAAACTTTGAAATTCCGGCTGCCACATTACAATCTTTCATCAGCCTGACAGTAGTCATCCTCATTCCCATCTATGACCAAATCATGCTTCCCATTGCCAGATCGGTTACTAGAAAACCATCTGGAATAACAATGCTTCAAAGGATCGGAACAGGTATCTTCTTATCCATCATTTCAATGGTAGCTGCAGCACTTGTTGAAATCAAACGACTTCAAACAGCAAGCAAATACGGGTTAGTAGATGACCCAAATGCAGTAATCCCAATGAAAGTGTGGTGGTTGTTACCTCAATATCTGATAACTGGTGCTGCCGATGTTTTTACAATGGTGGGTCTGCAAGAATTTTTCTATGACCAAGTACCAAGTGAGTTGAGAAGCATAGGTTTGGCACTGTATCTTAGCATATTCGGTGTTGGTAGTTTCTTAAGCAGTTTCCTTATTTCGGTGGTTGAGAAAACAACCGGAGGAGATGGTGAAGACGGTTGGATTTCTGATAATTTGAACAAGGGTCACCTTGATTATTTCTACTGGCTTCTAGCTGGTATGAGTGCAGTCACGTTTTTAATCTACTTATATTTTGCAAAAACGTACATATACAACCGAGCAAGTACCGTTTGAAGATCCTAAACCAAATAATAGTTGTGCCATAGTTATTACATATTTGAAGTTCTGCATTCCACTTGTGTACGTTTCTTGTATTAGAAACTGTGTAGTTATGATCCTGATGGAAATTCATGATTGGTATAGCAAGGTGTTTCTATATAATATGATAATTATCTGTTTGTAGGAGTTATGTTTACTGGTTCCGATGTTTGGATATCTAAAATTTCTGGGATTTCAGATTATGATTTGAATACTGAGATATCCAAACAATCCTAAATTTTATTGTTTAATGATTCAGAAACCTTATTATCCTTTGTCTGAACTACTAAAAAAGATCAGGCAAAACAACCTTTGTCCAAATTATTTAAAAAAATTAAAATAAATAAATAAATAACTAGAACCAAGTCAAAACAGCCTTTAGGGCATGTGTAGTGGGCAAAGTTATGTGGCGTTTTAGGGCTCCATAGCGCCGGGAACACCGCCCCCTCCGACGCTATGGAGCGTTTTCAGCTGAATTGGTTTTCTCCATAACGAGCGTTGTGTGGTATGTCATTCTTTATTATTATTATTATTATTATTATTATTATTATTATTATTATTATTAAGAAGATGAAGAGATAGGAAAACGATTGGGTGGTTGGGTGGTGGTGCTGTTGGGTGATGGTGGGTGGTTGGGTGGTGGTGCTGTTGGGTGGTGGTGCTATGGGGTTGGGTCAGAGAGAGAGAGAGAGAGAGAGAGAGGGAGGAAGATGTGTGAGGATGGTGTATGTGCAGGTGTATGTGAGGGAGGAAGATGTGTGAGGATGGTGTATGTGTAATAATAATAATAATAATAATAATAATAATAATAATAATAATAATAATAATAATAATAATAATAAAAATACATAAAAAGCAATGATTACCCAATCATTTATAACCCTCACATAACCCCCCTTCCCACTACACCTCTTTTTCCATAACCCCCACATAACCCCTTTTTCTATTACTTTTTAATATTTTAATCCTATAACCCACATAACCCTCTACCACTACACATACTCTTAAAGCCTTCAAAGAGAATATGGTTTGTTGTCAGAATCTTAAGTCTTTATATTATTTATAGTTTATAAACCAAAATGATTGTTTAAACAACCTTACAACTTGCCCTATTAATGAAAGAATCAAAAGCCAGAATGATTTTAGGTAGTGGGTTGTTTTTGTGGTCAAATGAAACCACAACCGAAATTTTAATCTAAAAATATATCTAAGATTAAAGATGTGATCAGTTTTCTAACATTAAAATTCTAGATATATAGGTTCATATCAAAAGTTGTTTGAACAAACGATGTTAACATGATGGGAAACCATGTAGTCAAAACAAGAATCAACCTTTTCGTTTAAAAACCAACAAGAATTACAAGGAAACGGCGGGTAAACGGGTAATAAGCTGCGTTGCTACCACTTTTTCAATAGTAAAACTTACTCTATTAAAAATAAAGCTTATGTCCTTGGCCGCAGGATCAATGGCTTAGGAGTTCCATAACATCAATTTTGTTCGTATGGTGAAGGATACGCATTTAAATTTTCGTTTCATACGCGTATACCCAGTTAGAATCAATTTATACAACTTATTAGTTGTATATTTAATTTCTTAGTTGTCAATTTAATAAAAAATAGTTACCCGCATATAAAAAACAAGTAACTTCAAAATTAATGGCATGCTCCAAATCCATTTCTATACGTCAAACTCCAAATACATCATCAAATCCCAACTATAAATAACACAAACCAAACAAACAAATCAAGTCACCAAATCAATATAAGATTAACAACAATAATATGAATATCAAATCAGCCTTCACTCAGATGCCACCTTCTTGAACCTATACAACACCTTCTTCTTCTTGGAGCTTTGGCTAAAGAAAGTAAGCACCACTTTCCCTGTTTCTCCACACTTATACGTCCCCGAAATCAATGATTCGTCTCCGGTAACCTTTCGTGACTTCTGAACAATAACTGTGTACCCATCTTCTGCACTCGGCACGAATTCCGCCCCATAAGAAACATCACATCCCATTCCCACAACTCTTGCTTCCCATACCAATGTGCATGCCTAAAGTCAACAACAATAGATCAAAAACATCATTAAAAAGAAAAATATATATATATATATATATATATTAATTAGGATTTTGATTACCTAACTTATGTTAGGTTTACTTTATAGTTATCATCATTGTAGAGCAATAATACACAATGTTGGGAATTTAATAATTTTATATGATATCAGTCTGATATCATATAAAATAACACAGTTATATATTTCATGTACCAACAAATAGATATAATGAATTATATAATTTTAATTCTATTTATTTTTAAAAAAGTAAGATTTCATATAGTGTACTTTTTAGTTAACATGTCTAATCGTATCTTATACAGGTTACCTATTGTCAGCCCTATTTTGAGAGCCTTTAAAGTTTTTAGATTCTTCGTACACCTAAAAATCAAAATCTATCATAATTTGACTACCTCAGGAGCGGGGAGCTCGATCGCGTGCTGGCAAGAAGGCTTGATGATGTCCTCTGTGACGCAGTCACTTGTGGTGAATTCTTGTTCACCTTCCCTACTAAGCCCACCATATTGAACTGGAACTAGCTCAGGTGATATGTACCTGAAATTTTATAAAATAAAAAGTTAGAAAATTAATAAAATTTTATGTGATTACTTAATGTTTGTTTATAAATTATAATAACAATAATAATATAGAATCTTACTTAAATAGAGTTTCAGTAGTCTTTGAAGGACCAGCAAAAACAAACTTGCTTTTGGTCCTTTGGGTAAAGAATGGATTGATCATCTTGTAGAAAGCAAGGTACCACCATGGAACATTAATAAACACCTGCAATAAAACAACATAATAAGGTTAAGAACTGAACCCCATGTGCTAGTTCGGTCTGCCATTGACTCCAGGTCAAAAGTACAAACATCAGAACATGTCGTCATGTCCCCAGCCAATTACTACACCCAAATTTAAAATTTAAACCAAAGATACTAATAAAGCAGCGCAACTTATTGCCCGCTTACCCACCATCTAAATGTATCTTATTTTGTCTGAAACAATATAGATTTGGGTACCTGTCTAGCGACGAATTCGGGATAATTATCCTGGAGCAACTGGAAAACTTGCCGAAGTTCCTTCTTAAACGGCGCCGGGGAATATTTAAGATCGTTGATCTGAACGATGGTCGAGATCCCATCGGGGCTGAAATCGAGCTTTCGGATACTCTTTTCAAGAAACTGGATCCTCCACCTGATAAATTTCTTTCTTTTTTCGTCATCCGAGAAAGTTTCTTGATACAATTCTTTGTTCTGATACTCTCCAAACGCATTATAACAAACCGGGTGTCCTTCTTTATCTACTCCATGCATGTAAACCACCTTTTCTTGTTCTGTCCCCAAATCTTCTTCAAGTAGTGATTCTATGTCGAATTCCTTCCTCCACGCAACGACGTTTTTTAGCATAGTGAAAGCTTCTTTCACTTTGAAGTCTCTTGCCCGGAGAAACTTCAAGAGGATCACATTACTACGCTCATCAGCGAGTAACGGGATTCCCCATATTGAGACTTCTTCGGGCAAGATTGGAGTCACCTCCGCCTCGCATGGAGGCGGAGGTGGCTGAGTCTGCTCGGTTTTCACAATTGTTTCTTGAATAGCTTCAATCTTTTTCGCTCCATCTTCGTCTATGCAAGATTCAGTTTTCACCTCCGTCACCTCCTTTTCTACCGGCTCCAACTTTGGAGCCGGTGTTGGAGGTGCATCCTTATTTTCTTGTTTACATTCATCAGTCTCTGGCACGGAAACCGGAGTAAGCTCACAAGGCTGAGCTTCTCCGTCCGCGACAGAGACTGGTTTCTGCTCCTCCTTGGCCACCTTTTGGGACAAAGGAGGAGCAGAAAACTCATGTTTGTTAAGAGCTTCCTGAACCAACAACTTAAGCTCATCTAGAGCCTTCTTTTGTGGATCAGGAAGCTCACCAACAACATTCGTCTCTTCCTTAAACGAATAAGTTGCAGCCACCTTCTCAGTCGCTGGCTCTGGCACAGGCACAACACTTTCTTTCACACATGTTTCAACCTTCTCGGCCACAGGAACCTCAGATTCTGCAACAGTTTTCAAGGTTTCTTCTGCCATTGATGGATACAAATAAAACTTAAAATGTTTGAATAATAATATGAAAGATCGAATAGAAGTGATAAAAATACGTTGTGGGAGACGAGGTATTATAAAGGATGGAAAGAGTGTCGTTGGTGAGTGAAAAAAAAAAACATAAATCGTGGGGTCCAAACAGTTGGTTGATACACAGCTCAATGTTGGTGTGATGGGGGCAACTATTATGTGTCAAGGACCCCACACCACTTATTCGACCGTTGGTCAGCCGTGCGCCGGCAGGTCAATGACGCATTCATATCTTTTTTACAACATTTATGTGTACAAAATTACAAATTCTGTGATCTTGGGAGCTATTTGTTTTTTTGCATTATTGTTATAATTCGTTCTATTTAATATGTTCAGAAGGAACGTATTATGGTATGTACTATGAGTCAACTTTTGTGTTAAATAAGTCTTAACTCTTGGTCAAAGTTTGCTAAAATAGTTTGATTTTAGGGGAAACGGCACAAGGCTCATGTAGCCTCATCCTAATCAATCACATAGTGTTACGTCATTTTTACCTTTAAATAGCCTAAAGTAATCCCAACACTGAAAATACCCTAGCCTAAACTAGCCTAAAGATTTTTTTTTAAATGGAAGAGAGAGAGAGAGAGAGAGAGAGAGAGAGAGAGAGAGAGAGAGAGAGAAAGGGGGGGGGGGGGGGGTTGGAAGACAAGCCGAGTGCACCAGAAGAAGCCTCAAACTGAAGCCTCAAATCAAAGCCCCTTAGGTGGGGGCGGTGTAGCCGCGGGGCTTCACAAGCCCAATGCCCAAGCCGATGAGTGTCCCGTCCTCTCTTATAAATTAATGTAAAACAAGTAGTTAGTTACCAAGTCGCACTCATGTAAGTCGTGCTCCTTTTAAAACGGATTGTTTAAAAATGTAGAAAAAAAACTAAAAATGAATTAATATCTTTTTTTTTTTTTGAAAATTTACAAACCGGTGTTAACCTTGCTAACGATGTGTGTGTGTGTATATATATAGTTTATTATTATTATTATAGATTTTTCTACGAAGCGATAGGATAAATTTTAAAGAAACTACAATTTGAGTTTAGTTTTAAGGGGGTGTTGGGGATTGAGTTTGGAAATAACTTATTGACTTATTAACTTTTTGAAAAGCCAATAAGTCAATAAGTCATTTGGAAAAGCATCAAATCCTGGTTTTTCAAAATGACTTATTGACTTATTGGTTTTTTCAAAAAGTTAATAAGTTAATAAGTTGTTTCCAAACTCAATCCCAAACATGCTCTAAGTATCATTTGTGTAATTTCATGGTATAACATCTACATTTAATAATGCTTCTTGATGCCATCTTATATTTTGAATTCTCTAAAATCTTCTATGTCATGATGTTAAACTTTTCAAATGCTTTAATAGTTTTAATACCATTATCAATCTATATTATCTTATAAAGCACTAGCTGATTACCCCGGAGTGTCCTGGGATTGAAAAATCTAATATTACTTAATAAAACAGGATAAAAGAAGTAAACAGTCTCAACATCTTTTAATGTTAAAGAAAGTTGTTCTAATATTTATACTATCAAAAGGGTTCTCATGCTGCGTTCCCAGCAGATTAAAAAATCTCAACCTCTTTTAATGCTAAACATATCGTTATAGCACATGAACATGGGCAATTCATATATGTAATAGTAGGTTTAAAAACATATATAATATCATAACATGATTAAAACTCACTAAAAAAACAATTTTTTTTTCGTTTTTGTATAGCACTATATATGGTGCTCGTTGGAAAGATAATAAAGCGATCGTTAATTTGGTGTAATTTTTTTTTCAAAAAAATGCCATACATAAAAGTTACTAACGTTTAAAAATTGTGAGCGAAAAATAAAAAAAATAAAGATAAAAATATTAATTAATATTTAAAAAATGTGAGAGGAAAAATAAAAATATTAAAGATAAAATTTTTTGAAATTTTAAAATAATTAATAGTTCACTACCATTTAAAAAATGTGAGAGGAAAATAAGGAAAATATATTAATTAACATATTTGAAATTTTAAGATAATATAAATATAGATTTTATTTAAAAATACAAAATAAATAAATTTAAAAGAAAGCTTCACATGATGCCACATGACATATTCAATGGGGGGTTGAGGCCTCCATTGAATGTCACATCATACAAACTCAATTCTTTTATTATAAGTTATAGATTTCAGAATGACCTCTTAATTTTTAAGTAATACAATTATAAATGCTTAAATTACAACACATAATGCATGTAGTAACTACTTTTTAAGAGCATTTATGTCTTTTCAAACATAACTTGCATATATACCCCTTATTAGTTACAGTTTCCCCCTTTATCTATCTATACTGTATTATAATTTTATATAATCCTTCCATATTTGCCCCCATTAACTTTACTCAATTTCTGTTTATTTAAATAGTAATTACACTTTTGCACATTTATTTTAACCAACTACCCCCATGATTTATAAATATTCATAACTTTTTCAGGCGATAATATTTTCTTAATATTATTACATCATATAAAAGAGTTTTTTGTTCTCATTAATTTGAATATAGTATTGCTATAGTTTTTTATTTTTTTTTAAAAAAAAAATTTATATGTTAGGGTTAAGCAATAACCGAAACGAAAACAAAGGAAAAAATGAAAACAAAGGAAAAAATGAAAACAAACTAAAATTATCTAAACTTTATTATAATACATTTCTCAATGATCTCTTAAAATTCAAGTTTAGAGAAAACATGGCTTTTAAAAGTAGTACAAAACACAATGCAGATATCAACTACTTCTTTAGGGAAAACATGGCTTTTAAAAAATACATACACATATTTCTCTTCATCTTTATTCAACATTTGTTTGTTCAAACAGTAATTACACTTTTGCACCCTTAGGGTATGTTTGGCAAGGAGCTTTTAAGAGCTTTTAGGAGCTTCAAGCTTCAAGCTCTTAAGAAAAAGCTCATACTCAATTTAAAAGCCTTGTTTGGTTAAAGGAGCTGGAAGCTTTTAGGTTAGAGAAAAAACTCTATAGTGAAAAGCTACTAGTACTAGCTTTTATGAAAAAGCTCTACTAGCTACAAGCTTTTATTTAGTAAATGACACAAATACCCATTCTATTTTAAAAATAAAATAAAAACCTTCTTTACAAGTTTTTAATTATGCCAATTTTGGTCATTTTATACATTTTATTAAAAGCTTTACCTACTCTGCCAAACACCAAAATATATTTAAAAAGCTTCCAGCTACCAGCTAACAGCTTCTAGCTACCAGCCTCCAGCTAATTTTGCCAAACATACCCTTAATTTAACCAACTACCGCCATGATTTTTAAACGCCAATAACTTATAATGTGTTAATATTTTCTTAATATTATTACACCATATAAACGAGCATTTTAATCTTTTTAATTTGAGTATAGTATAGGTGTATTTTTTTTATATAAAAAAAGGATATGTTAGGTTTAAGTAATAACTGGAAAGAAAACGAAAACGAACCGAATTAGACAAAAAATAATAGTTAAATGTTTTCCCTTGTTTTAAGGAAACTACCCACATGATTTTTAAACGGCCATAATTTTTCATACATTAATTTTTTTTATAAAAAATATTATCATAAAACGAGAATTTTATTCTCTTTAATTTGAGTATAGTAATGCTAATATTATTTTTTTTATTTTAAAAAGTTGATGTATTATGTGATTTACTAGGGCTGACTCGACCATTTTAGGGACCTAAAACGAATTTTAAATTTGAGGCTCTTTTAACATAACAGAGACCATAGTACAAAAATCATATCATTGAAGGGGTTGGGTACCAAATCCTCACATGGATTTGCCTAACCCGTACAATGTGAGTCCTAAAAGTGACCACCTAGGAGAGCATAATCACACGTTTTAAGGATGTCCCGCGCCAGGAAGCCTTGGGCGCAGACATCCGGAAACGTATAACACGGGCCTTGTGCCTCTACAACCTAATGGCATGGCGCATAGTGTATCATACGCGCGGAGCCAGAAAGTCACACGTGCAACAGGGACCCCTGTACACGTTCGCTAATGATTGATTGCATGTCACGGCATCAGATATCTCCACCAACTACATTTCCACATGATTAGACATAAGCTTAGGACATGTGGCCAATCAAGAGACAACACATGTCCCTTCAAGGAATACATTAGGCAATTAAGGCGGTATTGATTCCATTTCCATATTTAAATATGTATTTCCTAATTATGATTACTAACTTGCATTAGGGTAGGGAGAACCTAATCGGGCCTCGGCCCACCAGAATAGGGTTTAGTGATGTTGGCATATGTCACTTCTATATAAGGGGGTCTTGATCACCTTATGGATGACACTTCAATCATCTTTGTTGGTGCGAGAATAATAAATCAATAATACACAAGAATCTTTACCCAATCGGCCTACACGTTCATTGATTTCCTTATTTTCTCAATATGACATTTTGACGAACCTGATGCTTAGGTTAGCGCAATGATGCTAAAAGAAGTTACAGACTGCAATGGAAATAAAACTGTTAATGGATCGTGAATTGTGAATGTAAAAAGAATCAATTATAAACAGAATCATAACAGTTAATATATTAAACACTAAAAACAGATGATATATGGTTGTGTATGTATTTAAAAAAAAATCTTGGTCCTTACAAGTTGGTACCAGAGCCAAGGTTTGAGTGAATCAAGCATGTTAGGTACTTGAACTCAAACCGGAAGCTCGTGGGGGCGTGCATTCGATCCAAGGGTTGATCAAGGTATGTTGGGAAATTGTGGGTTGAAAGATTAGTAGATGAGCTCTTAATGCGTTGGAGATTTTGATTACAAATGGTCAAAAATTTTATTGTGGAAAGGAGGAATCAGGGGGTGCAAAATGGAAGAAGATAAGCCAAATGTGCAGAGGCTACCGTAACTTACACTAGCCACCGTAAGTTACGGTAGCTTCAACATTTATACGGCAAGATCCCCCGCCTTACGGTGGAAATAAGGCTTCAGGGATTACCGTAAGTTACGGTAGCCACTTTAACTTACGGTGGACCCTGAAATTTTCTTTTTTTTGTTTGTTCCTTCTTTCCTACATAAGTTATTAGGTATCATTATGCGGGAATATATTGAAGGTATAAAAACATGTGAAAATGTGGAATTACAACCCAAGTGATGTACACTATATTAGAAGGAAGTTAAGGTCATAAAGACCAAGAGTATGATAAGTGGAATTAATGAACTTTTATGGTTGGAATGTTATTGTGTGTGGTAATACTTAAATTTTGTTTCAGAATTATGGCGGATGAAGGTGATAACTCAGCGGGGGAACGTACCCATCATGATGAAGTAAAAGAAATGGTAGCTATAGAAGTGGGGGATGCCATAAAGGTAAACCTCCCTAAGATAATACAAGAAGTAGAAAGTAATATCTTGGGGGTGGTAGAAGGCATGATGACTAGCAAACTTGAAGAATTGAAAAAGTTGATTGAAGAAGGGTCGTCCGGTTCAAAGAATAATAAAAGATGTACATACCGGAATTTCATGGCTTGCAATCTAACAGTTTTTAACGGGGAAATCGATCCACTTGAATGTCAAAGGTGGATCTCCGACATGGAAGGGGTGTTTAATAGGAGTCATTGTGAGGCCAAGGATGAGGTGATGTTTGCTACGGGTCAATTACGACGCTGTGCAAAGGATTGGTGGGATGGCTATAGCAAGGAGTTGGGGCAAGATCGGGTAAGGGCGATGACTTGGATGAATTTAAGGAGGCCTTCTTGAGACATCATTGCCCTCAAACCGCAATTGATAGAATTCAAGAAGAGTTCCTCCATCTCCGACAAAAGAATGAGACGATAGATGAGATCACAAGTGTGTTTTTAGACAAGATGAAGTTCTATCCAGAGTTGGTTCGGATTGAGAGGATGAAGATAAATCAATACCATGATATGTTGAAGATGGAATATAGGGAGTTTATCACCGCATCGAAGTGTAGTACATTGATTGAGTTGATAGACTGGGCTCGTGAAAGAGAAATGGAACTAAAACGACAAGAAGCAAGAGGGAGAAAAGAAAGGCGGAAAAGAGTTTTGAACCATCCAAAAAGGCAAGGAATCATAATCAAGACAAGAAGGGAGACATACCTAGTTGCAAGACTTGTGGGAAACTTCATACGAGGGAATGTCGGCTGGGACAAAAGACATGTTACAATTGCGGGCAATCGGGACACCCGTTTCACAAATGTCCCAGTCCCGTTAAATTGTGTTACAATTGCTATGAGCCCGGTCATGTGAAGGCGGAGTGCAAGAATGCAAAGAAGGAAGCACCCAAGGAGGGTAAGAAGAATGATGCCCCTAAGGGCCGAGGAAGAATGTTCCAAATTACCGCCGAAGAGGCCAAGAGCCATCCTGAAGTCATGAGAGGTATATTCTTGATCAATAATATGCCAATGTATGTATTATTTGAACCGGGGCTAGTAGATTGTTTATATCCGTTGAAGTGATACACCACCCGTCATTCCTAATAGACAAAATGGACATACCTTTAAGCGTAGAAATAGCCGATAACAAGAATTATGTGTTACAAAATGTTTGTAGAGGATGTAAGATTACATTGAAGACGAGGACTTTGAAATTGATTTAGTACCCATGAGGTTGGGTGAATTCAAGGTGGTGATAGGCATGGATTGGTTAGCCAAATACCATGCGAAATTTCAATGTGAAAGCAAAACCATCCATTTGGTATCGTCAAGTGGAAAGAAGATGAGCATCATTGGAGAAAGGAAGTTCGAAACTAAGTTGTGTACCTTGGTGGAAACTATGAAGTATGTACGTAATGGAGAAAAGGCGTTTATGGCCTATGTATTGGACACAACAATTGGCACCCCCCAAAATTGAAGATGTGCCAATTGTTAGTGAATTCCAAGATGTTTTCCCGGATAACCTTCCCGGGCTTCCTCCCGAACGCGAAGTGGAATTTCGGATTTAATTGGTGCCTGGTGCTTAACCGGTTGCTAAGGCACCCTATCGACTAGCGCCCACGGAGCTACGGGAATTGATGACACAACTCCAAGAGTTACTTGATAAGGGCTTTATATGCCCTAGTGTGTCGCCTTAGGGAGCCCCTGTGCTATTTGTTAAAAAGAAGGACGGGTCCATCCGAATGTGCATAGACTACCATGAATTAAATAAATTGACGGTGAAAAATCGATACCCCTAACCCAGAATTGATGACTTATTTGATCAACTTCAAGGGCGAGTTGGTTTTCGAAGATCGACTTGCGATCGGGTTACCACCAATTGAAGGTGCGGGATGAAGATGTAACCAAAACCGCATTCAGGATTCGATATGGACATTACGAGTTTCTAGTGATGTCCTTCGGGTTGACGAATGCTCCAGCCGCATTTATGGATCTAATGAACCGGGTGTGTCGCCCCATGTTGGATCGTTTTGTGATTGTATTCATATACGATATCTTGATATATTCTCGTAGTGAAACGGATCACGTGAATCACTTACGGGAAGTTCTTGAAACCCTTCGAAAGGAAAGACTTTACGCCAAATTTTCAAAATGTGCATTTTGGCTAAGGGAAGTCCAGTTTTTGGGTCATGTAGTGAATGAAAGCGGCATTTTGGTGGACCCGTCCAAAGCTAAAGCGGTAGTAGAATGGGTTGCTCCTAAGAACCCGAGTGAAGTACGAAGCTTTTTAGGCTTAGCGGGTTACCATCAAAGATTAATACAAGACTTTTCGAAAATAGCCTTGCCATTAACCAAGTTGACAAAGAAGCATGAAAGATTCGTTTGGGGTGAAGATCAACAAAGAGCATTTGGATTGTTGAAAGAAAAGCTATCTAGTTTGCCAATCCTAACTTTTCCCGAGGGAACAGAAAATTTTGTTGTATATACGGATGCTTCTCATCAAGGGTTGGGGTGCGTCTTGATGCAAAGGGGGAAAGTCATTGCCTATGCCTCAAGACAACTTAAAATCCATGAGTGTAATTACCCAACCCATGATTTGGAGTTGGCAGTTGTGGTATTTGCTCTAAAGATATGGAGGCACTACCTGTATGGAACGAAGTGCACCATTTATTCTGATCACAAAAGCCTCAAATACTTCTTTAAACAGAAGGATCTCAATATGAGGCAACGGAGGTGGCTAGAATTAATTAAAGATTACGACTGTGATATTCTTTATCACCCGGGTAAAGCTAATGTTGTGGCGGACGCCCTGAGTCGAAAGGAATATCCACCTCCAATTCAAGTAAAAGTCGTGGGTATTGTGGTTACGCCTAACCTTCTAGATAATATACGAGAGGCACAAATCAAGACTTTGCAAGCGAAAGATTCAAAGAAAGTAAGAACGAAGGGAATTATTGATAAGCTAGAAGAGAATGCAAATGGAATCAAGACCCAGTATGGTCGAATTTGGATTCCATGGCTTTGTGAAGTGAAGACTCTTTTGCTCAATGAGGCTCACAAGTCCCGATTGTTGGTTCACCCGAGAGCAACGAAAATGTATCTGGACCTAAAAAGGGATTATTGGTGGCTCGGAATGAAGCGTGATATAGTGAAGTATGTGGAGAAATATTTGACTTGTTCCCAAGTCAAAGCTGAACACCAAAGGCCCTATGGAAAGTTACAACCACTTGAGGTGCCGGTTTGGATGTGGGAAGAAATAACAATGGATTTAGCCACTAAACATCCCAAAACAAAGAAGGGGCATGATGCAATTTGGGTCATAGTTGACTGGCTCACAAAAAGTGCCCACTTCTTGGCAATCCGGGAGTCATATACCTCGGAGAGAATGGCGAAAATTTATGTGAACGAAATAATATCCCGTCATGGGGTGCCCACGTCCATTGTGTCGGAATGAGACACTCGTTTCATGTCTCGGTATTGTAGGAGGTTTCAAGAAGAATTGGGTACTAAGTTGTTAATAAGTACCGCGCACCATCCTCAATTGGATGGGCAAACTGAAAGAACAATCCAAACGCTTATGGATATGCTTAGAGCTTGTGTTCTTGACTTTGGAGGAAATTGGGATGACCACCTACCTTTGGTAGAATTTTCCTATAATAATAGCTATCATAGTAGTATCCAAATGGCACCATTTGAGATGTTGTATGGGAGGAAATGTAGAACTCCCGTTTGTTGGGGGGAAGTGGGTCAACGGGAGCTAGCGCCAAAAGACTTGGTATCACTTACCAATGAAAAGAGTAGCCTTATACGGGCTAGAATACAAGCCGCTTAAGATCATCCGAAGGCATACGCAGACCAAAGAAGGTGCCCCATTTAATTCCGGGTCGGGGACTTTGTGTTGTTGAAGGTCTCCCCTTGGAAGGGGATCATTAGGTTTTGTAAGCGCGGGAAGTTGGGCCCGCGATATATCGGGCCATTTAAAATCTTGGCACAGGTTGGACAAGTTGCTTATCAGTTAGAATTACCACTATCTCTTAGTGGAATTCCTAACACTTTTCATGTGTCACAATTGCGGAAGTGCCTTTGCGGATGAAACCGCCTATGTGCCCCTCGAAGATATAGAGGTTGATGACAAATTGAATTATGTAGAAAAGCCGGTAGCCATAAAAGATTACAAGGTAAAGCAGTTGCGTAATAAGTCCATAAACCAAGTCTTGGTTCAATGGAAACACCGGGAGGGCTCGGAACTCACCTGGGAATCGGAGGAAAAGATGCGGACTCACTACCCAGCTTTATTTGGTACGTGTTAAGGTTTCGGGGTCAAAACCTCTGTAAGGGGGTAGACTTGTAACACTAAAAAATTTAAAATAATACTAGTAGGGGTAGTGAGTAAACATGTACATAAATAAATAGACTAAATTGTTAATGTTGAATAAATAAAGGGCTAATTAGCTAGTAAATCAAGTTATAACCTAAAATGACTAGTAATCAAAGGGGAGGGGCTGAATTGGGATAATATTATGTTTATGTGTTGGAGTGGGAAGGTTGAAAACAAAATCAAACTCCTGGAAAGGAGTATACGACTTTGAGGAGGAGAAAAACCACCCCAACCCCAAAGCTCTCTAATCAGCCCCAAAACCAAACATTAATCAGTTGTTGGACCTGCATGTGAAGGGATTTCAAGTCCTTAGGTCATAATAATGTAACACCCCAACCGATGGCGGAATCATCGAGGTGCCACGTAGTGACGATTGTTCAAAAGCACATGGTACTAAAATGTAAATATTATTGAATAATCCAAAATTTGTCTTACATGGAAATGGAAAATACAAAATCTTAAATGAAATGTAAATAATGAAATAACTGATTAAAATAATGCACTAAGTATCTCTTGTGAAAGCACTAGATCAAACTGCACCTGAAACATGTACAAATAGATTTGGTCAACATATGAAATGTTGGTGAGCATTCCTAGTTTTGATATATATAGTAGGTTAAAAAGTATACAATTCAAGTGCAAGCTACAGTGCAAATATGTAAACTATGTATCATACAAATGAGCGAAATCAACCCTGTGACTGTATAATGTACTGTATGAACTGTAGTGTACTTATCCAATAAATGGATAAAAACTTAACAATGGCCACGGATTCTCCGATGAAAAAGGGGGAGAATCAATCTAGGCGGGTTGTCAATCCAAATAGCGCTATCAAATGTTAAGGTCGGCTTGTACCATGTTAATGATTTCACTAAGTACAAATGTATTCCACATGTATTGTCTAAGCATAAAGCACGTTGTAAACAATGCACATAGTACTAGAATTGTATTGTAAAAATGTAAACTTGTATTTGAAATTGTAATAGTGTACATGTAACACCCCAAAAATGTATAAATGCAAAAAGGGGATAGGAATACTCACAGTTCACGTAATAACTTTGAAATTGGACTTGGACAACGAAATATGTGTTGGAACTACCTCAAAGTATCAACCTAAAGAATTTGATAATGTGTAAGGGAAAATAACTCTAGGATATATGTATTTCTAGGGCTTCGAATTTGGGGATAAGTATTCGTTTTGATTAATAAATAAATTGTTAATTAATTAAGAGAAATTTGGTAAATATATAAACAAAAGTCTTTTGTAAATTTTAAATTGAATATAGTCACAACATAAGGTTTTAAGTAGGAAAATAATTTTTATAGAATTATTTTCTTGTAAATAGAATATTTAATCTAATTATTTCAAATTGTCAAAATATGACTTTAATATCTAAAAATATTAAAATCAAAGAATTTCTGAATTAAAAATTGTATTTCAGTTCTAGATGAATAGAAATAATTTATGTAAAATTTTGGTACAAAAATATTGTAAAATGAATTTATTATGAATTATTTATGATTAAAACTAACAAAAATTAATTAAAAATATAAAATAAACGATTTTTCTGAAATAAAAATATTTTCTGGAATGTTTAAGAATATACAAGTTTAGGATAATTTTTGTGAGATTTAATAAAATCGTTTAGATATTTTTATAGAATTTAATAAATATAAATGAATAAACTCGTATTATTAATAATATATATTAAATAAATTATTTTTGAAAAACTAAAAATTGGGTAATGAACTTTCTTATCAGATTAATATAAGATAATTTTTGTAGAATTTTTAAAAATGTTTTAGTATTTTTAAATGAATTTATAAGATTATAAGTATTATATATATATGATTTGCTTAAAAACAAAAAACAAGAAAAAGGTTTGTCCAACCCGGGACTCGAACCCGCGTGGACCAGCAGACAAGAACCAGACACAACCACCTGGTCTAGACCAGTGGTTGTGTTTGGTTGTGGTTTATATAAAATAAATACCAAACACCCATGACATGTTCTTCCCCAAATAATTGAAATCGAGCCCTAGAATCAGCAATCAAATGATTTAACAAGCAATAACCCGATTCATCATGGGGTTATTGCTTGTTGATAGTAGATGAACAAAATCCATAAAAAAAAATCCAACATACCAAACAGATTTGATCAAAAACGAGTGGTCAAGACCCGAAGCCAAGAAAACTCGATTAAACACCAAGAGCAGAGGAATTGAACAAGAATTGAGGATTGGGGTTTGTTAATCGCATGTATTTGTGTGTGTGTGCAAGTTTGATTGAATTATAATCACGTATTTATAAGGTTTCAATTATCTTGACCAAGATCTAGTCAACCGCGTTAATAAAGCCTAATTATGAACGAATTACGCGATAATTGAGCATGGTTTGACTGGACAAAGTCGGAATCGTGTAATTATGCCATTAATGCGTCCAAGATTGTTGACTTGTTTCCTTTTCTTCTTGTTTATTACGCGCAGCAGCAGCAGATGCCAAAGGAAAAAAGAAAATAGCGATTTAGGAGGGGTTAAATACATTAATGGTTGAAATAAAAACCAAGTGTGTGTGTGGCTCAGTGGTATACGCGTGTGTGTGGTTTCAGTCTTGCCCGGGTTCGATTCCAGGCAAAGGCAACCTTATTTTTTTTTTTTTAAGATAGAGGGAAGGGAATGTGGGCTTGGGTCTGCTGGGCCTGCTGGCTTGGGCCGGTTCAGACTTGGGCTCAGATGATGGGCTTCAAGTATGGGTAAGAAGATGGTTGGGTTGGGTTTGTTAATGGGTTAGGATGTGTGGTTTTAGTTTAGTCTAAAAAATATGATTATTATTATTATTATTATTATTATCATTATTATTATTATTATCATTATTTTTGTATAAAAATATATATATATATATATGATGAAAAAGTGACGGATGTCACAAATAAACACAAGGTGAGTTGTAGGATGCTTATGGTGGTTGTTTTATGTTGATGGGATTCTTGGATTATGGTAGTAATGTATGATTCTTCATAATCTAGGTTAGAAATTAAAAGTAGCATGTTTAATTGAGAAAATGTACTAAATTTCATGTATGATTGTTGTTAATTGAAGGTAAATTGTATGAAAATGTGAGTATGTGAAGATGGGTTTTTAGAAGGAGTCCATGTTTGACTTTCTGCAGGTCAAACAAGGCTAAAGCTTAGTAAAAACGAATTTTATGTTGTAATTTTGATAGTCATAATGTAAGTAGAAGATGTATATTGTTAATAGGGAGGTCATGTGTCCATAATTGGGTACATGAACCTTAATTGAAATTAAGGCACACCAAGTGTATGTCAAAATGTCTAAATGAATGAATATAAAAGCATCTTGTTTCAATGTTTTGTGAATTGTATGAAAATGATTGTGTAAATATGGAGTATCCATAAGATATGGCTAAAGTGTGTAAGAAGGCTAAGATGAGTTCATGAGTTTTAAACTATGAGTTCATCAAATGTAGGTATTAAGACGGAAGGGTCGAGCAAGCAAGGAGCCTATGACACACAAGACAAAGGTAAGTTGGTCTTGACTTGTAACTAGTCACTTTTGTGTACATTATTGTGTCTTGGATAAATGACTTAAACTAGTTGGGTTATGTAGTATGTAGAATGACCATTATGGGTCAAAAAGGGTGGAAAGACCTTAATGGGTCAATGATGGAAATTATGTAGGATGAGTAGAATGACCATAATGGGTCAAATGGGTGGAAAGACTTTAACGGGTCAAAGATGGAAACCAAGTAGAATGATTAAAATGACCATAATGGGTCAAATGGTTGGAAAGACCTTAATAGGTCAAGGGTTGATGTTATGTAGAATGAATGGAGTGGCCATAATGGGTCAAATGGTTGGAAAGACCTTAATGGGTCAAAAGGGGTGGAAAGACTTTAATGAGTCTAAATGGGAGTGTGAATGATGTTTCATAATGGTGAATGGCCATAATGGAATAATCCATGGTAGGACACATAGCTAACTCACTTTTGGTTATGTTGTGTACTAGGTAAGGCGCATGCTTGAAGACCAAGTCGCGGATCGGATTGGGAATGCACACACGTTTTGTTGGGTTTAGGTGTCATGGTTAAAGTCTTAGAATTTATTTTGTTAACAATGTTTTATTAACTTAAAAATGTTTTTGGTTGATGTTTTGTTACACATTGGGATAGATCCCCATGACAACTTTCCAAACTATGTTTTCGAATGTTGGACTAGTTTGTAAATGATAATGGTTGGTATGTAACTATATGGTTGTGTATGTATTTTAAAAAAAAAAAATCTCAGTCCTTACACCATTTTGTCTCGTTTTCTTCACTCTTTAAAAGCCCCATGAATTCAGGCCTTAATGTTATCAAATTAGAAACATGAAGATTCTAGGGTTAGGGTTTGATCTAGAGGAAGAAGATGACCATTTTTAATGTCTTTTAAATAATATTGTTAATCATATATTTCACAATATTGGGGTGTAGTGTAGTGGTTGAGAGCGTGTGTCTTTCTATATCTCTCGGGTTCGAGACCCATGCAGACCGCATTTTTTTTACTTTCTTTTTGTTATTATAAAATATACATAATGTGTGTGTATCTTTAAATATTCATAATAAATTCATTTTTGCTCCAAACATTATGAAAATTAAGGTGTAGTATCTTGACACCATAAAGAAAATTATCATATTTTTATTTTCTTTTAAAATAATTTATTTTTACATTTTTATTAAGTTAATGTATTTTAATCATATTTAATTGATTAAAAATTCATTTTAATGATTTTAATCTCAAATTTTTTGTGGAATTATTAATTTACATTAGAAACTTAATTATAATTTATTGGATTAGAAATGATTAATTTTTATAGATTTCCCTATTTTTAACCATTTAAACATGATTTAAACCTATTAAATCAGTTTTAAATACAAAAAAAAAAAAATTTGAGAAAATTTATGGAAAATTTATTTTGGGCATTTCTCATCATATAGTATCATTTTTCACAAAAATATTATTTTTGGACTATATCTTGTAAATTTAGATTATTTATATTTAATTAGTCATAATAAATTATTTAATTAAATATAAATTATAAAATCTGTTTTATGAATATTTTTTTTATATAAAACAGAAATATTCCTAAGTGTGAAAAACATAAATGTTTATACTTTCTTAGTCACATATTTGATCTTAAATCACAATATATTTTATTCAAAATTATTATTAAAATTCAAGTTATGATAAAACTTCATCTTCCCTACATAAGCCTAGCAAACCCTAATGCCTTAGATTCTAGATATCTTAGACTTTTTAAGTCATTATCCCTCATTAGGATTCTTATACGTATAGGTTGAGTTCTTCGGAATTCCCAACTTCTATCTTGTACGAGCTTTGTTGGATTTATCGCGTAGCAAAACTGTGAGTATATATTTCCCCTTTTTCATGTTGTACTCTTTTGGGGCAATTCATGTACACTATGACTAAATTTTATTCTTTCACTAACTGCAATTCTCATGTGTGTTTGCTTTATGTTAAATTGTGTGTTTATGACTTGTCAAAATCATTAACCTTTGAGGGCCTCGTGTGACAACCGTCAACGTAACAGGTCAATGTCCGTACATGTTTCAGTTATGACATCACTATATGTGCATATTTAGACAATTTGCATACATTATACCCCCCCCCCCCAGGCTAGTAGAGCATGAGTTAATCAGAGAACTCAACATAGTACACTTGTTTAGTCATACAACACCCGAACACACCATCAAAACAAGCATTACAAGAGGTTATGCCCTCTAACACATGATAATGCATCTCTAACACGCGTTCGTGAACACAAAGATCATCATGGGAAATCATTTAACAAACCCATAACACATGTGAAACAAAATACATGTTAATGTCGTCATCAAGAGGCATGGAACTTAACAAACTCGTACTCCTATAAAACCAGATGATATCCCTATATCAGAGGTATACAAGAGACTATACAACGAACAATCACAACACTATTAACAGAAATAGGCCGATTTAGTTAACATAACATGTTAAGTAGTGGATCATAACCCAAGCTAATTGTCTTGGAGATACACAAGCTATACTCACATATGTGTACACACACATACATACGACATATACACACACACCTCACACGGCTACCACAAGCAACCAAAGACAACACTTTACACTAACAAGTAACCTTCCAATGCCTTGTCAATCTCTATGTTTTACACCCAACATACCCCATTCGTTTGTTCTCTTTGAGCCGAAAACTTAGAAGCTAGAGATAAGCAAGATGGTCATACTATTTACATCATCTTAGGAGTCTACAAACCCACTCTTATAAGCTAGTGTTTAACCAAACAAGGAACCCCCATTCTTGTCTCTTTCTCGGCCGAAACACAAGGCCCAAGGCCACACTTGACTTGTAAGAATGTATGTCACAAGCTTACACCAAAATGGTAATCCCACAAAAGGTTTCCAACCTCCCTAAAGTCAACCCCCTACCCATCTTAACTTAGCCAATCATGGAGTGAAGAATGTATGAACTATCACCATCACCATGTGCCTACAACATTTAGCTTCTACTACCCTACCTCTTCCCACACACTTGGTCGCCTACATCCCTACATATACACATGATAGTGATTGAACATGAACCTAAGAGTTCACTAGAAAACAATCGGCCAAAGGAAGCTAGGAGGGAGCAACTTACACTCTTAAGTATAACACTAGAACACCCATAGGAATGTCAACCTTTCCCCTTATAGACTACTACCCTATATTGAACACATGGCCTTGTTTTCCCCACCCCCTTGTTCGATGTGCACATGGAAAAAGACAAAGAGATCTTTGTCCCATGAAAGGTCATTATCAACTCATGACACCAAGGTTTACATCTAAATGGAAATAGTAGACTTTCACCATTGTCTTACAAGAGGAGGTTTGCCACAAATATCATCCTCTAGCCTCATGCATTCGGCCGAACTATAGCATGAATGGATGAAGAGACAACTAAGAGCCTTATATGGATTAGGAAACTAACCTTTACCTAGCCATAGCAAAGCAATGTCATCTTACCTTAGAATTTGCCTATAAAAGGAGCCTTAGAACATCCAAACATCTTGCACCAATCATCTCACAAACACTCATCATTTACTCTCTTATTCCAATCGGCTTTTGAAGCCACACCCGAAGAGAAAGAAGATCGAAGGAAGGATCAAGCTCTCAAGTAGCTTCATCTCACTTCAAATAGGTAAGATCTTAACCTTCTAATCTTTTAGACACCATTCCATTCAATCTTAAGGTTCTATACCCGACCCTAAGCCTTGATCACGATCGGCTTGCACACTCAAACACTCACTAGGCACAAGCATGATCACTATGTAATGGTTCGATACTATATTAAGCCTAGTATCCGAAATCATCTAATAACTAGAACAAATCGGCTCTATCTAAGCATTGTTATCCAAATAATGCTTTGAGGCAAAGTCATGGTGTAATGAAACATGGTAGCAATCGGTTTTATGATCAAAACTAGTACTAATACACTTGTAAAATTTAAAAGCTTTCTTTTTAGTATAAAGGCAATCGAGTCTCACTTAAAACGAACCCAAGTTGATTTTGAAACATCCATTATCCTTTTAGAAACATAGATCGGTCTAATAGAGCCCGTAAAGGATCGATTACTAGGCACATAACATGAAATTGCTTCGGCTATATCTAATGTACATATGTTAACAAGAGCCGAAACATGTGTTATCTCACAAATGGTTTTAAAAGAGGAAATAAACATGTGTTAAGAAATATCTTCTCAAAAACCAACCACACATGATGAATTAGTGCTAATATACGGCCCAATTACCCCATGTGAGGCCCAATATAGTTCACCATGGACATTACATACCAAAACAACAAAGTTTTGGAACTATATGTTTGTTAAAACATTAACAAGTATCATGAACAATGAAACACACTAAACACAATGGTCCACAAGTATCGGGTGAACAATTTGTATGATAAACAACCTCCAGGTTACTTACCGCGTCCATAATGATCATAGGGTATCATTTGTCAGGACGGTGATCATCTACTAGCTCACTAGACCATACACGACTCAAACATGTGAGTTTTCTATGGCCCCATTTTACTATTTTACATTTTGGGGGAAATACATGCATCAATACTTGTGTCAATTTCAGGTGTGTGTACATTCTAGCATGACTACCATGTGGAACATGAGACATTTGGTTCATGAGCTCACTAGTCCTCGTACATCGTTCACTGTAACCATTAGCTAGACATATAGCCATGGAACACTTTAATAGATCTATTGGGTTGACACCCCCACTCTTGGTTAGTCGCTCTAACCAGCCACATGCAAAAGAGTGTTAGTATTCTACTATACATACATTGTCTTTAGTATACAATGCACGAGGCACCACAGTCACGAGGTTTGGTTACTGGACTCATGGTTCTCACAGGGATCATTTGCTTAGCTAGCTCATGATTGGTCAAACACGGATGACACGTTTATTTTACAGTACATTCAAAACCCATAAACTCACCAACATTAATGTTGACAAAACTCCTTATGCATGTGTTTCAGGTAACTAATGGAGGGCCACAGAGGATTGAGGGAAGGGTTCGAGCATGCACATCGTGGTATCACTTTGATGGCTTTTGTTAGCTTCAAAACGTTATGTTTTCAATTTCCATAAGACAATGTTCATGTGCTTACACTATGCTTAATTTTCAATAAGATTATGACAAATTCCATCTTTATGGTGGTACTATTTTGAATAAATGTGTATTGCTTGAACCTTGTGCTTGAAAACTTTTCGATCGTTGCATTCCCGTGTTTCCGCCTGGGCGGGGTGTGACACCTCGCATTTCAATGAATAGTACTATGGTATATACCCCTTGTTGACTTACTTGTTCGAGTTAAGTCCTTGGTCATTGTTATGTGATTCATTATACTAAAAATGGTTTTCAAAGTAGTTGTTTTATTCTTGATTCTTGATACTTGATTCTTAGGGTTGATTTTGAACGGATATTACATATTACATAATTGCAAATGGTACCGCACATGAATTGCTAAACACTTTTTCTACTATATGTATTCAAAATAGGGTATGCTCACCAATACATTTTTGTATTGACATATACTATTTTCGTACATGTTTCAGGTTATTTATGAGATGAATTTTAAGCTTTTGGATTTTTTACTTAGATTTTGGATTCATTGCATTTCAGTTTTAGTTGTTACTTTAGAATTATTGTATCTTGTATTTTTCTTTCAATGTAATAAACTACTTAATCAATATATCAATATTTACACTTTTAGTCCATGAGCTATTGAACAATCGTCACTACGTGGCACCTCGATGATTCCACCATCGGTTGGGGTGTTACATGCAGAGCGTTGTATTACATGCCATTTCACCTTTAACACACCAAATAATCGTTGAAAATCTTTTCTTGCCGATTCTTGGCACAATCGTCACTACGTGGCACCTCGATGATTCTGTAGCGTTTTCACAATAGACGCATAGCTTGGGTATATACCGTCCGCTAGATAATACTAGTGCTTATATTTTACATCATTGAGCATGAAAGACGAACTAGGGCCGGTACCTCTAATGATGTTATCAAAAACCTCATATCTTGCAAGAACATTTAAATCGTTACATGAACCTACAACTCCAACAAAGGCATGCCAAATCCATAGATCTTATGAGCAAACGTCTTCTAGAATTATTGAGGGGTGTCCCAAGTCACCCCACATAAACTAACATTTCCATGCAATGGGGCAATCACGTCATGGCCAATGCATACAATCGAGACTTCCTAGCATGCCAGGAAATCCGTGTTTCTCTTTATGGAATGCGTAGATCTTTTCGATGTCCTTTTTCGTTGGCCTATGAAAATAAACCTTGCTATTTAACTTCATGATATCTTCGCAAAACTGATACAAACACTCCCGACTCATTCTCTTAGACATTTGTAAATATTCATCCCATGAATCAATAGAAGTGTCGTATGCCAATTGATGAATTGCATACGTGCATTTTTGTAGCGTTGTAAAACCCTATTTCCCTCTAACATGCATCCCATCTTAGTGTAAGAAAACTCATCATAATTAGCTAAGTCATCGGCAATTCGTTCAAACAATCCCCGACTCATTCGAAAACAACGCTTAAATTGTTCAGCTATGTATACACAGTTTTCATCAAAATAGTCGGCCACCAAATGATCATGTGCACCATAAAAATATTTTGAACAATATTATATAATATAAAAATGTGAACAAAATTATGAAATAACACAATAAGAAAATGTAATATACCTTCACAAACTCTATTTAGCGCAGCGCTCCTTCTAGGTACTGAAGATGATTCGCTCTCGCTGTCGTCTTCCATCTTCAAGATAATTTGCGGTGTCTCCATCATCACACTCATGTAAAAGTTCACCGCGATTTCTTTGGATGATGATAAACTCTTGGCTAAATATATGATTGTATACAATTTTGTAGATGGAAAGTTTTAAAAAAATTTGGAAAGAAAGTGCGGAGAATTTTATAAAGGGTAGAAAATAGAAAAAGTGGTGGTGAATGTTTTGGTTTTGGTTATACATATATATATATATATATATATATATGTGTGTGTGTGTGTGTGTGTGTGTGTGTGTGTTTTTAGGTTCCTGTACAAAGGTCAAAATGTGTGAGAAGGGTGAGAAGGAATTATGACCATTAGATGAGTGTAATCTAGGGTGTAGATTAATTGGATGACAAACTTGTAATTATTGTTATAATTATAATTATAATAATAAATAAGATGATTTAGGGGTAGAATTGTAAAATGCACACTCATATTAAATGTTAAATCTACACAATAGTCAAATATCCCCTTGATTCACGCTCCTCCTTTTCTAACAACTACATTTCCAAACAAAAGCTCATCCTTTTATGGCAACAAAAATTCAAAAACAATGAATATGGTTAACATATAAAAGTATCTTGTAGATCATCATTCGAAATTTTCTAAATAAGTTCTACCATCGCACAGAATTCCAGAAATTATCGAAGTGTTTTTTTTTTTGTTTAAGGAACGAGAATAAAAAGGGTAACCGATTACGAGATTAAACAAGAAAAATCAAAAAGGAAATCAAGAATGTCGTCATTACCAACAATGTTTGGCTAATGTATATTTGTATCGGAGTGTTTTTTTTAGTTGGGGATGTTGTGTTTTATCATCCATCCTGTTGTGTTTTATACTCATAAATTATATGATGGTGTTTTAAGTTTCTATGTGCATTAGTCGAGTTTTCAAACATGGTGTTTTAAATGTTTTTTATTTGTGGTCTGTTTTGTGTTCGTGGTAATCATGAGTGTCTAACAGTTCTTTGATTTCGATTGGTTAAGGATGTTGTATTTTATCATGATCATCTTTTTGTGATTTATACTCATAGCTTATATGATATTGTGTTTTGCATTTCCTTGGTGTTTTAAGATTATTAAACATGTACATATAACACTATGGATTGAAAAACAAATACAAAAACATTACTATGCTATAAAACATCATGGATTGAAAAAAACAAAAACAAACGTTACTGTGTTGTAAAACACCATACGAATTAAACACCATGTGTTGATGTTAGAGCATTTCGGTTGAATAAATAAATCTTGAAGAGGAGAGATAATCTTCCATAAAAAATAGGGAATGTAATTAAATGCATCTAAATTTCCTGAAAATAATTGAATGGATGAATTATAATTAATGATTAAATTGACTATCCTTATTGCAAATAATTAAGATCGTCACGTGTCAAGTTTCTATGGCTTCTTACCCTTCTCACAAAGCATCTACTTTGTACAGGATCCTTACCCTATATGTGTGTGTGTGTGTGTGTGTATAGGAACTATATTTTGAAAACCATTTTGAGTTAAGGAAACTTAAGAAATCCAATGAAAGGTTGACAAGCTGCCACATATGTTACTTTTATCTCTCTTAGAAGGGTATTTTTGGAAATAAATACCTATTACAGAGGTTCTGATCTGTTACAGAGTTTTTGATCTGTTATAGTTTTCTTACCTGTTGCAGTGTTTGCAGTGATCTTTTTTTATTTAAGTTTCCATATCTCTTTCTCTCTTTATATAAAGATTTTCATCTCTCTTTATTACAAATTTTCATCCTCTCTCTCTTTTATCCAGATCTTATTCTCCCTCTTTGTTAGTTTCTATTTCAAAAATCCTCATCTCTCTCCCAAGAATCCTCTCTCTCATACTTCAACTAATTTCAAGATTTTATAGCTTCAAAATAAGGATGGTTGTAACACCCCAATCGATGGCGGAAACATCGAGATGTCACGTGTGAATGACTGTTCAGTAGCTCATGGTAATACATAAGTTTAAATAATCCTTTATTTCATTACAATATTGAATTACATTAAATGTCTTGAAGGAAATCTAATACATCCAATAATCAAACAAAGCTTAAAACTTCAAATATCTTCTCATGCTAGCTCTAGACTTCAAGCATCAATATTTCCTATTGAGTTCGGAAAAATGGGGGGGGGGTCAACTAGAAGTTGGTGAGAATACATAAGCCAAGTCAGGCAATAAGTTTTAGAAGAATAAAAGTTTAGCAATTCATATGTCTAATGTAAGTTTAAGTCTACATGAATAAACATGAAGTATAGTATGCACATAATCAATCCTCCGACAAAGTTTAGGTCCATCCCGCATCCACGGTTCACCTTATAAAGTTTAGGTCCATCCCGCATCCACGGTTCTCCTTATAAAGTTTAGGTCCATCCCGCATTCACGGTTCTCCTTATAAAGTTTAGGTCCATCCCGCATTCACGGTTATCCTTATAAAGTTTAGGTCCATCCCGCATTCACGGTTCTCCTTATAAAGTTTAGGTCCATCCCGCATTCACGGTTCTCCTTATAAAGTTTAGGTCCATCCCGCATTCACGGTTCTCCTTATAAACTTTGGAACGATAACAATCACCCGCGCTCCCCATAGAAATGGTCAACGAATCTAGGTGGGGTTGTCAATCCAATAGATCTATCATTGTATACCGCCGGCTTGATCAGGGTTAATGATTATGCAAGTTGAAGTTTAAGTCTAATAGTCTTTGTCTAAGTCATGAGGCATTAAAGTTTACAACTAGACATGTATGTAGAATTGCTTAAGTATAAAGTTTCAAGTATAAATAATTGCATAAACAAGGTTACGTAAACTCACCTTAGCAAAGTGTTAAGTCTTGTGAAATAGAATAAGTGTAGTCCAACGTTGCCAAGTATTACCCTATGTTTAAGGCAATAAATAAGTCTTTCTAGTCTACAAGTATTTCTAGGGTTCCTAATTTACTTGAAACGTAATAAAAGGAGTGTAACATAAATCATAAAAAAAACTAATCATAAAAAGTTTTAGTTAATTGTTTGATAAAACAAGTTCTAATGGAAATTGTTCAAAATATATAATCAATTGTATACGTTTATAGAAAAAAATAATAATTAGATTTTAATCCTTTAAAGGCTTAGGATAATTATTTCAATTACAATGATTATCTAAAATGAGTTTCATATTAAGAGATTTACATGCTACGTAAATTGCAATGACTCATTTATAACGGTATGTTTTTTTTTATTTCATAGATTAAAATAATTTAATAAAATTAGTTTGAACAAAAACTTATAAGTATTAAACTAGTACTAAAAAAATAGTTAATTGGATGACAAACATTAAATAATTTGATATGGGTTTATCATTTTAAATAATTATTAGAAAAAGAAAATGTTTTAAACTTCAAATAAGATGCAAAAGAAAAGTTGAGATATGAAGTTTTTTTAGTATAAAGGATATGATAGTCCATGTACCCTAATTATTAGTTTCTTAAACAACTACTTCCCAAACTTGACCAAATTAGGAACAAAAGGCACCTCAAACACATCTTCATATGTGTGTTTGGCAGGAAGCTCGAGGTCGAGAAAAAAGAATATAAGACTCACAGTGCCGGAGGAAGAGGCGGTGATAGTGAGCGCCAGAGATTAAGACCATTAAGGGAAGGTGGTCTGGAGTTGACGGTTGTCGGTTACCGGTGGCTTGTCGGGAGGACGGAGCGGCGTCCGTTTTACAAGCAGAAGGGAGGAGACCAAGAAGTTATGGAATGTGGTTCACGACGGTGGTGGATGTTGCGAAACCGCTAGTTCAATACGGGTTTGTAGACGGATTTATCCAGCACACGCCAACCCACAAGAGATCGATAGAAAGTTGGGTCAGGAAATGGTTGATATAAACTTTATGGTTCAACTTGTTTGTTTCATTTCTATACAAGATTATATATACACATACAAACACAACAAAGATGGAGATAAAAGCTCCTCTAGAATTTGACTCAATAATTATACTTTGACTCAATAATTACACATAATTCTTTGACTTAACACTTTGATATATATATATATATATATATTGAAACGAATTTATATCTTCCTTGTTTGAGATTATAAATGTAATTGAAAAATAATTAGCTTTAAATAAGAAATAAAAAAAATCATTAGTTTGAATTAGAAAATAAAAACACCGTCTTATAAAATGACGATTTTATAAATAGAATTAGGATAGGACATATGTCATGATTGAAGATTTTTTTTTTTAAGTACAATGATAAAAGGAACTTAGAAAAATAGAGTGCACGGATAAAGATAAGAATACTTAGAAATAAATTAGACTTTATATCATGGATCGGGAAATACTTTAATGCAAAATAAATGGGAAAATTCGTGAGGTTACAGTCTCCCCTACTTTTAGAAACTTCGTCCCGAAGTTATAAAAAAAACACCGGGTTGAGGGTGATTGGGTAGAAATTAGGGCAACTGTGGTTTGGAAAATTTGTGTTAAGGCATGACATGAATTTATAGGTAACAGAATAAACTGTTTCGAATAATTTGGTAAGAGGTTTGATAGGTGTGGGTTTTAAGGGTTGGATTAGGTTCGTCTAAAATAGCAAGGAGAGTAAGAATCTAGCAAAACACTAAACTTTAAGTTTTAGGAATCTTAAAAAGAAATGCATGAGTTAATTGACTATAGAAATACTAAACAGGTAACTAGAGTTTATAATTGGTTATCTACCAAAAACTTTGATAGAATTTCACACTACCTTAACGTACCTGTAAATTCATGATTACGTTCCGGACCGTAATCACCAATTTACCTTACATTAGGGTTTTGTGTCCTTCTATGACTCTAAACACACATGTAAGTGATGCAAAATAACCTTGTGATTGAATCGTATACAATGTATCCAAAAATGAGTCCAACTGTTGAGCAGGAAAAAGACTTCTACCAGTCAGTGAATAAGAACCTCTACCGATTGTTGAGCAGGTTGTAGGGCCTCTACCGACTGTTGAGCAGGCATGATGACCTCTACCAATCGTTGAGTAGGTTATTTGGTACTCTACTAACTGTTGAGCAAGTACTTCATCCTCTATGAGTTGTTTGATTAAGTGTACCAATTATTACACACATGAATTGCAAATTGATAATATATACATGTAAGCAATCAAGTATTAAGTATAGCATGCGAGTTGTAATAGAGTTGCCCTAGACAAGGCTAATGACTCTAGGTGTGTCTATAGCAAATAGTTTATATTCCATGACTTCTAGTATCAAATGTTCAAATATGGTAGATAATCGAATCCTCATGTATAACTAAGGATTAAGTTTGATGCAACACACAATCAATTTTCAATAGTTTGGTTATCATAGGGATCAAGTTCATGTTCAAGAAGGTAAAGAATATGAATTTAGTTCTTGAGAGGATGATGAATAATCTTGAAGTAGAATCAAGGTTGTGAGAGATAGTGAATGTGAAGATAGTTGATAAAGAGTTTATTTTATATTAAAGAGATTATGTAGCAGTGTAAATTGTGGGGCTTGAATCAAAGGTTAGAATCAAGTGTATGAGAAAACATGATTGTGGTATATGCCAAATATTGTAAAAATTTCGAAATAGTTGAAAATAAGTAGGGGTCCATGGGGAGTTGGAGATTAAATTTTTTGTTCATGAGGATGGAAGGATTTAAAAATTGGTTTAGTACATAAAAAAAGTCGTTAAATATTACAAACTAAATGAGCTTTGATTATAATATTCCCATTAGTTGGAGATTTTAAACATGACATTAGGTTTTGAAGATCAAGGTTCTATTAAGTGATTTTTAATAGATTAAAGCATTATATAGAAAATCGTTTGTTATGCTAATAAATAGACATTTGAATTTAGAAATTAAGTTTGAGGACATCTTTTGACAAAAACCTGTATTTTTTTTTCCGTAGTTTATAGGTGATGAAAAATATTTAGAAATCTTTAGCGTTGTACTAGGTGATAAAAATTTTGAAAATGTTGAAAAAGCTTTTTTTTTTTTTTTGAACCCCTCGTCAAGATCAGGCTATGAGGTTATAGTTTTAAAATATATAATATGTTGAGAAAGGAAATAACATGATTTGGGTAGGGTGTTGAAAGTATTTAAACAAGTGGCTAAGATGGTAAGGTGAGGTGTGATTGTGAAATCCATTTATGATTATGAAGTGGGATTGATTTAGGCTGTAAAATTTTGGGATTTTAGAGCTTAGTTTTAAGGAAAGTGAGTGTAATCATTGATTCATTAATTAGAACGAATAAACGAAAACATTGACATATCAAAGCTTCTAAATTCTAATAACATAGTGAAGACATGCTTTAGCCTATAAGTGAACACTCATCCCGAGAATTCCTAGGTAGGCATCCGGGTCCCTCGTCTGATTGGGATTTATGCGCAATGCCATTCCTAGACAGAAAACTCAGAATACAGGCGTTCACCCTTCCAGATTGCACGTGTTCGTTATTAAAATCTAGAACTTCGACGGGATCTTCAAGGTAGTTCAGGTTAGGACTTGAGAATTCGTCCTATTAGTCTAAGGGTGAATCCAGTGATGGAGAATAATCGTCTTGTAGGGACTAAAGTAGAGATAAGAAGTAGGAGGTAGATAGAGAATAGAAACAAGTAGGGTTGCAAGTAAAAGGAACAAGTACTGGTTAAAATCCTATGGTTATAGACTAGATTTTTTTTCTAATAACCTAATTCCCTATAACCATGGCTCTGATACCAATCTGTAACACCCCAATCGATGGCGGAAACATTGAGATGTCACGTATGAATGATTGTTCAGTAGCTCATGGTAATACATAAGTTTAAATAATCCTTTATTTCATTACAATATTGAATTACATTAAATGTCTTGAAGGAAATCTAATACATCCAATAATCAAACAAAGCTTAAAACTTCAAATATCTTCTCATGCTAGCTCTAGACTTCAAGCATCAATATTTCCTATTGAGTTCGGAAAAATGGGGGGGGGTCAACTAGAAGTTGGTGAGAATACATAAGCCAAGTCAGGCAATAAGTTTTAGAAGAATAAAAGTTTAGCAATTCATATGTCTAATGTAAGTTTAAGTCTACATGAATAAACATGAAGTATAGTATGCACATAATCAATCCTCCGACAAAGTTTAGGTCCATCCCGCATCCACGGTTCACCTTATAAAGTTTAGGTCCATCCCGCATCCACGGTTCTCCTTATAAATTTTAGGTCCATCCCGCATTCACGGTTCTCCTTATAAAGTTTAGGTCCATCCCGCATTCACGGTTCTCCTTATAAAGTTTAGGTCCATCCCGCATTTACGGTTCTCCTTATAAAGTTTAGCTCCATCCCGTATTCACGGTTCTCCTTATAAAGTTTAGGTCCATCCCGCATTCACGGTTCTCCTTATAAAGTTTAGGTCCATCCCGCATTCACGGTTCTCCTTATAAAGTTTGGAACGATAACAATCACCCGCGCTCCCCATAGAAATGGTCAACGAATCTAGGTGGGGTTGTCAATCCAATAGATCTATCATTGTATACCGCCGGCTTGATCAGGGTTAATGATTATGCAAGTTGAAGTTTAAGTCTAATAGTCTTTGTCTAAGTCATGAGGCATTAAAGTTTACAACTAGACATGTATGTAGAATTGCTTAAGTATAAAGTTTCAAGTATAAATAATTGCATAAACAAGGTTACGTAAACTCACCTTAGCAAAGTGTTAAGTCTTGTGAAATAGAATAAGTGTAGTCCAACGTTGCCAAGTATTACCCTATGTTTAAGGCAATAAATAAGTCTTTCTAGTCTACAAGTATTTCTAGGGTTCCTAATTTACTTGAAACGTAATAAAAGGAGTGTAACATAAATCATAAAAAAAAACTAATCATAAAAAGTTTTAGTTAATTGTTTGAAAAAACAAGTTCTAATGGAAATTGTTCAAAATATATAATCAATTGTATACGTTTATAGAAAAAAATATTAATTAGATTTTAATCCTTTAAGGGCTTAGGATAATTATTTCAATTACAATGATTATCTAAAATGAGTTTCATATTAAGAGATTTACATGCTACGTAAATTGCAATGACTCATTTATAACGGTATGTTTTTTTTTATTTCATAGATTAAAATAATTTAATAAAATTAGTTTGAACAAAAACTTATAAGTATTAAACTAGTATTAAAAAAAAATAGTTAATTGGATGACAAACATAAAATAATTTGATATGGGTTTATCATTTTAAATAATTATTAGAAAAAGAAAATGTTTTAAACTTCAAATAAGATGCAAAAGAAAAGTTGAGATATGAAGTTTATTTAGTATAAAGGATATGATAGTCCATGTGCCCCAATTATTAGTTTCTTAAACAACTACTTCCCAAACTTGACCAAATTAGGAACAAAGGGCACCTCAAACACCTCTTCATATGTGTCTTTGGCAGGAAGCTCGAGGTCGAGAAAAAAGAATATAAGACTCACAGTGCCGGAGGAAGAGGCGGTGATAGCGAGCGCCAGAGATTAAGACCATTAAGGGACGGTGGTCTGGAGTTGACGGTTGTCGGTTACCGGTGACTTGTCGGGAGGACGGAGCGGCGTCCGTTTGACAAGCAGAAGGGAGGAGACCAAGAAGGTATGGAATGTGGTTCACGACGGTGGTGGATGTTGCGAAACCGCTAGTTCAATACGGGTTTGTAGACGGATTTATCCAGCACACGCCAACCCACAAGAGATCGATAGAAAGTTGGGTCAGGAAATGGTTGATATAAACTTTATGGTTCAACTTGTTTGTTTCATTTCTATACAAGACTATATATACACATACAAACACAACAAAGATGGAGATAAAAGCTCCTCTAGACTTTGACTCAATAATTATACTTTGACTCAATAATTACACATAATTCTTTGACTCAAGACTTTGACTCCAAGAATTATGTTGTCAAGACTTTGACTCTTGACTCAAGGCTTTGATATATATATATATATATATATATACATTTATTTTGAAACGAATTTATATCTTCCTTGTTTGAGATTATAAATGTAATTGGAAAAATGATTAGCTTTAAATAAGAAATAAAAAAAATCATTAGTTTGAATTAGAAAATAAAAACACCGTCTTATAAAATGACGATTTTATAAATAGAATTAGGATAGGACATATGTCATGATTGAAGATTTTTTTTAAGTACAATGATAAAAGGAACTTAGAAAAATAGAGTGCACGGATAAAGATAAGAATACTTAGAAATAAATTAGACTTTATATCATGGATCGGGAAATACTTTAATGCAAAATAAATGGGAAAATTCGTGAGGTTACAATGGTGCTAAGTGTTGTTGGTGGTCAGAAGTGAAGGGGGTGACCATGGTGGCTTCGTTGGTTTCAGAAGTGATGGGTGCGACGCCGACTTCGATGGTTTTGAAGGACAATGCAGTCAAGGTAGTGGTTAGGTCCGGCGAGATGACTATTGAAGGATAGATCGAATCGTGGTGTCAAGATCCAGTGGTGACTAACAGATCTTGGATGTTTTGTTTCCGGTAATTTGTGGGCTATAAGCTTATGGGTTTTTTTTTCTTACAGGTTTTGATTGATTGGTGATACTGGTTAATGGGTTTTGTTTTTGGATTTTCAATATATAGAGATTTTAGTTTTAGACTTTCAGATTTAGATGTTTGACTTTTTTTGTATGAAAGATGTTTTTTTTGTAAAATGTTTTAGTTGTTTTGTTTTTGGATTTTCAATATATGGTGTTTAGGAGGTATACACCAATGTATATTTTGTTCATATACAAAAACGAAGAAACCGCAACATCTATTTATGGTGTACACTGATGTATTTAACTTACATTTCTACAAAGATATACACCAACGTATATGTGTGTCCAAATTATAGTCATGTAAGCTGGAAAAAAACGGATATACACCAATGTATATCTGTGTTGATGATGATGAATGCAAGAAAAAATAGTGACTGATATACACCAATGTATATCTGTGTTGTTGTTTATGATGATTAATGACAGGAAAAAAAAAGAAACTGATATACATCAATGTTCATCTGTGTCAACGATAATAATGATAAATGAAAAAAAAAACAAAAAAGAAACTGATGTACACCAGTGTATATATGTCGATAATGATGATGAATGAGAAAAGAAAGAAATTGATGTACATTGTGTACATTGTATACATGTGTGTACAAAAGAATTGAATTAAAAACAAAATAAAAAAAACGTCTGTAAAAAAGAATTTAATAACTAAATATATATATATATATATAATTAATTAAAGATATAATCTAATTAATTAATTAATTAACTTCCTATTTTGGAATAGTAGTCAGTTACAATGCATACATAATAACCTATTAATAATCATATAACAAAAGTCAATAATACCTTTTGATTTAAATAAAGAATTAATTAATGTTTTACTTATTTATAATCATGTCATTAGAGATTAATGGCTAAGATTGGTTCCTATGGTTCCTACTTAAGGTATGGTTTCTATTTGAACCCTACCCTATATATATATATATATATATATATATATATATATATAGGAAAAAGATCAAATAGGAACCAAGAGCCTAGTTAGGAACTCAGGAACCAATCTGAGCCATTAATCTTTGATCTTGATCTAGGGGGTAGTTATGTAATTAGACAATTAAATATTATATTTTAATTTAATTAAAAGTTTTATATATGGTTGTTAATTAACTTCCTGCGATTAACATGCAAGTTTTTTTTACTTTCCTTAAATCTCTCAACCTATTATCATCTCTAATCCCAAATAAAAAAAATCACGTTCGATTGAATCAGATTGAATCGAAATAACTTCCAGTCGAATTCAGAAGATTTAAATTGATTGAATTGAAAAAACTTTCGATTTAAAAGAATCTAAAATCGGCCAACGATTCAGATTTCCAAGTTATGGATAATAATTCTATACATGAAAACATTGAATCACAATCTCATGTGATAGAAGATCATGAAACACAATCACAAGCTTTGTTTCTAAATAGTGTTGAAAATCAAGGTATTTAAGTATTGTTTTTATTTTTTTAATTGTTTTTCGTGCGAGAATCACGTTTTTTTGTGATTTCTATTTGGATTAGCCTTATAGTGTGGTTTATTATTGATTTGCAAAATAGTTGTTTTGTATTCTGTAAGTCATATTTTACGCACAGAATTGGAATGAATAAAGAGTTATACACTGGTGTATCATATATAGTTATTGGGGTTGTACAGATACAATAAGATTTGTTCTTAGTTTCTTAGTTGTTATACACCAGTTTATAACAACAAATCTATTAATTATTATACACAAGTGTATTATAGGTGGTAAAAGATGTTATAATAAACTGATAGTATTTTGTTTGACGTTAAATATACACAAGTGTATATTCATTATAAAAAATGGAATGTGCAGTATGACACAGCCTGTGTGTTACTCAATATACACAAGGTGTACCGTATATGAGTTGTAGCATGTCTAACTATATTTTTTAAATATTGTAAAATTCATTTTTAATTTTACATTTTTTTATTGTAGGTTCCTCGTCGAGCAACGTATATGAGTCTCCCGGTGGGACGAGATATTGGACGCCTGTTGTACCAGACGATGTTAAACCATTTGTAGGTGCCAAGTTTAGAACGTTGGACGAAGCTATCATAATGTATAAAAATTATGAGTTTCTTATCATAATGTATATCTGTGTTGATGATGTTGAATGGCAAGAAAAAAATGATATATATCAATGTATAACTGATGTACACCGTTGTATATATGTGTTTGATGATGATGATGAATGAACAAAAAAAAACTGATATACACCAATGTGCACTTCAAAAACGAATATACACCAATGTATATCTGTGTACATCAATGTATATCTGTGTTGATGATGAATGAAAAAACGAATATACACCAATGTATATCTGTGTTGATGATGATGAATGAAAAAACCAATATACACTAATGTATATCTGTGTTGACGATTTTGAATGATGATGGATGAAAAAACGAATATGAAAACGAATATACACTAATGTATATCTTGTGTTGGTGATGATGATGAATGAAAAACGAATATACACCAATGTACACTGTTGTATATATACCGAGATATAATTTTAATATTATATACAATAAATACGTTTGGGTATACCATAAACACTAATTTGCTGTTTCCAAATATACAGGAGTTTCTTATTAATTACCTAATAAATGATATTGAACAAAAGACATTAATACCCCTTTACTAAAATAACAATTAATTAAAGTTTTACTTATTTACAATCATGCCATTGAAGATAGATGGCTCAGATTGGTTCCTATAGTTCCTACTTAAGAGTTGGTTCCTATTTGAACCCTACCCTCTCTCTCTCTCTCTCTCTCTCTCTATATATATATATATATATATATATATATAGAGAGAGAGAGAGAGAGAGGGGAGGATTATCTTGAGAACGCTAAATATTGTGAGAACCGTGAGAACAAGTAAAAAAATCAATCAAAATCAAATTTTTTTTTAATACAAACCCCATTATAATTAAAATACAACATTAATAAATGAATTTTCTTTCCAAATAATTCATCTTTTCTTACAAAAACACTTTTAAATTAACTTTTTACACATGTGTAAATGAAACAGTTTACACATGTATAAACAGCAAATTTACACATGTGTAAAAACAAATTATTTCCGTATACGTTTGAATTTGTATGCGTAAATTGTGTTTTTGAAATTGTATTTTAGTAATAAAGACAAGTATAAAAAGAAATTTTGAATTTGAATGGTTTTAGATGCCGTTCTCACGGTTCGCACGAAATATAGGTGTTCTCAAATTAACTTTCCCATATATATATATATATATATATATATATATATATAGGCCAATTATAAAATGAAAACCCTCTTGAGTTGAGAAAACCTTGGAAACCCATGTAAAAAATCATTATTTTTTTTGAAAAAAATAACCAATGTAAAATACATGTTTTTTAGTGTTTTGGGCCAAAAAAATAAAAAAAGCGCCGAAGGGATTTTTTTTTAAAAAATAAACAAAGCTGCGAAAACACATGTTTACAACAGCTTTACAACAGCAAATAGCTGAAAACATATGTAAAAAGCGCAACTTTGTATATTTTTTTAAAAAAATCCCTTCGGCGCTTTTTATATTTTTTTGGCCCAAAATGCTTAAAAACATGTATTTTACATTGGTTATTTTTTTCAAAAAAAAATGATTTTTTACATGGGTTTCCAAGGTTTTCTCAACTTAAGAGGGTTTTCAATTTATCCTTCCCCTATATATATATATATATATATATATATAGATAAAGGTTCCCATACAAAAACTAAATATTGTGAGAAGGGTAAGAAAAGCTCTCATCATGACAAGTGTCCATATGGTAAAGGATACAAAAGTAATTAGACTCAAATAATTAATAATTTATTAAATTTTAATCTTTTATAATTAAGGAGTGATTTTAGGGATTTAAGTTTAATAATGCCGAGATATTTTTTTGGTTTTAACGATTTCATTAAATTTTTCATTAATATTGGAGTAATTATAGGAATTTTTTTTTTTTTCAAAACTTCATCTTAATATACACATGTTGCTTATACAATTCAAACGTCTACTTTTTTTTTTAATCTAAAATCACTTTGCATTGTTTCGATTTCTTAAAGAGATAAATTTTGTGTTTTATCACAATCTACTGTGTTTTATCATCTCAACAATCCAGTGTGTTTTACTACTATCGGATCAACTTTGTGTTTTAACAATCTACTGTGTTTTATCACCATCGTCTCAATAATCCAGTGTGTTTTATCACCAACCCAAATTCGTTTGTGTTTTAAAAAAAAAAAATTCAACACTATCGTTTAAACGTAAAACACACAAAACAAGTATTGTTTGAACTATTGTTTAAACATAAAACACACAAACAATAACAAGACTATCGTTTTTTTAACATAGACCCGTTGTGTTTTAACGCTATTGGCTAAACATTAAACCCATCGTGTTTTACATTGGTTTTACATTGTGTTTTAACATTACACACAAAAAGAAAATAAAATGTCAAAGTTTAAAGTAGAGATACCAACTAATTTAAATTGGTAAATGTTATTCAAAGATCTTTCTTTTGAAAAAAAAAAAAAAAAAACCATTAATAAACAAAACCAAACTAAAAGCACAAACTACATCAAGACACTTTTTCCATGTGGTATACAAAAACTCATAATAATATTCGTTGATGCGTTTTCTGGTTTGAAACCTACCTAGATGATGGAAGGATTAAAAAAAAATTGAGTGTTGGGTTGAGGTAAATGAACGAGTGGAATGAATATGGGGTTAGATAGAGAGAGAGAGATAGATAGAGAGAGAAATTCCTTAATTTGCTCTCAATAATTGATGGTTGATGAGTGATAATATAGATTATTTAATTTAAATAGGTGTGTTTTTACAAGTATACCCTCACACCATTAATTTAGTTATTAAAATTATAACATAATTTACACTTTTGCCACTCCTTTAATCTTAACCATCCAATTACATAATCTAATGGCCATATTTATTTCTTACCCTTCTCACAAAACACATCTTTTGTATGCTAACCCTACCCTATATATATATATATATATATATATATATATATATATATAGGGGAAAGTTAATTTGAGAACACCTATATTTCGTGCGAACCGTGAGAACGGCATCTAAACCCATTCAAATTCAAAATTTCTTTTTGCACTTGTCTTTATTACTAAAATACAATCCCAAAAACACAATTTACGCGTAAAAATTCAAACGTATACGAAAATAATTTGTTTTTTACACATGTGTAAATTTACTGTTTATACATGTGTAAACTGTTTCATTTACACATGTGTAAAAAGTTAATTTGAAAGTGTTTTTGCAACAAAAGATGAATTATTTGGAAAGAAAATTCATTTATTAATGTTATATTTTAATTATAATTAGGTTTGTATTGAAAAAAAATGATTTTGATTAGTTTTCTCACTTGTTCTCACGGTTCTCGCGATATTTAGCGTTCTCAAGATAACCCTCCCCTATATATATATATATATATATATATATATATCAAGGGTTAGGATCCATGGAAAACCCTCCTTATCTAGAAAACTCTGGAAACTCTGACTTCCCGAGCTTTTTAGGGCCTGAAAATTTTAGGGCATGTAATATACATGATTTTAAGCATTTTGAGCCAAAAAAATCAAAAAAGCGCCGAACACTTTTTTTTTAAATAAGTTTTCGGGTAACACATGTTAAGCGTAATTAACATGTCTTATTAATGTGTTACCCGAAAACTTATTTATTTAAAAAAAAAAAAGTACTCGGTGTTTTTATGATTTTTTTTTTGCTCAAAATGCTTAAAATCATGTATATTACATACCCTAAAAATTTCATATAAAAAAAAGCTCGGGAAGTTAGAGTTTCCAGAATTTTCTAGATAAGGAGGGTTTTCCTTGGATACTTATATTACCTATATATATATATATATATATATATATAGGGATGGGATCATTTGAGAACTTGGTTGAGTTGGGAGAACCATGAGAACTCAGTTTATAACCACCTACTTTTTTTATTGAATAATGAATTTGTTGTTGTAAATTAAATCATAATAAAATATTGAATAAAATATTAATTTACTTATATGGTTTACATAGGTGTAGCCGTTTTTTTACACCAGTGTAAAACCGTCGAAAATATTTTTTTTACGGCGGAGTTAGACGTTTTTACATCACTGCATATTTTTTTTAAAATTCACATTTTACATCAGAGTTATCGCGGTTCTCACAACTCGACCGAGTTCTCAAATGATACGGATCATATATATATATATGGTGGAGTTCCTGTACAAAGTGCATTTTTCATACAAAGTGTGAGAAGTCTATATAAACATTGTGTTTTAAATTTTAGGCATGATGTTTTATATTCTTTTGGCATAGTATTATATAGAAAAAAACAAAAATTAACAATTTAAAACACTAATTAATGTATTCTAGACATGCAATCTAAAATACCACACGAATAAAGTAGTCAGTGTGTTTTAAATTTCATGTCTATAATACATTTGATTGTGCTTTGAATTGTTACGTTTGATGTTTTTCTATATAATACGATGCAAAATGAATCAAAAGCATCATAGCCAAAATTTAAAACACAATGACTACATAGACTTCTCACACTTTGTACGAAAAATGTACTTTGCACGGGAACCTAAACCTATATATATATATATATATATATATATATATGCAACGTTCCAATCCATTCCACCAATCATGGCCCTTTATTTTTCATCGGTGACATGGGGAAAAAGCATCGAGATCATCGAAAATTCATAAGGGGGCGCGTTATCGATCGGGGGAGATGCCACCTCACCCCCACCGAGCTCCTCCCCGATTTCACACCCATGAGTGTTATGCTATCAATGGTTTTTGTGGTAATTCCAAGACTATGAGATCCCATGCCACTAGCCCGAGTCATGAGGTATGCAATTGGTGAGTGTTTCATGGGTAAAATGTCGATGATACTGCGATGGTAATTGCCGCTAAACTCCATTGGTAATATGTTTATGAAAAGCTCGTTTGTGATCTTTTGGTAAGTTCCTTTCCAACATTACCCAAGTCATGTATTCCATCTATGGCTCAAGCCGGGAAGGTCATCCGGCTTGGGCCTATTTTTATCGGGGCACAATTTTTTTAATAAAATTCCTACATATATGTGTGTTTTTAATGGTATTCGAAGAAACATGTTTTTATTTTTAGAGATAAAAGTCCCAACCAATATATAACATGACTGAAAAAATTACATCAAGATAGCGGGCAGGCGGGCAACAAGCTGTGTCGTCACCCCGTTCTAAATGGCAAACCCTAATCTACTAAAAACGTATCCTTACCCACCCACCCCTTTCTCTGTGTGTGTATTTTTTTAATAGAAAGTCTATTTAACACTTAAAAGTTGGGCTTAATGATCAATTTGAAACTTATAAATTATTAACCTAAGGCCTATAACATTTATAAGCCCAATATCTACTTAATATGCTAAAATTAAAAAAAAAAAAAAAAAAACTATTCCCCTATTCTTTATATTTTGTGGCACATGCAAAAGAATATCGAGATTCCAAATTCCAATTTATAATTGTGAGTTGAGTGTATATCATTCTCCATGGCTACCACATGTCCATATCCTACCCATCTAGATTGTAATTTTAAGTTTAATCTTTAAGATTTTAGTTATAAACATTATTTTTATGGTTTCTATAACTCTCAATTAAGCGTGATTACCTTGTTGGATACTTGGGTTTTGTGTATTTTTTATGTTTGTTGGTGGATTGATGAACTATTATTGCAATTAGGTGCACTAAAATTGAATGCAATTACTTAATTAGGTAATTTTTACATATTTGAAATTGAGGGTTTTATTGAAGCTTAAGGGGCATATTTTTTAATGGCTCGAATAAAGTACATAAATTAGGGACTAAATACCGAAGGATTTGTACGCAACAAAAGTCAGTTGTTAAATTGTTATGTTAGTAGAGTTGTGTTTTGTAAGTAATAAATAATAATGATAAATCAAATGAGTAATTGGGATGGAGTAAAGGTGTTGCTCCTATTGAGTTTAAGGGTTCGAACCCCGTTAAAATGAGATTTGGTGTAATTTAAGCCGTTAAAAAAATTAAATAAGTAATTAAAATATTTAAGTGATTAAACTTACACCTTTTGGTACAATTGATTATTTTTAGTATAGTTGATTTAAAAAATCAAACAAGTAATTAAGGTGGGAGGTTGGGTCTAATTGGCAAAGTGATTGGAGTAAATGTATTGTTCTTCTTGAGTTTAAGGGTTTAGTCCCCCGCCAAAAAAATTCGGTGTAATTTAAGTCCTTTAAAAATAATCAAATAAGTAATTAAAATTTTTTAACGATTAAACTTACACTTTAACTATTTTTTACCATGAAATAAAACAAATAGTCTTCTTGAGTTCAAGGGTTCGAGTCCCGCCAAAAAGAAAAATTAAAGTAATTTTAACTCGTTAAAATATAATCAAATAAGAAATTAAAATTTTTAAGTCCTTCAAAAATAATCAAATAAGTAACTAAAATTTTTAAACGATTAAACTTACACTTAACTATTTTTTACCATGAAATAAAACAAATAGTTTCCTTGAGTTTAAGGGTTCGAATCCCGCCAAAAATAAAAATTAAAGTAATTTTAACTCGTTAAAAATATAATCAAATAAGAAATTAAAATTTTTAAACGGTTAAACTTTCACCTTTTAGTGCAGTTGATTATTTTTTAGAGTAAACTGCACGGATGGTCCCTGTGGTTTGTCCAAATTTAAACTCTGCTGCTCAGCCTTTCGAAATTACACGTATGGGATCTATGGTTTGTATTTTGTTTCATCGTTGGTCCCTGACTTGGATGGAGGTTAAGTTTTTCAGTTAAGCATATATGAAATTACTAAAATACCCTTTTTAAAAAAATAAAAATAAAACATATTATAAACTCTCTCTCTCTCTTTCTTTGTCTCTTCAACCCCACTCCCACCACCATCTTCCCCCAACTACCACCACAACCACCACCACCACCACCACCAATCATCTAGCACCACCACAATCTTCCCACCATCACCGTCACCTCACTCCCAAACCTTCCACCAGAATCTTCCCCCGTCACCCGTCACCGTCACCGTTATGCTCCATAATAATGTCATCTAGTGTGCGGTGCTGCTGCGAGTCAAACTTGTTATCCAACTGACTTATCATCTTCGAAAATTGGTTATCAATTGAATTCTTCAACCCCGTAAAACTTGGCTCAATACCAATGTAATCTTCAGTTCTAGTTCTAGTTCTAGCAGATTCTGAAGCAATCTCAAGTCCTCCAGAAGAAGAATCGTCGTTTGAACTCTTCGAAGTCATGGATTTCGTCGTTTTGACTTCCACATCATTCGTCATCTCAAAAGACATTTTCTTGCTCGTAATCACTTGTAATATTATTATTCACAAAATTCCTATCAAACCTTGCAAATAACTTGTCAGCACTTCTTGCAAATTGAAATTGATGAGCCAGATATGAAGTCTTGGTTAGTGATATCATGATGACGATGGTCTACACTTGATTGGACCCTACTCATGTTCTTCACCTTACTGAGAAATTGGGAAATAAGTTGTGGTGGTGGTGGTGGTTAGAGGATGAGGAGGTGGTGGTTTTCTAATCTATATATATATATATATATATATATATAGGGTGTGGATAATATGGAAACCCTATCTTTTGGAAAAACCTTGCAAACTCTCTTATGACCATTGATCAAGCTTGATCAATGGTCCATGATTATTTGAATATAATAATCATAAAGCATGTGGGCCAATCTAATAAAAAAATGTAACTAAGGGCACTAAGGTAATTTTAAACATGAGATTTGACACTTCTGAATCCTAGGTTTTAAAAGGTTGATTTGACACTTGTCAAGTCACCTCTCTCCTACTTTATGGCACTTTTTCCAGCACCAATATTAACATACGTTAGTGATGTGATACAAAATTCTGACCTCTTGTGAGACATCGCTAACATGTGTTACCAGGCATATACTAAAAGAACATATTAAAAGAACACATAAAATGTGTATTTATTTAAGAAATGATAAAAACGATCATAACAATAAACACTAAAACATATCAAAAACCGTTTAATACAAACATAATTATTTGTGAATTTTCAAAAAAAAAAAAACTATAATAACAACATAGAAAAAATCTAGCTATGCTTCGTTCTTGATCCTCATCATCATCTTTAACTCAAAAACTTCTCTTCACCTACAAAAAAAGTAACACGTGTTAGCTGGGCTCTACAAAACGCATAATGGGACATCAATGACATGTGTTAGTGTATTCTAAAACACATGTTTTATTGAAATAACGTATGTCATGTGAACGCTAACACATGTTAGTTGGGCACATACTAACGTATGTCATATGAACCCTAACACCTGTTAGTTAGGCATATACTAGCATGTGTTAGCATCACTAACATGTGTATAAACAACACCAAAAATCTGCAATTAGTTGGGCACATACTAACGTATGTCATGTGAACGCTAACACATGTTAGTTGGGAATATACTAGCATGTGTTAGCATCACTAACATGTGTATAAAACAACACCAAAATTCTGCAATTAGTTGGGCACATACTAACGTATGTCATGTGAACGCTAACACATGTTAGTTGGGCACATACTAACGTATGTCATGTGAACAGCCACATCATCAACGCCGCCTTCTTCCAATAGCCTACTCATGTAAACCATCACTGAAACAAATACACATGTTAGTTTGGGATCCTCAAACACATAATGGGGCATCACTAACATGTGTTAGCATATACTAACATAAAAAGACTACAAATTTATTCATCAATCACATATGATCCATCAACCTCATGTCCACAATCAAATAAAAATCTAACATCAACAAAATAATAATAATAAAAAAAATAAAAAAGGTTAACATAAGTGTTTTTTTTTTCATTCAAGCATTTGATCGAACACTTGGTGTGCGACCAAAACCTATCCCCAAAACTGTTACTATTATTTTTCCAACAAAACCCAAAACCTAACAAAATCAAAACGTAACACAAAACTCACAAATCAAAATGTAACAACTTATTATTATTATTCTAAAAAAAAAATCAAAACATAATATCTTAAAAAAAACAATGATAACAGCGAAAAAATTTAAAAAAATAAAAAAAAATATTCGAACCAATAATATTCTGTTTTTAAGCTTCACATGATCCAGTAATTCAATTCCTCAACTTATATTATTATTATTATATTAATATTAATATAAAGAGGGGACACACACAGAGAGATCTAAGCCGCGTGAGTTGCTGCTGCATTTCAACAACACCCACACCAGCAATGAACAAGATGATTCATTCAGGTATCTATCTAACTCTCTCTTATTATTATTATTATTATTATTATTATTACAAATCTGATCTCCTACCAACAATCACAACCAGTAAACACCAAAAATATCCAGATCTAGAGAGAGAGAGAGAGAGAGAGAGAGAGAGAGTACCAGGATTGATTCTGATTTGATCCCCTGTTTGATGGGTTCCTGCTATGATGGTTCAAAGTCATGTTCGTGTTCAAGATAAGGATGAAGTTATGGAACATTTAAGGTATGAATACATATTAGAACAGCAAACCGGCTCTAAAACTCTGTTCTTATAAATAAGAAAATGGAGGTTGAAGCTGGATCTGGAGTTACGAACATAAGATCTGATGAAGCTTCTAGGCGAAATAGCGTGGTTTTGGAAGAAGAAAAAAAATAGTGGTTGTGGCTTGGGTGGTGCGACTGGATATGGTGGTGGTGGAGGTCGACAACCGGAGGTGGTGTCGGTGGTTGTGGCTGGTGGTGCTGGTGGTTTCATCTACTAGAGAAGAGAGAGGAGGAGGGAACATGGATGATCTAAATTTTATTTTGAAAAACAAATGAAGAGAGAGAAGAGGGAAAACATATATATAGGAAGAGAGAGAAGGGGATAGTGAAATTGACTAGATTGCCCTTTTGAATATTATAACATACTAGGTGATGTGGCTTAATATGGGCCAAGTGTTGGGTTTGTTGGAGTTTTTCCATTTGGGAGGGTTTCTTCCATATACTTCCACTATATATATATATATATATATATATATATATATATATATATATATATTGCAAAGGGATTAATCCTACATGTCATATTCTTATGCAATCTCTCCTTTGAGAGATGCCACATAGGATGTGATTTGGCAACTCTAAACCAATTAAAAAAAAGAAATAGATATGATTTAACCTAATCTATTATAATCTTTAACCTAATCTATTAAATACCTAATCTACTAAATCTAAATATTAAACCTTTATTATTTTATCTCTCGTGTGTCCTCCCATAACTTTTAAACGTTAATATCTTTTATATACGAGATTTTTTAAAGAAAAAAATTACACCAAATTAACGAGCGTTTTATTATCTTTCCAACGAGTACCATAGTGCTATATAAAAATCGGAGAAAAAATGACTTTTTTTTAACCCGACAGGTATTGTGTCGGGTTTGGGATTAGTTTTAAAAAAAATTGTGGGTTTGGGTCAGGTCTGGGATTAGGTGATACCCGACCCGATTACCCGAAACAACATACCCAAATACCCGAACTACATACCCGATCATATACCCATGAATTTTTTAACGCATCACATAACCCTTAGACTAATGCGTTCGATATTTCAATAATTATCTTTTTTTTCTTATTTCATGTTAGTTCTATTTAGAATGATCGATTACAAACTTCCGAATTCATTTGTAATGGCACTAGATTTATACCCGGCTCAGAGATTCATTTTTTTTTATATTTGAATATGATAACTTATGACAGAGATTTGTTTAAAATAATAATAATAATAATAATAATAATAATAATAATATATTTTATTATTTTATATTAGATATTTCAACCCGGGACGCTCCCGGGATAAAAACTAGTAAAATATATAAAAAAAGATTTCACTCGGATGGTCCTTATGGGTAGATTAGTCATTTTACATTGACTTAACTGAAAATTTTAACGAAGTTAGCTGGTAAGGACCAAAATGTTATAAAATGTTAACGTTAGGGACCATTGAAAATATATGGGGGCACCGGTGCAATTCATGCAAACCACAGGGACCATCCGTGCAGTTTACTCTATTTTTTACTATGAAACAAAACAAGTATAAAATTAGAGATAGATGAAATTATAATGTCGGCCTTCATATACATGCATCATCATCAAGCCTTTGTGGTAGGCAAGCTTCAGCTTTCATGCTATAATACTTCAGTGCTAATGTTGTATGTGTTATAGAACATAAAAAAGAACATGTGAACGCATTCAATTAAGCGTTAACAATATATTAAGAATCATCACAATAAATTAATCATGTAAAGCATGATATAATTTTTATAAAGAATATATTTAGAATAAAGTTGATGAGTTTCATCTTCTACAAATTCGATATGATAGCTTAGGTCAGGTATTCTTCGTTGATTGACCTTCTCGAAGATCATCTTAAAGCACTGATATTTTTTTTCTTTTTAATACTTATGGCTAGCAAGGTAAAACCTTATCTAATTATCCTTTCTTTTAGGGTTCCATAATTTGTTCATGGACCTTGGGTTTTTCACTTATTGCTAAGTACTTTTTGTTAGGTACAATATCATTTAGAAGGCTCAAGAAGGAAGTTTATATGATTATTTATTTAACTTTCACGTTTTCTTTTGGTGTTATCATGACATTTCATTAATACTGAACCAATAAAGAAAGTATGTGATGAGTTGAAGTTCTTGAAAAATACACTACTAAACAAATGAATATCATCGACGTCTAAAATCGATCAGTATTTACCAATGGATTTCAAACATTGCCGACGAAATATTAATGTTGGTATGAGCTTCTTAATCACACAACCTCACAAGAAATAATTAAAGAGATGAACACTCAAATATGCAATGCACGATTTTCTTATTAATGATAATTGAGAGTACATAAACTGAGCAAAACAAACTGAACTATAAATAGAAGAAAATACAACTGAAATTTGAGAAAGACTAGGACTTGCCAAACTACTCGGGCTTTTCCACAACTGCCTAACGGCTTATTGAATTCAAATAATAACTCCACGTGCATGCATGAAATCAGGAACTTGCAATTACTTTTCAACACCCTCCCTTAATTCAAGTTCCCTTACTCCTAACATCCATCTGAACTTCATAAACTTCTCTTTTCCCACAGCTTTAGTAAGAACATCAGCTACTTGATCTTCAGTACCACAGAACTCCAACTTGACTTGATTTTGAGCAACCATGTCCCTGATGAAATGATGTTTCAGCTCTATGTGTTTAGACTTCCCATCTAGAACTGGATTCTTTGACAAATGAATAGCTGAACGATTATCACAAAGTATAACTGTAGCCTCCTCCTGATCAACTTCAAGATCCTTCAATATCCTTCTCAACCAAATTCCCTGACAAGCTGCAGTAGTAGCTGAAATATATTCAGCTTCTGTGCTGGAAAGGGCAATTGAATTCTGCTTCTTAGTGCACCAAGAAATAGCACCACTTCCTAAATTAAACACATTAGAAGAGACACTCTTTCGATCATCTAAGCATCCTGCCCAGTCACTGTCTGTGTACCCTTGCAGAATAACCTTCTCATTTCTTTCATAATATAAACCATACTTCAGAGTACCAGCCACATACCTTAGAATCCTTTTTCCAGCCCCAAAATGAGTTTTACTAGGCACCTGCATGTATCTTGACAGGACATTCACAGCAAAGCAGATATCTGGCCTAGTATGTTGAAGATACAATAGACCCCCTACCAGACTTCTATACATTGTTGCATCAGCAGCAGCATCACCATCATCTTTCCTATGCTTTTCATTAGCATTCATAGGAGTATCTTCTATTTTACAGCCAACCATTCCAAATTTCACAAGAAGATCTTCTGCATATTTACTTTGACAAACAAAGATTCTGTCTTTATTTTGATGAACTTCCAACCCAAGGAAAAACCTTAGAAGCCCCATATCTGACATCTCAAACTCTTTCATCATGCCTTGTTTGAAATCTTGTAACAAAAACTGACTATCACTTGTGTAAATAATGTCATCAACATATAAACACACATAAATGATACCTGCACCTGCCATCTTCTTTACATACAATGTAGGTTCATTGTAGCTTCTAGAGAAACCATGACTGATAAAATAGGCATCAATTCTAGCATACCAAGCCCTAGGGGCTTGTTTGAGACCATACAAGGCCTTGTGAAGCCTGTATACTTTCTGTTCTTGATCCTCCACTTCAAAAACCTCTTGGTTGCTCAACATAAATCTCTTCATTCAGCATGCCATTCAAGAAAGCTGATTTAACATCTAATTGATAAATCAGCCAACCTTGAGCAGCAGCAACAGCAAGAACTGTCCGGATTGTTTCAAATCTTGCCACAAGGGCAAAAGTGTCCTGAAAGTCTATTCCTTTCTTCTGAGAGTATCCCTTGGCCACCAATCTGGCTTTAAACTTCAAAATCTCACCCTTAGGGCCCAGCTTTGTTTTGTAAAGCCATTTCAATCCAACAATATTCTTGTCTACAGGTGCATCAACCAGTTCCCAAGTCTGATTCTTCTCAATACACTTGATCTCTTCAGTCATGGCATCTCTCCATTCCTTCTTTAAGACTGCATCTTCAAAAAACATAGGATCACTTATATTCAAGGCAAACTCACATACCATATAGTCTTCCATGGGAGTTGTCTGATCATAGATTTCAGTTAGGGGTCTGGATTTGATAAGAGATGAGGCAGCATCTACTGTGACATCAGGACCAGCATTCACATCACCTTCTGAGTTGTTTGTATCACCTTGATTGTTAGTATTTGAAGTGCCCTCACCATGGTTTACAGCATCAGAAGTTTGAGTGTCAGCACCAAGGACAGAATTGTCCTTTTCTATATCTAGCAGCTCATCAAAAACACTTAAGTCCCACAAGTGTTTATTCTGATCATTTTTAACTTTGGACCAGTCCCATTCCATATCTTCAAAGCACTTGATGTCCCTTCTAGTAATAATTTGTTTAGTCAAAGGGTTATATAATCTATAACCTTTTGTAGGAGTGGAACTGCCTATCAAAATGCACTTTGCTGAAGTTGCTTCAAACTTGGGCTTCAACTGACCTGGCTTTAAGCCATATGCTATACTACCAAAGATTCTTAAGTCATCTACTTCTGGTTTTTCACCAGTCCACATATGAATGGGTGTCTTGGAATCTAGTGCCTTTGTGGGGGACACATTCAATATGTGAACTGCATTGGACACAGCCTCTGCCCAGAAGTAGTTGGGCATGTTTTTAGCCTGCAACATACATTGGGCTTTCTCTACAACAGTTCTATTTCTTCTTTCACTCACCCCATTCTGTTCAGGGGTGTATGGAGCTGTCAAATGTCTTTTGATACCATGTAATTCACAAAAGGAATTAAACTCATTAGAACAATACTCCCCACCCCTGTCACTTCTTAAAACTTTTATGAACTTTTCACTTTGCTTTTCAACTAATGCTTTGAAAATCTTGAATTTTGAAAATACTTCAGACTTGTGTTTTATAAAGTATACCCAGGTCATTCTAGAGTAGTCATCAATAAAGAGCAAGAAATACCTGCTACCTCCTAGACTTTTAACTGGCATTGGGCCACACACATCAGTGTGGACAAGTTCCAAAGGATGAGTAGCTCTTTTGGTGCTTGTTTGGAAAGGCAGTTTGTGCATTTTTCCAAGAATACATCCTTCACATTGACCATACTCTTTCATCATGGGCAGTCCTATCACCATTTGCTTATTATACATTTGCTGAAGGGCCTGAGAATGAATATGACCAAACCTGCAATGCCACAGTTTGGTCTCTTCATGACTTTTGGCTGAATCAACAGCTTTACTTTGGTAGCATCAAGAGGGAACATATTATTTGCTGCTAGCTTCACCCTCATTAGTTCAACCTGAGTTTCTTTGTGAACTATAGAACAGGCTTCATCATCAAAGATTAAAGCATAACCTTTTCTCATCAATTGACCTACACTCATTAAGTTATACTCAAGGTTAGGAGCATAGTAAACATCATCCAGATACCTGTATTTCCCATTGGTCATCTTTATCTTGATAGTGTCTTTGCCTTCTACAGCTAAATTCTTCTTATCACCCAGCTTTACTCCAAGCTTGAAATTTTCATCAAGTTGCACAAAGGAACTCTTCACCCTTGTCATATGGTTTGAGCATCCAGAATCTACAAACCATAGACTAGGATTTTCTGTTTCTTCTGAATTCATTGCCATGAATAAATAAGGAGTTTCATCCTTGTTTTCATCTTCCTCTTCATTATTAGCAGCCACACGTGCTTGACCTTCATCAGCATACCAGCATTCTCTTTTAACATGTCCAAACCTGTTACAATGATAACATTGGGGTCCTCTACCTCTATCTTCATTAGTCCTTCCTCTTCCTCTTCCTCTATAACTTCCACGACCCCTTCCTCTATTATTTTGATCAAAATTCAACCTTCTGTTAGGTTGATACACTTGAAGGGCCTGTTCATCAGATTTCTCCTTTTCACTTGTCTTGTTTTCTCCTGATCTACCATTCATTCTTTCTTCCTGTGATTGTAATGATCCCATTAATTTGACCGGAGTCAAATTAGTGAGATCATAAGCCACTTCTATTGAAGGAACAACATAATCAAACCTGGTTGTAAGGCTTCTCAATATTTTCTCAACTATTTTCTGATCAGGAACCTCTTCTCCATATGCTCTCTGTTGACTAACAATAGCCATCACTCTTGAGAAGTATTCTCCAACAACTTCTCCTTCTTTCATTGCAAGGTTTTCAAACTCCCTTCTTAAACCTTGTAATTTTACTGACTGAACCTGTGAGTCTCCTTGAAACTCCATACGAAAAGTTTCCCAGGCCTCCTGAGATGTATCAGCCCCAGCTATTCGTGAAAACAAGGTGTCATGGACACCTTGTTGAATCACAGCCAAGGCTTGTGCATCTCTCTTAGCCTCCTTTCTTGTTTCTTCAATATTCTCACCATGGTCAGTCATTCCCAGGTTCACCAAGTCCCACAGCCCCTTTGATCTCAAGATAGTCTTCATTCTAATGCTCCAATGCTCATACCCTTCTCCCTTAAACATGGGAAGAGGAGTGTGAGTTGGATTTGCAATATTAAGATTGTCAGCCATGAACTCTAGCACTTCTACAGGCTCTGATACCACGTGTTGGTATGAGCTTCTTAATCACACAACCTCACAAGAAATAATTAAAGAGATGAACACTCAAATATGCAATGCACGATTTTCTTATTAATGATAATTGAGAGTACATAAACTGAGCAAAACAAACTGAACTATAAATAGAAGAAAATACAACTGAAATTTGAGAAAGACTAGGACTTGCCAAACTACTCGGGCTTTTCCACAACTGCCTAACGGCTTATTGAATTCAAATAATAACTCCACGTGCATGCATGAAATCAGGAACTTGCAATTACTTTTCAACAATTAACTGGTAATTGAAGATAAGATTTCTCGTAAATTACAACCTACACTTTTAGGCATTTGTCTATAATAGCACAAAGAAGCAAATATGTATGGATGGGTAAACCAACCTCTAGTAAATTGGTGTTCATTTGTTTTTGTTTTTTATTTACATCTAAACTTCCTTATTTTACATCCTTGTTGTTTATCTGGTGGTGACTAAAATGTTGGAATCAATGTTCTCGAAATTAAAACACGGCAACAATAGTATTGAAATCCTCTACCTTCTATGTCGTGTTCTCGGTCTTGAACCCATGAACGTCACTCAAACCTAAATGTTTTTTCTTTGCCAATGAGCCACTAATCTCACTAGTGTTAAACATTTAGCTAGGGTATACTTCCAAACTCTACTTTCATGCATTAATTAATCGACTTTCATAAACTTATGCAAAACTATACGGTCAAAATGTATATTTCTAAAGAGTATGAGATCTATGTTTTTCCGCATAATAAAAGCTACATATTTTAACATAACATAACAAATATTAATTTGTTTGACTAAATTTCTCTAGATATACTATACAAGCATGGTCAATACATGAGTTGACGGCCGTTTGATGGACCGTGAGTGGTTTGAAGTTTTCTTGTAAGGTTTACTCAGTCTTGTGTTTGAGCAACATTTCCACCTACACTTAGATAACCTCTAGTAAATCTATGGTTGGATATTTATGATATTGTTGAGTGATCTTAACTTCAAAGCACATATCATGTGTTTGATTCGAGATCATAGATAGCAATAATAGAAGAAGTAAGTTAGTGTGAATATACTCTAATATTCTTAATTGCTTTGTAATCATTAATCTCTAGCTATTATCTTGATGATTTCTATCTAGTTGTTTTAAGAGAAGCGTTTGAGATGATTCCTATCAAAGTGTGGGAAAATATTGGTAGTGAAGTGTCTTATTATTGTTGCCAACATCATTTAACAGTGAATTGTCTCAATTATTTGTTTTATACTTTTGAAAGGATTTTTATTTTTTCTTAACCCATGTTTTGTAGTTGGAAAGACACAATCATACATATGCATGCTTCATCTATTATAAAAGTTTCTTTTTGACAGAAATTACTTTGTATGTGGGGCTGGCAACTATTTCCTTTGATGATTGGCAATAGGAGAAAATGTCGTAAAGAATATGTGAAAATAAGGGACATGTATATACATAAGTAAAGAATGTTTCGATGGTGTTTTGCTTATTGGCGTCAGGTGTTTATCTACGTCAAGTGGTGTAAGTTCGAGTCTCACTCAATGGATGATAAGTAAATTTTTAAGTACGTTTTATGAGGTATGTTCGCCATTAAAAAAGTGCTTAATGGACCATTTACCAAACTTAGTTTGAACCGGTGGGTCAAACTCAAGCATATGGGTTGGATATTAATTCCTCTAAAGGAGCAGAAGCATTAAAGTAATTTTGGATGAATCTAATTGAAGATAATTATACAAGCTTAGAGATAATTATCATATTATTGTTTCCAATCAGATATAGATAAATGTATGTATTTGATTAGGATTAGATTGTAAATCAATTAGGATTCCTCCTCTATATAGTTTTGAGCATTGTGGTTATCAGAGATTGATTAGAGTTTTGAGCTTGTTTTCTTTAATCTATGAAATTGGAGAGCGTATTCCATAATCGTGTGTGTTTATTATTGAGTTAAAACCGTGATGTTCTACCAAGTCCGTTTTGAGATGGACACATATTTGATCAGAACGTATTTTTGCCCGGATTGCCATGTTTCTTCTCGGCTGTTAGCAGACTAACATCATGTACGACGCTCTCTTCGTAGTGTTTGAAAATCGTGTTTCCATTGTCTTCCAATATCATATTGTATAGGATGATGCAAGTGTACATGATGTTTCTTAATTTATCCTTGTACCACGAGTGTGTCGGTTGTGCAATGATACAACTTCTTTTCTTCAACACTCCAAAGGCACGCTAAATATATTTCCTTGCCGATTCGTGTTTTTCGTTCTTTCTTTTTTTGTGAAATATGTTGTTTTCTTATTATTCGTGTATGAAAATGCTTTGACAAGCGTGTCCCATTTCGGATAAATTCGTGCTCATGATACGAACCACTAGAATAAAATGAAGAATTGGGTGCACCTACATCGATCACGTCATCAAATATATTTGACAGCTTTATGACATTAATATCGTTGTTTGCGTCAGCCATACCGAAGCATGCATGTCATATTAGTTATTTTCACCACGTATATTTATTAGATGTCACTGAATGTTGGCTTTCTCAAATATCTTCAACCATAAAAATGAACAACACCTTTAGTGATAATAATAATAATAATAACAACAACAACAGCAACAACAACAACAACAACTTGCAAAAAAATGGAGACTATCCTCCCAGACTTTTTCAGACATTTGCAAGTAAACAGTGGCGAAGCTTAAAAAATACTGGTGGCCGGCTTGAAAATCAAGAGACCCAAATTTTTTTCCTATCGGTGGTGGCCAGAAGATCAAGTCGGTAGGGGCCGCACTCAATTCATATAAAAATTACCTATAAAAATCGCAAACTTTCACCATAAAGTCAAAAACGGTGGCAACCAGGGCACCCCCTAGCCTCCATTATCCTTCGCCAATGCAAGTAAATTCTTCCCATGCATCATGCGAAATTCCGTAAGCCAATTGACGAATTGTGGAAACGCATTTTTGTATTGTGGTGAAACCTAAAAGACGTTGGGCATCTTCCCTTTGTTGAAAAAATGAAAACACACCCTCCAAATCGTTCACACTTTGTAAGAATAGATGTCGGCTAATGCGAAAACAACGTCGAAATGTAACCTCGTTATACAATAGAGTTTCAGAAAAATAATCCTTTACTAAACGATTATGGGCATCATCACAATCTCGCATGATTCGCTTTGCTCTTGTATGTAGTTGCGAGGACTGAGCACGTTCACGTAAACGCGTGATCCCCTAACAAGCGGCCGAAATTATTAGTTCATCTTTCAAATAGGAATCGGATAGTGAGTAGGTTATTCATTTTTTTTCTTGGAAAAAAAGATATAGAGATGGTTTGTGAGTAAAATGAGAGAGATTTGGATGTAGTGTATGTAAAATGTAAAATTTTTGGTGTGTGTGTATATATACTGTAGGCATATTGTTTTGTGTGAGAAGTGTAGGAATGATTAAGAATTAATATGTGGGCATCATGTTTTTTTTTATTTTGGAATGATGTATTGGGTTGTTTTGACTTGAAAAACACTTAACACAACAATATACAAAAATTTAAAACACAATCCAATGTATTATAGTCATTAAATTTAAATTACATATAACACACCCTAGTAATTACTTAAAACACTCTGCTTAAAACACCCTAGTAATTACTTAAAATACATTGTTTTCGGTTATTAATTTGTTATGTTTGGTGTTTTTCTAAGCAAAACAATCCAAAACATCATGAATGCGTCAAAAAAGATATGCATACATATCAATTTTTAATCCTTCCTATACTTCTCACACAAACCAATATTCCTACAGGAACCCTACCATATATATATATCTATTAATATATATAAAAGAATTGAACATTGCTGACGTGGCGTGCAATGATGCCTTCAACCTCTCCATGAAACTGCCACGTGACATCATAATTGAAAGATTTTATTGTTTTTGAATTACTTCATTTTTTTAATTAAATTGAGTTATTTTAGGAAAAAAGAATTTAAAATTTTCCCTCTCATATTTCCTTCCATAATTTTTAAACGTTTATATCTTTTATATACGAGATTTTTTAAAGAAAAAAATTACACCAAATTAACGAGCGTTTTATTATCTTTCCAACGAGTACCATAGTGCTATATAAAAAACGGAGAAAAAATCGACTATTTTTTGTGGGGTTTCATTCATAAAGGAAAAAAAACACACAAAGTGTTCATATTATTCACTAATCATGTTTTTTTCTTTTAAACCAGGTTCTTATCTACGATGTTGAAAATCAAGTCAATCGCCATGTTATCATTGGAATTTTACTAGGTATACTTCATCAAGAGAAGCTAGGAGAAAGAATCGCGCAACAGTGCAACACATGGTGTTAGCTTATAGCAATGTTATTTTTTTTATTTATTTAATTACAAGAGTAATAATTATTACTATTAGTATTAATATTATTACAATGGTTATATTTTTCAACCCCGGACGCTCCCGAGAAGAATTGATAGTTGCCGGCGTGACGTTCAATGGTGGCCTCAACCATCTCTTGATTATGCCACGTGGCATAATGAGATGCAATGGTTACAACTTCCAACGTAAGTGTTTGTTTAGTTGATTAGGTTAGGAATTATAAGAGCCATTAGAATGTGAAAAATTAGAGAGATGTGATGAGTTTTTGAATAGTTGCAGCTTACATAAGTGATTCTTTAGATGATTACTGATTAGGTTTTAGATTAGGGAATATGAGTTATTACTGATTAGAATACTATGAACATGCAATGATTGAGAGATTTTGTGGTTAGTTAACTTGAGCCATTTGCAATAGGTTATCACGTAAAATTAGATTTTTCAACCCCGGGACCCTCCCGGGGTAATCAGCTAGTATATATATATAGGGAAAGGATAATGTGGAAACCCTTGTTATATGGTAAACTCTGGAAACTCTAACTTCCCAATTTTTTTTAATTTTGAAAAAAATAGGGCATGTAATATACATGATTTTAAGCATTTTGAGCCAAAAAAATCAAAAAAGCGCCGGGTAGTTTTTTTTTAAAAAAAATTAAAGTTTTGACTAACACATGTTAAGCGAAACTAACACGTGTTAACCATTTGTTACTCGAAGCCAGTTTTTTATTTTTTTAAAAAAAATGGCTCGGCGCTTTTTCCATTTTTTTGGCCAAAAATGCTTAAAATCATGTATATTACATACCCTAAAATTTTCATATAAAAAAAATGTCGGGAAGTTAGAGTTTCCAGAGTTTACCATATAACAACGGTTTTCTATGGATTCCTACCCTATATATATATATATATATATATATATATATATATATATATATATATATATATATATATATATATAGGGGAGGGTTATCTTGAGAATGGTAAATATTGTGAGAACCGTGAGAACAAGTAGAAAAATTAATCAAAATCAATTTTTTTTAATACAAACCTCATTATAATCAAAATACAACATTAATAAATGAATTTTCTTTTCAAATAATTCATCTTTTCTTGCAAAAACACTTTCAAATTAACATTTTACACATGTGTAAAAACAAATTATTTTCGTATACGTTTGATTTTTTACGCGTAAATTGTGTTTTTGAGATTGTATTTTAGTAATAAAGACAAGTGTAAAAAGAATTTCGAATTTGAATGGTTTTAGATGTCGTTCTCACGGTTCGCACGAAATATAGGTGTTTTCAAATTAACTTTCCCCTATATATATATATATATATATATATATATGTATGTATGTATGTATGTATTTAAATGCACATTACCATTGGAAGTGGGTGGGGACGCACAACCAACTGTCATCATCAACATCCCACCCACACGGTTTACCCTGGTTGATGGCACGTTTCACATAAAAACGTGATCCCCAAAAGTGTTGCCGAAATCGTTATTTCATCTTCTAAACGAAATCGAAAGATGAGTATGGTAGGTTATTCATTTTTAAGAGAAAAAATATAGAGATGGTTTGGAAGTAAAATGAGAGAAATTTAGGTGTTTGTATATGTAAATGTAAAAGTGTTTGGTATATATATAGCTTAATATATCTTTTTTTAAGTACTTATTGCTAGAAGTGGGTGGGGTGGGGACCTACAACCCAGTCATCACCAACATTCCACCCACATGATTTCACTTGGTTAATGGCTTAAACCCCCCCCCCCCCCCCCTTTCCTCCCGCTCGTCTTTAAAGGTCAAGTAATGCCACCAGAGGTGGTGCTCAACCTCAGGCGGTAGTGACATAGCCAAGAGCGTTACCAAGTAGCACATAGCCTTAAGGACCACATAAAGACATGAAACATAGAAATGCATATGCCCACAAGTATAAAGAGATACTAATAACTTCATGTTAGTCATCTGGAGTTGTGCTTTGGAAAATAGATTAAATATTTAAATGTAACAACCCATAAACTTTTTGACTGGGTTTGATTAGTTGTTTTTAAATGGTGATAACTAATAAACTAATAAACAATCGTCTAAAACAGTGAAATGCATTAGTTATGCATCGATAAAAAAAATGTGGATGGATGTATAAGCTCACCTGGTACTTTTCGAGTAAAAATAAAATATCAATAACTTTTAGTAATACTTTTTACTAGATAATTATTATGGTATATTAAAAAAAAAAAACCCTCCAGGAATTAGGCAACTACGTACATACATCAAAGTTGTGTCCCATGTAAAGTGTGTAAACAGTAAACTCTATCCGTATATATTAATCCCTAAATCTGAGCGCTGTGTATATGTTAAAACTAATGATTTTCTATAAAAAAAATTTCCAGCGAACTGAGCGTTGATTCCAGCGAACTACGGGGGTTGGGGAATCTTTTACTTTTGAGGTTATGATTAGTGATGAGTGCATATTCTCTGTCACATCTTCCTTCCAACTTTAATTTTTGAACTTTAGACTTTCTTCGTAAACAATATATATTTGCAGATTATTGCAAAATCTGCCATTTATATTTATATAATTACTTTTTTAAATGTAATTATGTTTTAACATCATAGGAATATCAAATGCATTGTGTAGGATCGTTTTCGGACAACCCGATTATTACAAGCTGGTTCGTCTAGAGTGCGGAATCCTCTAGACGATGTTTGAATAACAAAAATGCCAACAAACACGCACACGAGTTATCAAAACACACACACAAATGGTTCAAAGTTGTATTCGTATTAAAATAGAGCACGGGTGTACAATACGGAGCTACAGACACTGAAACCGAGGCACTAGGTGTTGGGGAATGTGTGAAATGACAGCTGAATGATTAGAGCAATGATTGGATGTATTTATACCACAAACCAGTCGGCCTAGGCCCATGGGGGCGACTAGCAATACGACAGGCAACTATGAATCATAATCGCCTCCTTTTAGCACGACTAAGTCCATAGTCGCCCAAAAAGACACACGACTAGCAAAGCTAGTCGTGTAAACCAATCATACTCGCGTATACATTCCCAAACACCAAAAAAACACACAAATTACATATAAACGTTAACAAAACAACATACGAACACATATACTAAGCTAGGAATATCTAGAATACATGTACTAACACATTGTTACACCTTCATTTTTTTGCGTTTTATTTTGATTTTACAAATCTTTTTTTCCTTTAATTGTAGTAGTTACTTTTTTGTATCACGTTTTGATACCTGTAAAAATGTAATCAAATATAGATGTAAAAAGTTATATTAATCAACCGGATGGTGACAACAAAAAAATTTATTGTGACCACTCAAAAGAAGACTTGTAGTCATCAAAATATATTTTAAAAAATCGTAATAGCTATTAAAATGTATTAAGCACCAATTCACCAAATATATATTATTGTTTCATAACATTTGTGATACAAGAAATATAAACATCAAATAAATGCTAGAATCACAATTACAATAGCTAGTTTTACTATTGATAAGATTTTAGAGTCATTCACTGTTTTGTTTTTTTTTTTTTTTTTTTTTTTTTTTTTTATATCAGATATTGGCTTATCAATTATTTTTTTCGTATTTCTATCCATTTACAGCTTTGTATTGCATTTTTCATAGCTTTGTATTAAAAATATTTCATAGCTAGTAATTCACACATAGGACTTTGATGAAGTTTGAACCGTAAGTTGTAGTCGAAAAGACACTTTTTGTTGTTAAAGTTATAATGATAAATCATTTTTATGTTTTAATGTATAAGGGATATTTAAAATTATATGAATATGAACACGTTAATTTAATATTGTTTTCACGCAAGTAGGAGCAAGGGATTTGCTGTGAGATGCTATGAGATGACGAATCAACGATTTGATTAAGGATCTGACCAAACTATTATATATTTTCAGTTTATTAGATAATATAAAAGAGCTATATCCTTATTTTTTACATGTGTATATACTTTATTTCGTAAGTTGACTCTATCCGGTTCATGAACCTCTTTGCCGAAGGACATACACATCTTTAACACTCTGTTCCAGAGTTTCATTAAAGGATGGAAGAGAAAGGATTGGGAAGAAAGTGGGGAAAAAATGTGTTCCAGAGTTTTTTGTAGGAGGGAAAGGGAGGGAATGAGAGGGATAATAAAGAGAATTTTAGTGTGATTTTCAATCTTTCCAATTTGGAAGGAATTGGAGAGAAGGGAAGAGGAGGGAGATCCTTTCTCTTCCATCATTTAATGAAACTCGGGAACATAGTGTAAGGACGAGGGCAACAATTGGAAGGCTCTACATGGCATCCACGTTCATAGTCTATCATCACTATCAGGGACGGACCTAGCTTTTGGCTAGGGGCAGCAGTTTCGAGTGTAGTAGGAAAAGAAATTTTTTAAGATTTTTATGAATCGTTACCTCTAAAATAATCTTTACGTTACTACTAAAATTGATTTTACGCTACCCCAAAATAAATTTTACGTAACTCGGAAAATATTTATCAAACTCAAATTAAGTAATACTAAACCCAAACACTAACCCAACTAAACTAACCAAATACCCAACAAAATTAACATAACCCAATTTCAAACAATAACCCAAGCCCAAACCAGCCCAACCCACTAAGACTTAACAAAAAAAAAAAGGGGGAAATGGAATTTAATAATCCCAACTTTAGGGGGTTGGAAGGCAACAGTCCCAACTTGCAACTTGTAACACAGCAGTCCCAACTTGTCAACATTTTTATTTTAATGGTCCCAGACTAACCTTAGTTAAAAAACTCTGTTAAGTGCCACATGGGCATCCCACGTGGCAAGCCTACGTGTCAAAAAGTGCTGGTCTGTCAAAAAAAAGGGTGGGACCATGTCCACGTCATATATTTATAATGTTTTAATGTTTTTAAAAAAAAGGGGGCCCACAAATTTAATAATAATAATAATAAAGAATTATAATATATATATATATATATATTACATCTTCATCATCATCATCTCTTCATCATCTTCACCACAATCACAACCACCTGCCACCACCATCAACCACCGCCACCGCCGCCATCTGCAACCACCTCCACCGCCTGAACCCACCATTCTTCTCAAAACCCCATCAATCGTCACCACCTGAACCCACCATTCTTCTCAAAACCCAAATCAGTACATACATACAACCAAAACCCTTAATTAAAACCCAAATCAGTGTACATACATACAACCAAATCTGAACCAAAACCCTTAATTAAAACCCTAATCTGGACAATCGCCGCCATCAACCACCTGAAACCACCGCCTTCGTCACCATCAACCACCGCCATTAACCACCTGAAACCACCGCCTTCGTCACCAGATCTGAACCAAAACCCTTAATTAAAACTACCAGATCTGGACAATCGTCACCGACGGACTGAGTTGTAATTAGGGTTCCGACGAGGTTGAACGGAGGAGACGAAGGCAGTATGTCACCTGGTCCAGGTGATTTAGGGCGGAGACAAACACCTAATGGGGGGAAGAGAAAGGCGAAGAGGATCTCCAACAAGAGAGCACAACCTGATGACATTTTTTGATGATTTGAAGGAAGATTTGGGATGGAGTTTATTAAGGAGCAGAGTTTTTTTGGGGGGTTGTGATGAATGTGAGATTTGTGAGATAGAAAGCACAATAAATAATTGTGATTTGTGTGTGCACACTCTATTATCAGTACATACTCTCTCTCTCTCTCTCTCTCTCTCTCTCTCTCTCTCTCTGTGTGTTTATATGTGTGTATATAGGTGGTGGCAGGTGGTTGGTGGTGGTGGTGGTTGGTGGTGGTGTGGGTGGGGTGGTGTTAGAGAGAGGGTGGTGTTGGTGGTGGTTAAACAATTTAAAGATTTTTTTTTAAATAATTAATAGATTTTTTTAATTGAAAAAACAAGTGGGCCTACGTTTTTTACCAGGTAGACATACTGTGCCATGTAGGCTTGCCACGTGGGATGCCCACGTGGCATTTAACAGAAAAAGTTAACCTCAGTTAGTCTGGGACCAACCAAGTTAAATAGTTGACAAGTTAGGACTGCTGTGGTACAAGTTGCAAGTTGGGACTGCTGCCTTCCAACCCCCCAAAGTTGGGATTATTAGATTCCATTTCCCCAAAAAAAATCTAGATCCTAGCTCCCCATCGCTTTTGACCTTTTGTTCTTTCTTCTTCACTTTTTTGGCTCAATTCGCCAAAATCCTACCCCCAAAACTCGAATTAGGAACCACATGCGCCCTCCTCCACGGCTTCGCCCCATGCAGCCATCCCTCTCCTGCCCCTGTCCGCCCCTGCAGCCATAAAGTGTCACTTGTGAGTATTCTTTTTTCAAAAAATAAAAAAATTTGAGTTATAATTTGTGTTTTATAATTTGCGTTTTGAATTAGGAATTTAGTAATTATAATTTGTGTTTTGGATGTTATAATTGATTATATTGCTTATTAATATAATTTGTGTTGTATAATTTGTGTTTTGGATGTTATAATTGATTGTTGATTAATTTATTAATGATTAGGTTTGTAACTTTTTTGCGATTATAAAAATGAAATCATGTTTCTAATCTTAAACCACGTTCTAAGTTTGACATACCTAAGATCGTAGTATTTTCTGAGATGTATCCGAATGATTTTAGTACAGAGGAAAGGGGTGTCTTTCGGGTAGTCTTAGAGTATTTTATCACATATTAAAGAAAGATGATAAATTTGCAAAATTAAATGGAATTAAATGGAATGTATGATCTTGCTCGTGTAATGGTGGAAACCGAATAACATAAAACTTTTCCTTTAGTTTATTGGATATTGAAGTTAGCATTGGTTTTGTCGGATGCAACCGTAAGAGTTGATAGGTGTTGTTCTAAAATGAAGCTTATCAAGACAGATTTACGCAATAGAATGGATGATGACTATTTGAACAATGCTTTAATTTGTGCGGTCGAAAGATAAACTTTTGGTAAAGTAAAAGAAGATGACGTAACGACTTGATTTCAAGCTTTCTAGAACTATGGAGACGAAAAAAATTGAACATTACTCAATTTTTTTTCTAGATCCGTCACTGATCACTATGGATATAAATGATATTATATCAACAAAATTAATGAAGTTTAATGCAGTTTAACTGTATACAACAAGTTAATATAGCTTGCATGACTTAAAAAAAATGTTAATTAAGTAAATTTATTTTGTTTGTTGTTGAAGTATATTTCTAATATTTTGTGAAAGTTGCTAGTATTTTGTGCAATAACTAAATATATATTATATGAACCACATATGTAGGACCCGAACCCATAAACATATTGAACTTATGAGATTAGGCCTTAATCAAATGCACTCCCGATTAAAACTTTGATGTGTATGAAAAAAAACCAACCCAATGTATTCCATACATTATTGATCCTAACAATGTTACATTTTTAAACTACTAAAAACCTATACTAAGTTTTTGCATTTTAAACAAGAGTTCTTGTTGCGGAAGCTTTTGAGTGTTCGGCTCTCCTCGTGGCTTGATCCTTGCTTCGGGACTTCCATAGAATGTATACCTACCACCATTACAGAAGAAATGGTTAGTTATATTGTTAATAAAACATCTAGAATAGTTGAAACATTGATACACGTCAAAAACGGAACGATCAAGATTGAATGGCAAATGTGGTTTTTGGGGAAATACCACGCCGTAAGCTACGGCCTACCGGCCGTAGCTTACGGGCTGGCACCATCTGCCCATTCTAATCCTCTTGACCGTATCTTATGGCCCTTAAGCGTAAGCTACGGCGGAGAGCTGCTGATTTGTAGCCAAACTCATGTCTTAGCCCCATTTTTCCATTCCCAAGTGTGGGTTTTGTTATCTTAAAACCTAGGGAAATGAATGTGCCCATTTCCCCCAACATTCAAGGCTCATAAACTAACTGAAGCTCTGTTACAATTCTTATGTCCTATTTAATTTTTGTTACCCATGATCCGAGTTGGGTAGTCAACCCAAATCGACCCGTTAAGGTCTTAGGTCATGCCACTAATGATCCAATCAATCCAAGATTATAATATCTATATAGCCGACTTGTTGAAAATTGTTAAACTTAGAAACATCATCTGGTTTGGTTATTAAGACCCGTTCTTTAAGACTCATTCTTTGGTAAACCTTTGAAATTCCTAAAATGCCCTTAGAGGCAATGTTTCAACTTAGCCACCCGTGGGCGACATTACTTGGTTAAGTTCAATTGTTTTTTACCTGATTACTTATTTGAAAACCTTCTAAGCCCTTACGGACTTAGCTTTTCAACAAATTCATCTATTCATTATTGTTTTAGTCATACTTGGCGCCGAAGCGCGCATTAAGCATAGCTAGAATAATACTTACTGAATTGACCTCCACACCTCAAAAGGGTGGTTTTTATACCCATTCCACCTCGCCCAAAGGCTTTCACTTAACTACGGACTTACCGGGTAGCGTTGACCCATATCCATACATTCTAATTCTTTTCGTAGCCTAGGCGTCAAGTGCCCATTTTCCAATGTAGTCACCTACACACATTCTAAGTTGACAACATTAATTTCTCGGGACGCAAGTGATGTTACATCACCATTTGACCCCCTCACCCACACAAAATTGAATACTTGGTACACGAGTATTGCATGTCGGGCTCAAATGATGAGAACATCACCATTTGACTCGTTAAGGCTCATGGCTCATAACACCGTGATAATCAAGATTTTAGCTATGGGACAATTGGTAATAACCCTTGACCCATTTACCCAAAATACCAACTACTTTATTCGAGAGATTTCATCTAATCTTTGACTTTAGAATATCACTTACCACGTGACTTTATTACTTGACCCATTTGACGAATTTCATCATTTGATCACAACACATCATTTTGTTTATTACCACAAATCATGTTTTGACATGACTTCACATAATTTACCCGTTTAATAGATTTCACCCCTTAGGGTCCTACCTTTATCCCATACTGTAAATTAAGATAGATCCAAGCAATAGTTATATCATATTTATAGTCTAATGGCGTAAATGATACTTACCTTGCATCCGTTCTTGTTTCCTTAGGCATTGAACTTGCATCTGTTTGATTCGTTTGCTCCCTCGTTCTTGTACCTAACTTAGGGATTGGTCAAACTTTTCTTGTTAGAATACATAGTATGGAATTCTTTCGCTATTCATGGCATTATGTATTCATTATCAATCCTAGCTAAATCCATGGCTATCTTCTTATGTGGAGCATGCAATTAGCTTAGTTTATTATTAGCCAACATCACATACAAATGGTAACTATCACATACAAATGTTAACTATCACATACTCTCAATTCCCTTAGTTCACTAGTTTTCATCAACTTGACATTACATCAAACACTTGGTGTACACCTTTTGTTCACTTAGTTTTCACGAATCTAAGTTTAGCCAATACATACCCATTTATCTAATTGATATCATATCATGTTGTTTAGACCCCTTCAGCCTAAATCTCTCATCATAACAACTCCTAAGAGTCAACAAGATCACTAGGCATATGTGGTTTCAACCTAGAGGTTGAACCCCAAACTTTACATATCAACATAATCACATGTACATAATCAATTACATATTTAAAGGTGATTCATAACCAAAGTAAGCATGATTGAGGCTCCCCTAAGCTAGAGAAACCTCTTACAACCCATGATTTTATGTTTTGACAAAACCCTAGATTTTCACAAAAAAAAACGAACATAACATCAATTTCTACCAAATAAAAGGTACCTTGATGTGTATTAGACTTGGATGGTCCGAATTTTAGCTAACGCACTGAAACCCCCTTGATTTAGCTTAGATGCAAGCTTGTTATTGTGTTTAGGGTTTGATTGTTGGAGGAGAAGAATTCACCTGGTTAAATCTTTGTAACACACACAAGTGTGTGTTTTATTGTTTTGCCTAATTTTTATTAATAAAAACCAAGTTTACCACATTGGCAACTATAATCCCTCATTTATCTAGTTAACCAAGATCTTTAACTAACCACTAACTAGGCTAGTTTATGGTTTATGCTTAAGCTTTATGTCACTAATGGATTTAATGGGGTTATTTTGCAATTTATTAAGCACGCCTAACAGCGCGCGCAATTAGACGAAACGAGATTTTGGGGTACTACAACATAATACACTGGTAACTAGCTTTTTGAATATGATATGTAAGACGGTTACAAAACCATTCTACCTTTTCCTTTGTAACAATAAAGATATGATGTGAATCACAATAACCACATAATACATTTATATCTAGTATTTTGAATCACGTAAGATCCTTTCATAACCGTCCCACTTTCTCTTATTAAAAAAAAATATGTTGAGAGTCACCAGAACAACGAAATACAGTGTATTGAATCTATCAAACAAGAAAGCTAACATAACCGTCCCAATTTCTATTCCCAACTTTAATTATCTTCTAAATATCACGTACACATGTATTATACAATTCTCGTATATTATTGGTCCAAAAATCAGCTTCAGATGTAAATATGCAACATGCAAGTAACTAAAATAAAGTAACCTTTTACAATTTTACCTAGATCTGTTTAAATCGTCCGGCGCTCGTGACTCGTGACTTGCTTATCATTCGCTCGAAAAATGTTTGCTTGATTTTTCGCTCAGTCATAACCAAGCTGATCGATTTGAATTAGTCTTGTGGTGTGGTGGTAGAGGTGTTAGGGTTTCAAATGGGAGATTGGGAGTTCAAGCCTCATGAGAGCATTCTCAATAGCTTCCACATCCCTCATTCAGTCACAACCAATCACAACCACATATTACATTAAAAATCATTACAGTTTCTCTCTCCTACACTCACAACTACTTTCAACAAATATTAAAAAATAAATACAGTTTTCCTGTTTTCCCTAAAAGATTCTCAAAGAACCCAAAATTTACCGATAAACAGTAGATTCTCCATTTTTTTCACTCATAACAACTTCCAACCTCATAAAAAATTATAGGGTTTTGTCTCACCAAAAAATTGGGGCACCGGTGTGAATGCTCTAAGAGGCAAAAAAAAAAAAGGGGGTGTGTAATATAAAAGGGTTTAAAAAATGAGAGATGAAATTAGCCATTAAAAAAATGAGCCAAGCACAAGCAAATGTCCACTCGGCTCTGCTCGTGAACGAGTTTTACCACTTAAAGGAAAGAATTGGAAAGAACTCGAGGGAAGTGGAGAGAAAGCAAAAAATAGGTGTGTTTCGGAGTTTCATTAAAGGAATGAAGTGAAAGGAAGGGGAAGGAAGCAAAAGTAAAATCTTTTAATATAACTTTCCTCTCAAAATGGAAGGAAGTAGAATGAAGGAAAAGGGAAACAAATAAAATGTTTATCATTTACTATTTTACCCTCATACTTAAATTATTACAATACACAGTGGGGGTATAACTGTAAAATTAAACCTTTCTTTTCTCTTCCTTTCAACTCGGGAACACATAAATTATTTAATTTCTTTTCATTTCCTTCAAACTCGGGAACACAAAATGAAGTCATATATTTTATTTTCCTCCCTTTCTTTTCTCTCCTAAATTCCCTTTCTTTCTTTTTTTTCGTTAGTAAACTCTGGAACATCAGAGGTTCATTGAACATCTATATATATATATATATATATATATATAGGTAGGGGATCCGGTAGGAAAATTGTTTTGTGTAGGAAGTGTAGGAAGTATTTTCAACCATTAGATCAAATCTGATTAAATCTTTAGATGAAGGGCATTATAGACTTTTTATCCATCTTTTATTTATTACAAACCCACTAAATTAGCAACTACCATCTGGATATTTATGAAGATTAATCATCCTAAATTAACTAATTATTCATTATTTTTCATAAGAATCATAATATATTCATATCAAATAAGTTGATCAGTACCGAAAAACTTGTCCGATTCTTCAAACATATAACCCATCTCTATCACTTGTTCGATTAATCTAGTCATGGCAGAAGGTTAACATCAGGAGTGTTTTATAACAACGTCAGGAGTATTTTATAATGAAAGAGAAACTACTATGCATTAATAAGGAGTGTTTTATAATATCATCGGAAGTGTTTTATAACAGTATAACATCAAGAGTGTTTTATAACTGGAGGTGTTTTATAACAAACAAAACACCGTTGAAATATTTTAATCCACAACAACTACACCTAATATACATAAACATTTTATAAAACACTTCTTATGTTTATCCATATAGAACAATCAACTAACAAAAGCCTTATATAAAACACTTCTGATGTTACGATTTTATAACAAATAAAAATACTATTACGTGTTTCTTACACATAAGATGAAGATGAATGTTGAAGATGGGTGCACAATTGATTTTGTTTTATGAAAATAAATGTTTGAGTCTTGAATGATATTAATGAAAATAATAATTAGGAGAGAGAGGGGGGGAGATACCATAAATGTAGAAAGCATTCAAACAGTTTCTAAAAATATTGATATAAAATGACCTTAACACCCTCATTTAAAACACATATTGACGATCATACCCTTATATTCTTTAATATATTAATTAGATTTTAAACACAATTTGGTTGAAAACACTTCCTACACAAAACCATTTTCTTACAGGAACCCTACCCTATATATATATATATATATATATATATATATATATATATATATATACTTTCCATAATAGGAGAAGCGTGAGTGACGTCAGAAAGCTGATGTGTCAGCCGGATAGACTGGCCACCAATGCGCGTATGATGCAAAAACTGACGTCATTAATCCCATTAAAATATTCAAAAAAAGGGGTGGGCCACGTGAAACCACCGTTGTTGCCCTCAACAGCGGTTCTCAATCCCTGGGTCTGCCAACCAATAGCAGACGTTTACTAATATATCCTCTCACCTGTTTTAGGCCCTAAGTTTTTGAATTTTAAGGGGGAAAATTTAAATCCACGTAGGGAAACGTGCCTCATCAGCTCCCTATATATAAGCACATAACCAATGCACCCATTTCTTATATCAGCTTTGAATTTTCTAAAAAAGATTTTCAAATTTCCCTCTTAAAACTTAAAACAATGTCCACCTCAATATACGATGAAGAAAGTCGTTGTGATCTGTATCCAGCCAAAGACATGTGGTACACAAAGGTTCGAGTTATAAAAAAGTGGAAGAGGGCTTATCCATTGCGGAGTTTGATGTTGAAACAAGAAGAAGAGTGTGGTTGTACTTCTCAAACCGTTGGGACACAGAAGAAGCCTGTTGATGAAGTCATTGTACCAGGAATTCAAGAGGTTTCAATATTTTATTCGTAACTTTTATATGTCTTCACTTTACTATATTTTTTTGTATTGTTTAAAAGTGTATGTTTAATATACATTGTGTGTGCAGCCGGTGTCTTTTGTTGTTGTTGCCACCATAAAAAGTGTTAAAGAAAGCTATGGTTGGTTTTATGTTGCTTGCCGCAATTGTAACAAGAAAGTTTTAAGTAAATCTGAGTTTTTGCAAAATGCTGAAGAAGTGTGTGAAATAGTTCTCAAATTGCCTGCTACTGCTTTGGGTTGTGAAAAATGCGATTGGGAATGTACTTCCATTACCACAAAGTATGTAAATCAGTAGATGTATACACTGTTTATTTTTCTAGGTTTTTCATTTCATTCAGGTTTTTTTAGATAAAGCATGTTTTATTTGTTTTAGGTTCAAGTTGCAGATAAGGTTAAATCAGTAGATGTATACACTGTTTTTTTTTTCTAGAATTTTTATTTCATTTCATTTCATTCATGTTTTTTATGTATACATTGTTTTTTATGTTTTATTTGTTTTAAGTTCAAGTTGCAGATAAGGGTACAAGATGAATCAGGAGATGTATCATTTGTGATGTTTGATAAAGATGTGATGATGATCATTGGAGCTGTTGCATGGTATATTTGGGAAAGGGTCTTGAAGCAAAGCAACACAAATAGTTTCCTGCTTGCGTTGTCTCCAGTTGTTGAAAACAAAGTGACTTTCAATCTTGAGGTTTGTGATTACAGTCTTGTAAATTAGTACTATGTGTACACTGTCGTTAAGATTAATTGTCAGCGTATTATAAATCAAGAATTGGTTGATGGATATGAGAATGTACATGGTACATCTGCCGAGGTATTTATTCTAATTTTTTTAATAAGAATTTATTTTTAATAGACGTTTAAATCTGTTATGCTTCTTTATATTTGAGCACTTTTTAGGTCATTCAGGAAGTTGTCGAAAAGTGTCTGTTAAGCCTTCAGAATATTCGCAACTTGGGTTTCAAGTTACTTCTAAGGTATTTATACCTTTGTGCAAGTATGTCTAGGTTGTTTCTACATCTTGTATTCTTATATAACATTTTATTAGCTGTTTCGTGGTTTGTTTGAAGGATCTTGTATGTGTTGATGTGTTTGTTGATACTGCCACAAGTCCCAATGGAAAAAGAAGTCTTGAAGATTGTTGTAATGTAAATTTTAGTGATCAAACTTCTAGGGGCAAAAGATTGAAGAAGAAGACAGCTAGATTTGAAAGTTAAGAACTTATTATTAACGTATTCAGATGTTTGTTAAGTTTTTCGAGTTGTAAGCTTTGATAACATCTTTGAAGTTCAAATATGTTAATTTTGTACACAATGCTTTAACAACTTGGTATGAATATATTTTAGTTAACAGCTGTTGTTTAACATCTGTTGGCGTGGATGTTATGTTACTTTGTCATCCTCATCTGTTTTAACTTCTGTTATCCAAAAAATATATTCTAACAATAACTTTGCGAAGTCTGTTTTACAACTCTGGTGATATCATTGTTTAGTTGAAAATTGTAATTGATCACAGTTGTTTGATAATATCTGTTGACAACTCATGAAATATGGTATGACTTGAAGTTAGAATAGGTTTCCATATCAAAGTTATTATTAGGTAATTGAACATAATGATAATATTCATCTTAATAATTTAAACAGATGGTTATAATAATTTAACTGAGTTATATGTAAATATTCGGTTTACATATTTTAAAATATTAGTTACAGTGAGTATATTTCAGGTCATTTCTTAAAAAAGTTTGTCATGGAAATATTATTTATTTAAATCATAATAAGTTGTCAATAAAAACTATAATTTCACGTTTTATAGATGGTGGCATTTTAGTAGAAATTTTATTGATATAAAGTGTATGCTCATTTTTTAAATATATAGGAACAATAAAAAACTTAAAATCATATGTGAGAACAATAGTTTTAATTGTTTAATTTATATAAAATAATAATCTTTAAATTTAAGGTATATTTCCATCCAGATCCTTCGTTTGTACAGTGCTCATCAAAGACTTTTAGGGATGTGCCGACTGTTTGTAATTATGAATTTGAAAAGACTGGTCTAATTTAAATTTATAGGTATTTTGTTAGATATTGATTACGAGTTAAGTTTGGAAAGTCTGTTTTTAAAGTCTGATTAAATCATCCTGTAGTTGAAAATTGTAATGTATCATAGTTGTTTGCAACATCCGTTGACAACTCATGAAATACTCTATAATTTGAATTTAGAGTAGATTTCTATACCAAAGTTATTATTAGGACATTGAACATAATAATAATATTTATATTAATAATTTAAAAAGATGTTTATAATAACATTACTGAGTTATATACAACTATTCAGTTTACATATATATTAAAATATTAGCTACAGTTAGTATATTTCATGTCATTTCTTAATGAAGTTTGTTATGGAAATATTATTTATTTAAAACATAATAAGTAGTCAATAAAAACTATAATTACACCTTTTATAGATGATGATATTTTTGTATAATTTTTATTGATATTAAATATATGTTCATTTTTTAAAAATATAGGAACAATAAAAGAGTTCAAATTATTTGTAAGAACAATAGTTTTAATTGTTTTATTAATATAAAATAATAATATTATAATGATATGTTATGTTTCCATCTAGATCCTTCGTTTGTACAGTGGTCATCAAAGACATTTAGGGCTGTGAAGACTGTTTGTAATTATGAATTTGAAAACGCTGATTTAATTTAAATTAATAGTTGTTTTGTTAGATATTGATTACAAGTTAACTATTGCAAAGTCTGTTATAAAATTCTGGTGACATCATTCTTTAGTTGAAATTTGTAATTTTATGACAGTTGTTTGTTAACATCCGTTTGACTACTCACGAAATATTATATAACTTGAACTTAGAATAGGTTTCCATATCAAATTTATTATTAGGACATTGAACATAATGATAATATTCATATTAATAACTTAAACTGTTGGTTATAATAACTTAAGTGAGTTATATGTAAATATTCAGTTTACATATATTAAAATATTACTTACAGTGGCTATATTTCTGTCATTTCCTAAAAAAGTTTGTCATGGATTTCTATAATAAAAACTCTAATTTCCTGTTTTATAGATGGTGATATTTTAGTATATTTTTTATTGATATAAAGTATATGTTCATTTTTTTAAATACATGGGAACAATAAAAGACTTCAATTCATATGTGAGAACAATACTTTTAATTGTTTAATTAATATAAAATAATAATCTTTAAATTTAAGTTATATTTCCATCTAGATCCTTCGTTTGTACAGTGCTCATCAAAGACTTTTAGGGCTCTGCGGACTGTTTGTAATTATGAATTTGAAAAGACTGATCTAATTTAAATTTATAGGTATTTTGTTATATTTTGATTACAAGTTAAGTTTGGAAAGTCTGTTTTTAAACTCTATTTAAATCATTCTTTAGTTGAAAATTGTAATGTATCATAGTTTTTTGCAACATTCGTTGACAACTCATGAAATACTGTATAACTTGAACTTAGATTAGATTTCTATAGCAAAGTTATTATTAGGACATTGAACATAATAATAATATTTATATTAATAATTTAAACAGATGGTTATAATAACATTACTGAGTTATATATAAATATTCAGTTTACATATATTAAAATATTAGCTATAGTTAGTATATTTCATGTCATTTCTTAAAAAAGTTTGTGATGGAAATATTATTTATTTAAAACATAATAGGTCGTCAATAAAAACTATAATTACACCTTTTATAGATGATGATATTTTTGTAGAATTTTTATTGATATAAAATATATATTCATTTTCTAAAGATATAGGAACAATAAAAGAGTTCAAATTATTTGTAAGAACAATAGTTTTAATTGTTTTATTAATATAAAATAATAATATTATAATGATATGGTATCTTTCCATCTAGATCCTTCGTTTGTACATTGGTCATCAAAGACATTTAGGGCTGTGAAGACTGTTTGTAATTATGAATTTGAAAAGACTCATCTAATTTAAATTTATAGTTGTTTTGTTAGATATTCATTACAACTTAACTATTTCAAAGTCTGTTTTAAAACTCTGGTGACATCATTCTTTAGTTGAAATTTATAATTGATTACAGTTGTTTGTTAACATCCGTTTGACAACTCATGAAATAATATATAACTTGAACTTAGAATAGGTTTCATTACCAAAGTTATTGTATACATTTGTTTTGAAGTCATTAAATTTTAATCTATCATAGTTGTTTAAAAACATTTGTTGTGAAGTTATTCAATTTTGTATATGTACAGTGGCATTATTAACTTTTCTTCAATTTTAATATATATGTTGAACTTTAGTTACAATCAGTGAATTTCACGTAATTTGTTAAACAAGTTTGTCATTAAATTTCACGTAATTTAATAAGCAGTTAATAAAAAGTAGAATTATATGTTTTAGTTATAGTGATATTCTTTTAGATTTTTTTTTGGTTTTAAATACATGTTCATATTCTAAAGTTATATGGAACAATAAAATATTATAAAACAGTTTTATGAAAAATAGTTTTAAGTCTGTAGTTAATATAAAATTGATAGTGTGTAAAGTTATGTTTTATTTTTTAGTCATTTAATAATATTAAAAAGAAGTACATTTTGCATTAATTATGGTCGTATCTTCTGTAAGTATTGATCTATATCTTTCATGTGTGCAGTGCTCATTATAGACCTTTAGGGGTGTTGGCTGTTTTGTAATTATGAATTTGAAAAGATTGATTTATGTTAAATTTACATATATCAAGATTTTAATTACGTAACAAACGATATTATACTCTGTTTTTTGACGTTTAACATTTACAATGTTTTGTTTTATTACAACTGTTGGGTGTTAAGTTGTTAACAGATGTTATACAAAGGTCTAAAAGTAATGATTACTATTTTTAAGTTACTTTATTAACAATATTATTTTATTATTATTGTGTTGCAATCTCTTCCAGTCTATTGAAAGGATCCAAAGTAGTTTCCAACTTCATATTTACTTGAAATGCAACTTATCAAGTTGAAAATTAACTTTCAGTATAGTTACTTGGTTAGTTTTTTATTCATCTTATATTATAAAATAATATGAAAATAATATTATAAAAATTTATTATTAAATTATTATGAATTTGAAAAGAGTGATGTAATTTAAATTTATACTTATTTTTATCAATTTATTATGATAAAAATGTTATTTTTATTAATTTTCAACTGATGACGACTGTTTGTTATTGTTATGAATTTGAAAAGAGTGATATAATTTAAATTTATAATTTATTTCGTTAGATATTGATTACAGCTTATTTTATTTCTATAAATTATGTCTTAATCTTTTAAGAATTTATATGATAGCTTTTGTTGTTTAATAATAGTAAAATAAGTACATTTAGCATTAATTGCAGATGTATTTTCTGTCATGTTGCATCTAGATCGTTCAGCTGTACATTGTCCACCAAAGACTTTTAGGGCTGTAGCGACTATTACTAATTATGAATTTGAAAAGACTGGTGTAATTTAAATTTATAGTTATTTTTTTGGCAAGATTCATAGATCTACACGCACAGCTTAAAGCTTCAATGGAACTGAAGCTTAAGTTTATTAATTCCTTTAACTAGCCGTGGATACCATCCATCGCATATCAATGAGTTAATACGCATATTGAGTTTCATATGCCTAAGGAGCTTAAAGTTCAAGAACAAAAGGAATTGTACCTTCAAAGGAATTGAAGATTAAGTTTATTAATTCCTAATGTAAATTCATATGTATAAACAAATGTTATGAAGATGGAATTCATAATGTATATTGATGTTTAAAGTTGATTATATTTGTTTTGTTTAACGTTGATTAGATATGGTTTTTTATATATCGCTACATATTGACTATAGACGTTGAATTACAAACCGTTTAGTAACAAACGATCTATTGCCTCGGTGTATCATTAACTGATGTTGTAAAATAAACAGACGTTACAAAATACAGTTTTTCTTTTAACGATAAATGGAGTGTTTTGCAGGGTTTGGTCTGTTGACGCGTCAGTGGTTAGCGTAGGGCGGATAAGGGTTGGTTAATGTGCAGTCAATCTATTGGTTGGCCTTAAAGTAGGTTTTGATCCTTCCGTGTGTTTTCACACGGGATCTCACCTAGTATATATATATATATATATATATATATAGGAAAAAGATCATTTAGGAACCAAGGTACTAGTTAGGAACTTAGGAACCAATCTGAGTCATTCATCTTTTAATCTTGATCTAAGGGTAGGATGGTAATTGAACAATTATGTTTTATATTTTAATTTAAAAAAAAGTTATAAAATCCCCATCTCTTTCTCTCAGCCATTCTCACACCACTCTTCTCTCATATACTTTCTCTCTCTAAAAAAACCCCAATTCCAAACCCTAACCACCGTCTCCTATAATCGCTGCTCCTCTGAAAGCCGTCTGAACAACCATAGCAGCATAATACTCCCTCGAATAACTACCCTATGGCGGCGGTTTACTCCGACGACCTACCACCACCTCCTCGTCCGCCGTCTCTGCCACCGTAAGTCGTGTTTCCGACGACGGAGGTTGGGCAGCAGTTGGTTTACGGAACAACCACCTTTTCTTTTCACGTTTCTGCATAACAATTGAGAAGAAACGGTTAGTGAGGATATATAATAAAACGGTTAGTGTATGTATAATAAGTAATAAGTAACCTTGTCGTCTTCGTCATCGGGTTCGTGATCTTGATTAGGTTTTGTGTGGGTCTTTTTATCGGAGTCTTTGTTACTTGAAGATCGGAAGCTCTTTTAACAGCGGTGAACCATGAAGATCCACCGTACACGGTGGTCTGGAACCCACCGGTTCCTTCCTTCTCTGGTAATATAATTAAACATAATATACACTGATATATATATGTTTGAATTTTGATGGTACTATAGAATGTTTTTGTATCACTAATTGGACTTTACACTGATGTATAATTGTTGAAATATGAATATACACTGACGTATATTTGTTGAATATTATGGTACAGTACAATCTTTTTGTAGTACTAATTGGACTATACACTGATGTATAATTGTTGGAATATGAATATACACTGACGTATAGTTGTTTAATGTTATCGTACAGTATAATGTTTTTTTTAGCAATGATTGGACTATACACCGATGTATAATTGTTTGAATATGACGATACTAAACACTGTTCTATAGCATCAATTTTATTGGGGTCTGATGTATATTGTATGTATACACTGATGTATATGCTAAACAACCTTTTTCTTTGTTTCAGGTTACTCTTGATAAGACCAACCTATCAGTTTCGTGTGAGTGCATGGAATATGAATATACACTGACGTATAGTTGTTTAATGTTATCGTACAGTATAATGTTTTTGTAGCAATGATTGGAATATACACTGATGTATAATTGTTGGAATATGAATATACACTGACGTATAGTTGTTTAATGTTTATCGTACAGTATAATTTTTTTGTACGCACAAATGATATTAGTTGTGGTTTTTGTCAGTTACAATGTATACTAAATAACCTATTAATACTCACATACCAAAAGACAATATTACCCCTTGATTTAATTAAAAAGTTAATTAATGTTTAACATATTTACCATCATGCCATTGAAGATGGATGGATGAGATTGGTTCCTAAAGTTCCTAACTAATGGTTGGTTCTCAATTGAACCCTACCCTATATATATATATATATATATATATATATATATATATATATATATATATATATATATATATATATATATATATGAGATGGTGTTGTCCTCTATGGCATGCATACATGCATTCTCTCTTTTAAGAGTGTCATGTATGATTCCATGTGGACCAATCAAAAAAGAAAAGGGATTAAGTTATTTTAGGGAAAAAAAATTTAAAAACAAATTTATATTTTTCTATCTCATGTTTCCTCCCTTAATTTTTAAACGTTAATATCTTTATATACGAGATTTTTTAAAGAAAAAAATTACACCAAATTAACGAACGTTTTATTATCTTTTCAACGAGTACCATAGTGCTATATAAAAAACGGAGAAAAACGACTATTTTTTGTGGGGTTTCGTTCATACAGGAAAAAAACACACAAAGTGTTCAGGTTATTCATTAATCATGTTTTTTCTTTTAAACCAGATTCTTATCTACGATGTTGAAATTCAGCTCAATCGTCATGCTATCATTGGAATTTTACTCTTCTAAAGATGGATAGGTATACTTCATCAAGAGAAGTTAGGAGAAAGAATCACGCAACACTGCAACACATGGTAGCAAGGTTGTTTTTTTATTTATTTAATTACAAGAATAATACTTATTACTAGTAAAAGCTAGTAATAATATATAAAAAAAAAAAAATTCCTTCAACCCATAAAATTAGGTTTACAAAACAAAGGGAAAAGAAAAGTCTTTGAAATCTAAAAACATGGCTGAAAGCAAAGAGATTTGTGCTGATTACGATCTTAATGCCAAGTGGGATGCATATCTTGATGTGGGTGTTCGTCGATTCGTCTACTCTTCGGCCACTGGTCTTCTTGCTGGCCTCCTTTTGTTCCGTGAGTCTTCTTAACCCCCTAATATTATTATTTACTGTAATTTGATAACAATAGATGCATACCCACTTCATTTTTTTTACTCATTATTCATGATTGTTTCTGGAACTTTACATTAGGGTTATTGTTTTGACTTGTAAAGAGTTAGAGAATCAAGATTAGGGTTTTGTTGGTCAGAACTAGGGATGAGCATATTGCACCGAATACCAAACCGATACCGATCCCGAACCAATCCCGTACTGAACCGAGGGTGTTCGGTATCGGTACTAACATTAAGAGGTTTTTGGTATCGGTATCTGTATTGGGTTTTGGGAGTTTTCGGGATCGGTATCGATACCGTCCCGAGCTCATCCCTAGTCAGAATCTAGTAATCTTTTTAAAAAGCAAAGGTTTTTTTTAAGTAAGGGACACAGTATAAACAGACTCTATATATAGGGATTTTAGGCATGTTTTAGGCTGGTTTAGGGGCTTAGGGCTAGTTTTTAGGCTGGTGCTAGGCCATTTTTGTATATTTTAGACCAATTTTAGCTGTTTAAACTGGAATTTGCAAGTTTTGGCCAAGATCTTTGATGGCCACAACGTGGTATGGCTGCGCCTAGGCGAGCTCTTTATGCGGCTTTGACTACTATGAGTCTCCTAGATCTGACGACTCACACATATGAAATAAGCTAAAGACTCGACTAAAAATCAATATTGCAAAAGGCGCTAGGCGGGTGGAGGTCTAGCATCGGGACTAGGCGGAATTAGGTGTTTTGGTATTTTTATACTTATTTATATATATATATATATATAATATATATATATATATATACACACACACACACAAATTTAGGTATTTTTTGAAAATATGTTAAGATATATACACAATACTTAGAAATACTTAGATATATACACATAATACTTAGAAATTTAAAAAAATAATAAAAAAATTAAAAGAAAAACACCGCCTAGGCCCGCCTAATGGCCAAAAAACGCCTAGTTTTCCGACTAGGGCCTTATTCCTACATTTGTGGCCGACTAGCGCCTAGGCGACCGCCTAGAGCGACTTTTACAACATTGCTAAAAAACTGTCACACTTGCTATATCGTAATCTGTTAAAACTTAAAAGCTGGAGATTAATCAATGTTAATAATGAATATGAATAGCAAAAAATAAACCAAGGGTTAATGTTGGTAAAAGTATGATATCCTAATATTCAAAAGTTTACACTAAGGTCACCCGATTATCAAAACAGGATTACATGTCATACAAGTATCAATCTGGTTTCATTTGTATCGGTTTATACCCAAAAAAAAAAAAAAAAAAAAACACCCTTTTGCCCGTGGGTAGTCTTTTTTTATGTCTTGAGGCTTTGAATGCTTTTGAGTCAGACAAGAAAACATTACAAATGAAACTTGTGGATATCTACAAGTCTATGAAGTACTAAATAAAACAAATTGACGTGACATTTTTCTTGGTAGGTTCGCCTGTGACACGCTGGGCATCAGTTGCTTTTGGCGCGGGAGTAGGCATAGGATCTGCATACTCAGAGTGCTCTCAAAAGTTTGATGCTGTTGAGACACATGTTTCCAAGGTAAATAATTTGTGTTATAAATAGAACTTGTTAAATTTCTGTCTTCTCAAAAGTTCTGATCTGATTCTTGTACATCTTATAATTGCACTTTGGGTTGTCAATCGTGTCAAGCGGTGGGTTGAAATTTGAATTGATGAACCCTAACACGACCCATAAATTTTAGTTGTGTCAAACACATCAACCCTAACTCTGACACGCTTAAAATTGTGTAACCCGTCTAACTCATTTATCTATACGAGTTAAACGAGTTAGCAGGTTGTATTAAATGGGTTAAACCGGTTGTAAACGGGTAGACGTTATAAAATTTTACCTCATATTCTAACTTAAATGGGTTGACAGGATTTAAACAAGTTAAAAGGTTAACTAGAACACAACCCGTTAAACATGACCTGACCCGTTTATTAAACTGTTAAAATGAGATGACAACGCGAAAAGTGATTATTTAGTGTTTCTGGTCATTTGAAATTGCCATCCTAGCTGCAGTTGTACTAAGCCTCCTGTTGTTTCTTTAACCAGGATTGATGATACTCGACTAGTCTGCTTGCTGCAATCGACTGCGTTGATAAAAACAACAAATCAGTTACCCAAATTTTTCGTCAGCAATTTTGGCCTTTTGTTTTGGAATTGAGTGGAGTAATAATTTCCTTACATGCAGCAATTTCATCTGCCATGACTTATCTCTTCAGTTTGTTATATTTAAAATACTGTTCACATTGTCTTGCTATTTTTCTTCTTTGTGTTTTTACATTCTGCGTCGCATTTTTTTCTATTGGTTTTTTTTATGCTGCACACTTGGAGCTTCCACACTATCTATGGAGTATGGATTCTTGAGCTATTGTTACTACGATCTTGATTTAAGGTTTGGACGTGTATCGAGTACACTATGTATCTCCTTATAATCAAGATTGTCAATGGGGGATTTTGTAATTCAGATCCCATATTCGATTGTAAAACCATGCCATGTCGAGGATACTCTTACTCATTAGCCGCGAAATTTGATTATAGAACTCCCCCAAAAACTGATTTAAAGTATTACTTAGTTACCTATAACAATTTATGTTTTTAATACTTTCAAGTAATCAAGTTTCCAACAGTCACAATTTCGCGGCTTTAAAGAGATAACATGTATTTGACTTGGACAATCAAGCAGGTATAATCTAAATACAATACTTGTTCCAAATCAGTAAAAAAATCATACACAGCATCGTACCTAGACATCAGTCTCATATATTAAAAAACTTGTATAGCACCAAGTCTATTAAAGAGATCTAAAAAGAGACCTACAAGTTACTCGCATTAAGTAGGATTTTTGAAGCTTTCATAAAAGTTAATGCCATAATTTTGCCAGTCACCACAAATCGCTTCCAATACTTAAACTGATTGTTAATTTAGTCACAGGAACACTAACTCCAACTAGCAGTTCAAACTGGCCAGCCAGAACCAGGCCAAATCGGTTTGATTTTCTTTTCATGCCAATAATTGTGTGCGACTAATTTAACCACCTTTTTAAACTTGCCAGAAAAGCAGCATCTATGTGAGCATATACAGAAAAGAAACAATTGCAAGATTTATAGAAGCTAAAACTATCTACAAAAAGGGAAGCAGTTAATTAACTACCAAACTTCGCCATCTTCAGCTTCTCTCTGATCATGATCATCCCGTCTATGATCTCTCTTGTGTCTCTTATGTCTGCTCTCATATTCGGCGGATGCAGATGATTGTTGCTCCGACTATACCACAAAAAAAATACATTTTCATCATGCTAAAGTAAAAATTGCAAAGTAAAAAAAAAACCATTATTGTATGTAGAGCACTGTTTATGTGCATAGAAATAGTTCGAATTGGGTTTTTATCTCTAAAAGTCATCTAAGGTGTGTTTTGGTAGGGGTATTCACCATTCACTAGAATTCTGGGCCAAATTACCAAGTACGATTTCGTAAATCAAAAATCAAACCGGTTTTGTCCGGAAAATGATAAATTATGGGTTAAACCACTCATGGTTTGAACTGATTTTCGTATTTCTTTTTCAAAATTTGTTAGTTTCGCCTTCTATTAAAATGATAATTATAGATGGTTTATGGATATAATACATATGCATAATTGCATATTCCAAAAATAGAAAGAAAAACAATGGCTAAACAACTGGTTCCAAGTCATAAACTGTCCACTAGACTGGTAAACCGCCAAAACCGAACCGCATAAATCTCAAAACGGCTGACTTGCTTTGGTTAAATCTGTTTCAATGGTTTATGAACATCCCTGGCTTCTAGCATGTACTTCATAAATCGTTTTAATCATGTTATTATGGTAATATATAGTTTACGTGATCGTACACCTTATTTTAGAAGGATGGAAGAATTAACCTGTTTTGTCTTTTTGCGTTCAGCACTATGTCTGTGAGAGTCCCGAGCATCGTCCCTTCGACGTTTATCACTTTTGCTTTTATGATCCTTATCCCTTCTTGATTTTTCTGTTCTCCTATCTCTATCTTTAGCCTGTATGTTATTTTCACATTGATTCACTTTATCTTCATAAAAACAATAATGTACCAAATCATTTTATTATACTTCTTTTGTACCTTATCCTCCCTGTGCTTCCGCTCATCTCTTGCTTTCTTTAGTTCTGTTATGTATTTATCGAACATCTCCCTAAAGACGTTTTCTTCCACACTAAACCTGTATAACAACCAATGATTATGTATACCATATAACAAAATACCATTAATGCATAGAACCAAAATACGAAATTACCAGCCTTCTAGCCTATCTTCAAAGAGGGGCTTAACGTCCTCCCATCGGGAAGATGAAGTTATTTCCTGCAACAAGACAATATTTAATTACATTTAAAAAAATCCAGTAATAACTGACCAATATACATCTCAAACCTGTAAAAATGTTAAGGTCATGCACACGTGTTCGGATCAAATTGATTTGGGGTAACAGGTCATTTTAAAAGGATATCAATTTGGTTGGGTCAAAAGGGGTTCTGAGCAAAACGTGTTGTTTTAAGAAAATAAGTATCAAAATGGGTTACCTGCTATTTTGATTTTATGGCAGCTGAAGGAGGCTGCGGGAATGGTTAAGGTGATAGCGGCGACACATGGTGGTTGTGGGTGGTGCTCGCCCATTCAGACCCGTTTTGAGTCAACAAGTTTTATAATAGTGACTCATTTTGACCGGTTGAATAATTTAAGTAGATCCAAATTAATCCGTCGTATAATGTTAATAGAACTAAATGAACCTATATGTAAACCTTTATTCCCAAACCAACCCATTTCTTGAAGACTAGGTCATAGTGTCTAGGTGCAGTCAAACCTTAGAAGTTGTCAAAGATGTATAAAAGTCATCAGCAACACGTTTACGCCTTTTGGCTTCTTTCTCCTCCTTATCCCGAGCTCTCTCTAGTAACCCGTCAAATACAAGCTGCAAAATAGTTTTTAGATTTATTAATCCAAAGAAAATAGTCTGATTTAAATTTGCACACGCACACACACACACACACACACACACATATATACACAATAGAGGCCGAGTTAATGTACAAAGTGTTCTTAACATGCAAAGGTGCTTGGGGTGCGTATCAGCGCCATAATCACAGATGAAGTTAAATAATTACGCACGTATATAAGTAGCGACGATTACAAATGAAGTAAATAATTACACGTGAAGTTAAATAGTTGCACAACCTATACTTATCTTCCGTACACTTCGTACGTTAACAACCCTTTGTGTATGTATACATATATATAGGGTTAGCATAAGAAAACCACTAAAAACTTGAAAACCAAGAAAACTACTACCAACCAATAAAGTATTTTTTTGTCATTTCTTTTAATTATAAGGTTACTATTGTAATATATATACATACACACACACACATGTGTATGTGTGTAGCTCACGAAACTACATATATGTAGCTCATGAAGTTAAATATGTATCTCACATGGTTTAAAAAGGCTGTTTGAGGCTCGCCTCGAGGCTTACGCCTCGGTTGAGGCTATGAAAAAACGCCTTGGGCTTAGCCTCATGGGGGTCAATTGAAACCTAAGCCTCGGCCTATCCGAGGCTTTCTGAGGCTTCCCGAGGCTGTGAGGCTGTGAGGCGAGGCGGTGAGGCTTAAGCCTCACCACCTAAGTCAAAATTGGGTCTAGGTAGTGAAAATTGGTTCAAGTCGGGTCAAAAATTGTACTTGGAACGAGTTCCCACCTCAAAATCCAACCAAAACACACCTGCCCCTCTACCTTATCAACTTTTGGTATTTTTACATTTAACCCCCTCAATGTTCACTAGTTTACATTTGTATCTCCAAACTTAAGTTAACGATTAAAATGCTATTAAAACTATTTTATGATGTTTGTTTCATTACTAAATTAGATTTTATAATATCCATGATGTTTTGTTTTATATTATATTGTATTTTTATGATATATATATTGTTATTTTTAATAATGTTTTGAGGCTTACGCCTCAGTCCGCCTCAAGGCTTACGCCTCGTGAGGCTAACGGACAACGCCTCAAGGCCCATTTCAGCCTTTTTAAGCCTTGGTATCTCATACGGTATATGTGTGTGTGCGCGCGCAAGCGCGTGTATTGTCAAGAAGTCAAAGCATGCCTTTAAATTAACATCTGAAACTGGGGGTGAACTAATATCTTCTGCAATTGTATTCTTGAAGTCTTCAAGAGTCCATGTAGATAAAATGGAAACCTAAAATCACCAGAAGTAAAGTGACAAAACTTAGAAACTGTAGGACCGCTTGATTATAATTTATAGAAACTAACCTTTCTCATCTTTACTATTTCTTTAATTCGATCCATGTCCTCCGTATACTGTGATATACAACGTAATAAAAGGTATCAGTAAAATGTTCTGAAGTAACATGCACAATAATCAATGAAGATAAACTAGATATATCATTACTAATAATCGGGCAAGGCTTACCTGCTTCTCTAGCTCCTCTAATACATCTTCAAACAAATCTTTCGGGGTGGCACCCGAACTGTTTGATGACACAGCTGAATAAGCAGGTAAATCTTTCACCTGTAAGCCAAAACAATATATATTCATGTAAGTATGAATATGAGAATTGGGAAAATAAAAGATGAAAACCATATCAACTTACTTTAACGCAATAGTCACGCCAGTGACTTTTTGAAGTAAGCATCCCAGAAGCAATATGTTCATCCATTAATTTGCGAAATTCATCTCGATTTTTACGCTCTGCTTTTCTTAGTTCTTCCTGTAAATATAAACTACAAATAAGAAGAGTACTGTAATAGTAAATCATGATTATTGATTTAATTTATACATATATAAGGTACCGTCCGTAGTTTTATCTGCTCTTCCTCATCCTTCTCTAAATCACGTATATATTCCTGAGACATAAAAATTATATTTAGTTGACAAACAAAATTAAAAGTTAAATGCAAAAATAATATGAACACACACACATAAAAGAACTTGAAGGTATGTACTTGGAATATTTCTAGTCGGTCAATTTTTCCAAGGCGCATGCACCTTTCATCAGCTTCTAAGCGATCTTGCACTCTCCGCCACTGACTACTTGCCTGTATATAAATGTCAATTTGTCAAGAAAAATCTAGCCTGATGAAAATAAACTGAAAATTGAAGTAGCAAAATAAGTGAAAAAAGAAAACTGTTTCTTTATAGTATGCTAAGAGAAGGTACCGTAAGGAAGTCGCAAGATTTTAAAAAATCAACGTACTCCTTTCTGTTTTTCTTGTGCTCCTCTAAAGCCTTTAACCGCTCCTGATAACAAATTCACCATAAGGTCAGAGAATTTTCAAAAGATCTCTAGGAAACAATACAATTTTTTATATAACCAATTTTAAAGAATTGACCTTTTTCTCAAGTTCCATTATATAATCGTCATAGAGGTCCTCACGATCTTTAGATCGCTCAACCGCTTTGAAGCGATCATCATCCTCAAAGATGGCACTCGCTTTGCTATGCAAGGTTGAATAGAAGTGAAAATTAATTGCTAACAATAATGTTACACAATATTTACCAGATTATAAAACTGTAAAGTAAACAAATATATACGAAAAAATGATAACTGTCCAAATTAAAGACAGACCTCCATTTAGTGGACACTGTGATCTCCTTTGACTCCTGTGAAAAGTCAGGTAAAGATAATAAAAGAGACATCGCATTAAATTAAGTATAAAGAAAATTTACAAAAAAAAAAAGATAAAAATTAAACTTACTTCTAGCATTTTCTTAAACTCTTCTCGTGCCTTATTTTGTTTAGCACGCCTTTGTTCTGCTTCCTGTTTCTTCTTTTGTCCTATAAACTAAAACATAGAAATACAGATATATAACTTAATATATAAATTAATATATAGATAACCATGAATAATTGTTTTTTTAAGTTCTTCAAGCATTAGCACACACAAACAAACTAATATGAGTTACACATGGTCACATATTGTAAAGTTCACTCCTTATATTGACAACCATGAAAATATAAACAAGTGATACAAATTGTAAAATTCACTCCTTATGCCACAAGGCAGACAGTCAATGCACGCATGGTCCACATGTGGATCGACCATTGCAAGTAGTTAAACTTGTATTTTTCCGGTCATCACAATTACAAGAATGACAGTCAAAAGAATGACAATTACAAAACGTACACCATATACACGTTGATAAAGAGTTAAAGACAACTTGTGAAATTGGCCGCAAAATGTTTGAAAATACTTTTCTAAGAAGTGGTCAACGTTAGTACTTTTAAAGCAACTGGTTTGGGCAAATGCTTGAAGAACTTAAAAAAACAAATATTAGAAAATCCATGTACTTAGGAGCATTATTTGACCGTGGATCAAACCATGGCATCAACCGTGTCCAATATGTCCAGTTTGTTAAAATAAAATCTCCTCTCTGATTAAGCAAGCATTCTTCCCACACTTGAAAATTGAAATAACTTCTATCAAATAAAACACACACATACACCCTCTAAAGTGATTTTAACTCCACATAATCGATTTTCAAGATTTTAAAAATCCAAGAGAAAAAGTGATTAGTGGGGTTTTGTAATATAAATATTCATATTTAAACAGTTACGTTGTAGCGGTTAATTCTACAATGATTAGAGGCACAAGATTGATGATAGCTGCCGAAATTAGTGGTGCGAGAACAGACACATATCAATGAGAAGTTATAATATTACTAGTTAAACTTTAGTGAAGAAAAATTCATGGTTGAATCGAAGAGCAAGGTGTGGATGTAAGGTTGGCTAGGTAACATCCACTGGAGCCACGAAAAATCGTCGTGTTCATCCAGTGATATCTATTTTAATCCAACTTATAACATATTATATTGAAACCTACAAGTTTTTCACAAGAAATGTAATCTTAACAAATAAAGAATTTGGAAAGGCAATCATAATATACATTAGAACAGTTGGCAAAGATTCGGGTGACAATTACCTCAGTGAAAGCTTGTTTCCGCTCTGACAGTGATCTGAGAGCACCATATCTTCGGTCATTAATAATTACTCTCATTGTCTGATTAAGAAAAATACAGATGTCAAGGTATCTAAATGCTTAATTACTCTCATTGCATGATAAAACTACAGATGTCAAGATATCTGAATACAAGATCTACTTATAAAAAATAGTCTGCAAATACCTGATCCCAAGTCCAATCAGAAGCAACATTTACACTTTCTAAAAGAGCCTTAAATGCATTTCTAGCCTCCTGAAACATATGGCAGATATATAAAAGTAAAACAAATGAATAAATATAAAATAGTATTGACTTATAAGGATTCATAAATACCTGTTTATTCTCATAAATTTGGGTTTCCTCATCGGCTGTTTTTTCTTCAAAAGCAGCACCATTGTTGGCACCATCGTTAATTACAGTGCCTCTATTGGATTCCTACAAATAGCTAATCAGATTTAGTAAAATACACTTAAACACATTAATTGGGACAGAGGGGGCTCACCTCGATGCTACCATTTTCTGCAATCGCAACATTTTTTGCTGGAACATTCTCCATGGTGCTCCTACATTTTTATGAAGGTAAGTTACAAACAAATGAGAACCAGAAATTACATTATCAATGAAAAAAATGAGTGCAAGTTATACAATGGTGAGGTTTCAGGCATTGGTGTTTCTTCAGCAACATTTGTTGTCACTTTAGAAGCCTCGATGGATACTGTCGAATCAGAAGTCAACACAGATCCTGATTGCACAACTGGTATCGGATTAGGCACAGGAACAGGGCTCGAAGCCGGTTCATGAGACTGAGAAGATGGGCTATCTACACCAGGTGTCACTGATGGAACCAATGTTTCATTATCAGGATCCTTTGTTGGCTGCTGTTCATTGGTGTTAGATTTGGTTATAACTTGTTCACGAGCCAACTGCACATGCTCATAGGTAATAGGTTGAATTAGTTTATAGTTAAAGTAAACGTAGGATTAGTGGACTGTTGTGAAAAGAAAAGACCTTAAGTTCATCAGGTATTTTCCACTTTGATTGCTTAGTAACCTTGTTATAGTAATACCTGTTAATATAAAAACTATTAGGCATTTGTGAAAGTTAAACATAAGATGGCATAGAACGTTCTAGATCACACACTTTCTTCCATCAGGAGCAGGGTATTCCTTCCAGTTTGTAGATGCATCAGCCCTCTGTTCAATGGACATTGAACGTAAAAGTTAAACATATAACTTAGTCACCATAATTAACATTCAAAGCAATAAATCGTTTGCTTACACACCTCAGTTGGGCTCATCAACTCGAGAGGCTTCTCCCAGCTGGATATTTTTGTCTTTTTGTTATAATAGTATCTGAAACAACAATAGGGTACGGTGAGTACCTTTTGTTAAACACAAAGCACAACAAAAGAAATTATAAGCACAACAAAAGAAATTATCTTATCATGATTTCAAACGAAAACTGGTGTTTTACATGACTAATAATTGACATGAACTGTAGATTTACAAAAAAAAAAAAAAAAATGATACGCTGAATCAAATGGTAAACTTCACCAACATCAGTAGCTTTATTCACCAGCTGATACTTAAAGCATGGTCTAATAAGCATTAACTGAAATTATTGTTACTTGTATAAGAATCCACAATGAAGGTAAAAAATTAATCGATATAAAGTTAAGACTAAAATAATAACAAAAAAAATACAAAATAAATATGAACTGTATATCTCTTCTCCATCTCAAATTTGTAACACATATCGTCATCACTCATCACTGAACATTCTTATATCGTGGCCACGTATGTTTACTAATGCCCTCGCTATGACTGCCTTAACTATATTGTAGTAAACATAGGTATTACTGGCTCTTTCCTTCACAGGAGTTATTACCGGTCCCAAGTAACACATGTTCCATTTTTAGTTCTTTCCAGTTTCCACTTGCATAATTTGTTATTTTTCGGTGTTACATTCAGAGCAAGTAACAAAAAATGATAAGACACATGCATTGTATGTTAACTAAGAAAATTGCTACATATAAATTTTTAAAGCATAACATCATTATACACTTTGAACCAGAAACCCACATGATAAAAAACCCGAAAAAAAAAACAGGGTTATCACTCTATAAGAACAAATAAATCGCAGATAACAAAAGTGGATGATATGGTTATGAAAAAACCAGGGTGAAAAACGTCAGCCGCAAAAATTAGGACGGAGGTAAAAAAAACATGCCTTTCTCACGTATCTTCACTAATATATACAGAACATACAAATCAAAACACAATAATAGAAAAAATAGGACGGAGGTAAAAAACATGCCTTTTTCCTTTGTGAGAAGTATGTTCAATCCAATCTGATGCAGCCTTTTCCACAACTATGGGTTGTTCAGTTGCCTAATAATCCAACATCATGTGTGATGTCATTTATAGTTATATACCATTTTATATATTATAAATTATTAAAGAACTGCAAAATTTGTAAAAATAATGTGACACCACAACAATTAACAAAAGAATTGTTACTCCTTACTTGAACAGAAGATGCAACTAGTGTCTGTTCAGCAGGCTGCAGCATAGGTGTAACAGCTGGTCCACCTAGAGGAAAATTAGGCATATTTAATGATGATTTTGGCTGGTATTGGCTTGTTACTTCTGCATTTACATGTACTTGTGCGGGTGCAGGTGCTGGTGTTGATAACTGCTCAAACAAATTTAACATAAAAAAGAAATGCAATTAACTAAATTATGCATTTACGATTTACATACAGCAGTACAACACACTTGGGATCTTACGTTGTAAGACAAAGACAGGCCAGCCCGTGGACCGCTCTGACCAGCCCCATAGTTATTAGGTACTGGAACGGCCTGTTGAGCTTGTGGCGATACAGAGATTACAGGACGGATCGGTTGAACATCAGGCACTGAAAAAGCTTGAGCGGCAGGCGGTAGAGGAGGAGGTGGTGGCACTATGCTATGTGCCAGTGGTGGTGCCGGTGGACCAGGTCTTGGAGGTAAATGTTGCATTGGCTGAGACACCATATTTGGCCTACCTACAGCTAGAAACTGTTGAGATACAATAGGCATATACGGGGGTGGCGGCCGTGGCGGACCTGCTGGGCGGAACTAAATTGAATTCCAATATTAGAACAGTTGCTTTAGATTCAAAATGATTAAAATTACAGAAACAATACGAAAAAGAAAACTTACTTGCATTCCCACCGGTGGATAAGTGTTTGGAGGTGGTCCCATGGCGGCAACAGGAGGTCGAGGCGGCTGCTGTAAAAATGTAGGAGCAAGATTAAGAAAAGGTAAGCATGATAAATCATGAGAAAGTATATAAACTATTTAAACTACCTGTATGCCAGGATACTGAGAATTGTTGGCCATCAAAAAAAAAATGGAGAGTATCTGACAATGTTATATAGTAGCATGTTAATGGTTGGAACAAAATAATAGCAAAATGGTAGTAATATATTATTGCGCATTAAAGATTATACAGAAAAAGAACAAAATCAAAATAGAGTTAAATAGGCAAGCATAAAGGCTACAACAAAACACATACTTGTTATATATAACAGCATCAGCGATGTTTTGCTTTAGGAAGTGCATTACGTAAAAGGGAAAGACACGTGATTAACACAATTACAAAAACATAGCTGATGAACCGTATCTTTTTCCCAATAGGATGGCTGAGATTTTCATTTTCCTTTATCATGAACTTCTGCCACAATACCATCTCTTTACACACATACTTCAAAATATCCAATGTAAAATACTAAAAGATATATGAGTCGACCAAATATAAAAGGACTTAAAAGCTAAAGCTAAAAAAATCATTACGCAAAAGTATCACAAAAGCTCTGAAAGTATAAGTTATGCCGGTTTAGATAAATCAGATAGAAGATAAACTGTGATCAAATACTAGATGAATAATAACAATCCCTAATGCCAAAATTACATCCTTATGACAACGGTCAAAACTATAAGTTAATGATCATATGTGCTTACGAATGTTCAATCAGCAGCTTTGACTTCACCAATATGTAAAAGCATGTATCTTGACACCTTTTAGAGCATTCTGCAAATTGTAAATACAGCAACTTGAATCGAAAGCATATGAGCCAACCTCTTTCTTATATACATAACTAAATGGTTTCAGTTAAATAAGCAACAATAACATAAACCTCTTTCAAGAAACAAAAGATGTTGATGTAAAGTATAGAAAGTTAGAAACAATGCTGTATTTTATGAAAACGTAAAGAAACGTGCTACCCTAGTATAGAGAGGGGTGATTATACAACACTATAAGCACGACGTAAAAGATTCAGAACATATACATTTTTCTTAACAAAATAAATACACATGGTGAAGCTGATAAGCAGTTCCCATCCATACCGACTGAGAAAGAAGTTCAAATAAACAAACAAAAAAACACAAGAAACTACGACCACCATCCAAAAAATCTTGGTTTTAAAAAGCGATACGCACACAAAAGCGACGAGGTCTAAAATCGAGACGCAAAGTGCAAAAGCGGTTTTTATATCATTTTACTTACATGTACAAGCCAAAAACCAAAGGTAAAAAATACTTTTCTGTATAAAAACACCCCAGGTACATGAGACGCGCTGCGCCTCAGGCATGAAAACCCCCCAAGCGAGAAATCTAATTTACACACTAGTTTTAAGCAGAACTATCAGATAAAAGACTGATTTACAACAGCCTGTATAAAAACATCAATAAAACACAATAAAACTATACATCAACTCCCAAATAATTCAAACAAAACCCTAAAAAAGTAATCTGATCAATTAATTCAGATACGCAAAATGGGCCCCTAATTTGATCATTTGCAAACCCTTAATATTTCATTTTCTGTTAATTCTTAACAAGATATAAATAATTGGATAAGTTTTTTTTTATTTTTTATGTATACTAATTGCAGTCCACAACATTAAATTAAAACCCTAACCTATTCAACCGAATCTAGACAATTCTAAACAAAATTAAACCTAGAGCCCTCTGATTGGAGGATAAACATTTGCATTAGAATAAAAAAAAAAAGTGAAATTTATAAGAAGATGAATGAATTGTTTGATCGGTGATGAATGTGGGATTTAAGGTAAGTATTCAGATTTTAGGGAGAGATCGAACCAGTGATTCTGTGTGTGTGAGAGAAAGAGTAGGTTCCAGGTGAAGAAAGCGAATAGCAAGCAAAGGTTTTGTTTATGTCGGGAAACGAGCGTAGAAAAGGTAGAGGGGCGTTTGGTTTTGTTGTGACCGGTGGTGGAAACGAGCCGAGCGCGAGTTTAAGTAAGCTCTCTACTTTGAGCTTGTTTAGGTTATAAAAGCTTGAGCCTGTGCTTGGTTTGATTTAAACTACCGATAGCTGGTGGTTGGTAGTTGTAGCTTTTTAAATATATTTTGACTAGTTTATACCCCGGGAGCGTCTCGGGTTGAGAAATCTAAGTAAAGTGGATAAAATTAGAAGTATCTAAACTATAAAAATGGCATATGCCAATATATGATTAATGAATACTATTATTATTATTACTATTTTAAACAAATCTCTGCCATAAGTTATCATATTCTAATATAAAAAAAAGGGTAATTGGGTCGGGTATCACCTAATCCCAGGCCCGACCCAAACCCACAATTTTTTTTAAACTAATTCTAAACTTGACACAATACCTGTCGGGTTACAAAAAAAATAGTCGTTTTTTTCTCCGTTTTTTATATAGCACTGTGGTACTCGTTGAAAAGATAATAAAACGCTCGTTAATTTGGTGTATTTTTTTTTTAAAAAAAATCTCGTATATAAAAGATATTAACATTTAAAAGTTATGAGAGGAAACATGAGAGAGAAAATAATAAAGTTTTAATATTTATATTTAGTAGATTAGGTATTTAATAGATTATGTTAAAACATATTTAAACCATATTTATTCTTTTTTTTTAATTGGTCTAGAGTTGCCACATCACATCCTATGTGGCATCTCTCAAAAGAGAGATTGCATAATATTATGACATGTCATTAAAAATGCTTTGGTTTATTATATACTAGCTGATTACCCCGGGAGGGTCCCGTGGTTGAAAAATCTAATTTTACGTGATAACCTATTGCAAATGGCTCAAGTTAACTAATCACAAAATCTCTCAATCATTGCATGTTCATAGTATTCTAATCAGTAATAACTCATATTCGCCACAAAATCTAATTTTACGTGATAACATAAACACTTTGTGTGTTTTTTTCCTGTATGAACGAAACCCCACAAAAAATAGTCGATTTTTTCTCCGTTTTTTATATAGCACTGTGGTACTCGTTGGAAAGATAATAAAATGCTCGTTAATTTGGTGTGATTTTTTTCTTTAAAAAATCCCGTATATAAAATATATAAACGTTTAAAAATTATGGGAGGAAATATGAGAGAGAAAATTTTAAATTTATTTTTAAATTTTTTTTTCCTAAAATAACTCAATTTAATTAAAAAAGGAAACAATTCAAAAACACCAAAAACTCTCCATTATGATGCCACGTGGCACTCTCAAGGGAAGGTTGAGGCCTCAATTGCACGCCACGTCAGCATATACGTTTTCTTATATATATATATATATATATATATATATATATATATATATATATAGATATATATATGGGGAGTGGATAATATGGAAACCCCAAATAATGAAAAAAACCCTACAAACTCTATTATGACCATTGATCATGTTTGATCAATGGTCCTTGATTAATTGTATATAATAATATAAAGCAAGTTGGATCATGTGGTTATAAATGAGAGCAAGGGTAATATGGTAATCTTAAATAAGCAAGTTGGCCACTTAAATTTTCTGAATCATAGGTTTAAAAAGGTTGATTTGACATTTGTCAAATCATCTCTCTCCTACTTTATGGCACTTTTCCAGCACCGATATTAACATACGTTAGTGCTGTGATAAAAAATTATGACCTCGTGTGACACATCCCTAACATGTGTTAACAGACATATACTAAAAAGAACAACATAAAAAGAACATATAAAATGTATATTTAATTAAGAAATGATAAAAAACGCTCATTACAATCAATACTAAAAATGTATCAAAAAACTTTTCATACAAACATAATTATTTGCGAATGATAAAAAACTATGATAACAACGTAAAAAAGATCTAGCTATTCTTCGTTCTTGATACCCATCTTCATCTTTAACACAAAAACATCTCTTCACCTACAAAAAAAAAAGATAACACGTGTTAGTTGGCCTCTCTAAAACACATGATGAGACATCACTGACATGTGTAGTGTATTCTAAAACATATGTTCTACTGAAATAACGTATGTCATATGAACCCTAACACATGTTAGTTGGGCATACACTAACGTATGTCATATGAACCCTAACACATGTTAGTTAGGCATATACTAGCATGTGTTAGCATCACTAACATGTGTATAAACAAACACCAAATCTGCAGTGCCAGGTGTATCATACTTAATTTTATAACTATGTTAATACAACTACTCAAATACGATTAGAGGGTTTGAAATCCAACAATAATAAATTTAAAAAATCAAATCATAACCAATCCAAATCCATATACCAAAAAATAATCTTCATATTCATGAAATATGTAATATAATAAAAGACATCAGTAGCATGTGTTAGCATATTCTAAAACATATGTTTTACTAAAAATAACGTATGTCATATGGACCCTAACAACTGTTAGTTGGGTATATACTAGCATGTGTTAGCATCACTAACGTGTGTGAGCATACAAGACTCGTACCGCAAAAAATAGACATGTACCCTATACGAGTTCATAACAATTTCACTTGCCAAAAATTTATTAAACAAAATACAAAAACCCTAACACATGTTAGTTAGGTATATACTAGCATGTGTTAGCATCACTAACATGTGTATAAAGCAGCATCAAATCTGCAGTGCCAAGTATATCATACTCAAATTTACAACTATTTTAATACAACTACATTAGTAGCATGTGTTAGCATATCCTAAAACATATATTTTACTGAAAATAACGTATGTCATATGGACCCTAACACCTGTTAGTTGGACATATACTAGCGTGTGTTAACATCAATAAAGTGTGTGAGCATACAAGACTCGAACCGCAAAAAGGCCCCTAGAACCTAATGAATTACATAACTAATTTTTAAACAACGTAATATTATGTAGAATATAAAAATTTAAAGACCCCATGGTGACGAAACCAAAAAATTTCAAAAGAATGTCAAAAACTCAAAATACATAATTTTAGGATTCACTATTATGTACAAATTTATTTTTCCCAATATACAACATCAAGCTGTGAAGCTGGTACATACAACTTAAAAAAATATGTTTTGAAATAGCTATAAATTTATATTTATAAGGTGCCGTTTATTTATTTTTTTAATAAGAATTTCATTATGAAAACAGATTTTTAACAAATCAAAATAAATCTACGTATTGACCAACAGTCTTTATACTATTTTATTATTTTATTGATTTATAACTAGCGAGTAGTTCCATTGAGTAGCCGATGGAGAAAATAATAATAAAATACTATAATAGAAATTTTTAATAAATGGGCTCAAGTATTTAACGGCCCATATTCATTAACATAAATATATCTCATTTTTTTAGTTGTTCCTTTCTTCTTCTTCTTCTCTGCTTATAATCAATCAGCCGCCGGAGGTTTATCATCCAAGAAGCAGGTATATGTTGGAATAATAATAATAATAATATCATCATCGTTCTTCTCGTTCCAGATCCACCCGAGACGACTCGAGTTCTCGATCTAGATCCAGAATCCCAACTCTAACTCCAGATCCAGAGAGGAGAGGGAAGAGGAGAGGGAAGAGGAGAGGAGGAGAGAGAGACAGTACCGAAGGTGGATCCAGGTTATCGCCATGTTGCTCTGTTTTCTTGAACGAGTCCGTTCATCGTCCTATTGCTATGTGTGTTATGCTGATGAAGACGACGGTTGGTGGCAGTGGTGATGAGGCGGACGGTTGGTGGTAGTGTTGATGTTGAGGGTGGTGATGTGGGGATTGTGGTGTTTTCCAGATCTAGATCTGGTTTTTTAGAGATAGAGAGAGAGGGATGAGAGAGTGTGATTTTGAAAATTAAAGTTAAAGAGAGAGGGAAGATATATATATATATATATATATATCATGAGAGAGGAGAGAGAAGAGATGAAATTGCAATTTTTCTAAAATACCCTTGAACATTATAAAACATATTATATTAGAGTGGTTGATGTGGATGAATGTGGTCCATTCAATAGGTTTCTTGGGGTTTTTTCATTTTGGAGGGTTCCTCCATATACTTCCTCTATATATATATATATATAGAGAGGATGTGGATAATATGGAAACCCTATCTTTTGAAAAAACCTTGCAAACTCTCTTATGAACATTGATCAAGCTTGATCAATGGTCCATGATTATTTGAATATAATAATCATAAAGCATGTGGGCCAATCTAATAAAAAATATAATTAAGGGCATTAAGGTAATTTTAAACATGAGATTTGACACTTCTGAATCCTAGGTTTTAAAAGGTTGATTTGACACTTGTCAAGTCACCTCTCTCCTACTTTATGATACTTTTTCCAGCACAAATATTAACATACGTTAGTGTTGTGATACAAAATTCTGACCTCGTGTGAGACATCACTAACATGTGTTACCAGACATATACTAAAAGAACATATTAAAAGAACACATAAAATGTGTATTTATTTAAGAAATGATAAAAACGATCATAACAATAAACACTAAAAACATATCAAAAACCGTTTAATACAAACATAATTATTTGTGAATTTTCAAAAAAGACTATCATAACAATATAGAAAAAATCTAGCTATGCTTCGTTCTTGATCCTCATCATCATCTTTAACTCAAAAACTTCTCTTTACCTACAAAAAAAGTAACACGTGTTAGCTGGGCTCTACAAAACACATAATGGGACATCAATGACATGTGTTAGTGTATTCTAAAACACATGTTTTACTGAAATAACGTATGTCATACAAACCGTAACACATGTTAGTTGGGTATATACTAACATGTGTTAACATCACTAACATGTGAAAGGGCGTATACTAACATATGTTTTCTGAAATAATGTATGTCATATGAACCCTAAAAAGAATAAACCCTTTTTCAGTTTTCATAAAGCCAGGAAACCAATTTATTCAAGTTAATTTAAACACCTCATTCACCAAAAGATTAAAAATTTATAATCCTTGTAAAAAAACATCACTTACCGCAGCCACATCACCAACGACGCCTTCTTCCTAATAGCCTATTCCTGAAAACCAACACTAGAACAGTAACACATGTTAGTTGGGCATATACTAAAACACATGTTAGTTAGGCATGTACTAACATGTGTTAGCATCACTAACATGTGTATAAAAAATATCGCTTACCACAGCCACATCACTTACCACAGCCGCATCACTAACATGTGTATAAAAACACATGTTAGTTGGGAACCTCAAACATATAATCAAAAACTAATCACATGTGATCTATCAAACTCATGTCTCCCATCCAATAACAATCTAACATAAACAAAATAATAATAAAAAAATAAAAAAAAGGTTAACATAATTTTTTTTTTTTTCATTCAAGCATGTTAGGACAAAGAGGATTGGTGAAACCACTTTTGGAAACCTTAGTCTAATTCACATCTGTCATTTTGGCTAAGTATAGAAGTACTGAAAAGAAAACAAAGAACTGCTGAAGAGAAGATAAGAAAAGTGCTGAAGAAGAAACTTCATCAGAAGTTCTGAAGTCCAAACCAGACAAGTTCACTTCAGAAGTACTGAAGACAAACTACTCATCAGTAGTTTGTCATTCATCAGCACTTAGCATTAGATATTTTCCACCGCCTTTTGCATCAGTAGTTTATTGTTTATTATTACTTTTAGCTGTATTTGTTAGTTTCAATGTTGCAACTTGTGCAACTTGTTTCTGTTGTTTCTGTACTTGCTTTTTGGGCAAGATACATGTATGTAAACGTCTATAAATAGGAGGCTTCAACCTTCTATTTTAGACATTGATTTTAATAAAAAAATCCTTCAAACACTCTCACTGTTCTATTCCATTTCAGTATTTATTGTGAATCTGTCTAAGTATCTAATTCTCATTTACTGCTTAGATTCATAATAAATACTTGTCATTTATTAGTTTCAATCATCAAGGGGGAGTAATAACTCTTCCTTAGTATAAAAAGTGTTGCTTTAACTTATACATTCCGCTGTGCTTATAATCTGATTTACAAGGGCTTGCTAAACACTTAAGTGTCAAGATAGCAAGTTCTTACTTAGCAAAAAGAGCAAACTGATCCAACAATTGGTATCAGAGCTTTGGTTTATCTGATCACATATCAATCTAACAAATTGAGAATCAGACACAAAGCTCTTATTGATACTCAATAAAAAGATCAAAAGTTCACTTTTTATCAACATCCATCACTTAAAAGAGTCATCTGACAAATCTATACTCTTTAAAATGGATCCACATAATACTGGTTCTGCCACTAAACCTGCCATGCTTGTAAGAAATGAATACAACGTATGGCAAAAGAGAATGGCACATACCTTGTCACAAACCAACACAGGTTGTTGGAGATCTGTGATATATGGTCCTCACAAACCAGTAAATGTCAATCTTGAAACTAATGTTAAGGTCCCTAAGGACCCTAAAGAATATACAGATGATGATTTCCTAAAACTTGAGCTAGATGCAAAAGCATTCTCTATGTTGGCAATGGCTCTCCCAAATGAGATATACTCTGGCCTTTTACATTGTGAAAGTGCCAAAGAACTCTGGGATTGTCTTAAAGAACAGTTTGGAGGAACTGAAGAGGTGATTGCCAACACCAGAGAGATTTTAGCTCAACAATATGAGACATTTGCTCATATTAATGGGGAAACTTTAACTCAACAATTTGAAAGATTGTCCTCATTAATATCTGAGCTAAAGTTAAATGGTCAGACCTATACAACAGTGTCTATGCTACATAGATTTTTAAGGTCTTTACCAGACAAATGGGAAACATACTCCATTGTTTTAAGATCCTCACCAGATTTTAGCTCCCTCACTCTTACAAAACTCCATGGGAGATTACTTACTTTTGAGAGAGAAATTGATCAAAAGAAGAAATTACAATCATCTGGTAAAACTGCTGATGACTACCTACCAGGTAGTACAACACTTTTGGGACAAGATTCACCAACTTGTTCCTATGGATCTTATGACAATATTGACATAACAATTGGGATCTCATCAGAAAGATCTTTCCCAGGTTATGACAATAATGACCAAAGTCAAACTGCTGATAATCTATGTTTTATCATGGATGATTTGAAAAACTTTAGCAGTGATGACTTAGAAGAAATGGACATTTTACACCAACTGGCCATGCTAAGCATTAAAACTAACAAGTTTTATAAAAGGTCAGGAAGGAAATTTCCAGGATTGACCAGTAATACAAAAATTGGTTTTGACAAATCTAAATTGAGATGTCACAAGTGTCAGAAGTTGGGACACTTTGCTAGAGAGTGTAGAAGCTCTAGCTTTAACCAATCACAATCTGGAAATAACTATAACCCCAATTATAATAGGAATAATGGAACTCAAGGGAGTGCTCATTTTGTACAGGCACAAGCTCCTCAACAGCAATACATGCCACAAGTACAATATGTTCAAGTGCCTGCTCAACAGATGCAGAGCCAACAATCAATCCCTCCCTTTCCAGCTGCTCAACATCCTCCACAGCCTCAACAACCCTCTCAACAAAGTCTTTTCACCTTAGGGTATGTTGACTGGAGCAGTCTCCCTTTTGACACCACAGAGTGCAATCCTGATGCAGACAACAAAGTGTTTGACATCAACTGGGGAGAACCAGACAATGGCAGAAAGAACTTTGCCTTAATGGCATTTGAAGGCTGTACTTCAAAATCTGCATTGTCACAGGTATCAAAAGAATCTTTGACAAAACTTTGCTCAAATTCTTGCAAAGAAACTGGAGCAGTCTCCCTTTTGACACCACAGAGTGCAATCTGATGCAGACAACAAAGTGTTTGACATCAACTGGGGAGAACCAGACAATGGCAGAAAGAACTTTGCCTTAATGGCATTTGAAGGCTGTACTTCAAAATCTGCATTGTCACAGGTATCAAAGAATCTTTGACAAAACTATGCTCAAATTCTTGCAAAGAAACTTTTGCTCTCATAAGAGAGACAAATGTGCACTTACAAGGTAAAGCCAATGATTTAGAAAGAAAATACACACAGATAAAATGTGATTTAGAAAGAAAACTGTGTGCTAAAACAAAAGAAGTTTCTAAATTAACTGACTCAGCTATTGAAACCCAAGCACAAATTAAAATCATGCTAAATGACCTGGGAGATGTCAGACAAGAGCTTGCTGACACCAGGATCACATGTGAAAATGGGTGGAATCTTGTAAGGGGTATCAATTATTGCTAAACAAACAAAGTGCTTCAAATGTTAAGTTTGGCATAGGATACCATCATGTTGAAACACCAACAGATTTCTCTCCCAAAACTACTGAAGATGGGAGAAGAATTGTTTCAAATGAAACTTCTGAAGGGAAAGACTGCACATCTTTCCATGAAAACTTTCTAAACAGAAATCCTGGCATTTTTAAAGAAAGTACTTCAGAAGTATTAACAAAATCTGACAACAAGCCATCAGTAGTTTCATCTACATCAGGAGTTGAGATCCTGAAAACTACTGATGAGCAAAATCTTTACACTAATGTCAGAAATTTGCCTTTAGATCAAAAACAAAAGGCAAAAGAGTGTGAAATTTGTGGTCTGTTCAACCACAAAACTGAATTTTGTAGATACAGAAAAGGAATTCAGTTCAATCAAAAAATTAAACAACAGGTTGTGGGAAATCAAATCAGAAATGATTATGAAAGAATCTTTAAACCCAAGAAACAACAACCTGAAAACACCTTTTCTCAGAAAAAGATAAGATCTCAACCAAAATCTTTTTCTCAAAATTCTTTGTCAGTAGTTAGACCTGAATCATCAGCAGTTTCACAAACTGCTGAGATACAAAATCTAATGAACATGGTACAACTACTGATGACCAAGGTTGATGGTGGTCCTGAAAAGGATACCACCATGGTTCTTAATGAAAAATCCATTGCCAAAAAGACATGGATTTCTCAACCTGGTCAAGAACAAACTGTAACTGTTCTCAAGAGCAAACCCAAAGCCAAACAGGCTTGGGTTCCTAGATCTAACTAATTTGCTTTTATGTGCAGAGAGTTTCCAGAGGCTTAAACAGCATATGGTATGTTGATAGTGGAGGCTCTATGCACATGACTGGATGCAGATACCTGATAAACAACTTTATCAGCCAAAGAGAAGGATCTGTATCCTTTGGGAACAATGCTAAGGGATATGTGCTAGGACATGGCAATGTCTCCTCTGGCAAAATACAGTTTGACAAGGTCAATCTGGTGGAAAACCTTGAATACAACTTGCTGAGTGTGTCACAAATGTGTGATAAAGGATATTCTTCTTTCTTCACAAAGACAACATGCAAGATCATCTCACCAGAAGGCCAGAAGTTGATAGAGAAGATCATTGAAGATCATACTTTGCTGATTGCCAAAAGATGTGGCAATGTCTATGCAGTGGACATTGAGAAAGACAAAGTATTGAACAACACTGCCTGTTTCTTCTCAAGGGCATCAACTTCAGAAACAGATCTCTGGCATAGGAGACTTGGCCATGTGAACTTTAAAACCATAAATAAAGTCACAAAAATGGGCTTGGTCAGAGGTCTACCTTTGAAAGTATACCAGTGTCAAGAACACTGTGTATCCTGTTTAAAGGGAAAACAGCATAAGTCCTCCTATAAGTCTATTGAAGAATCAAAAACAACTGCATGTCTTCAACTACTCCATATGGACTTATTTGGACCTGTCAAGATTATGAGCCTTGGTAAGAAGAAGTACTGCTTAGTCATCATTGATGACTACTCAAGATTCACATGGGTATTCTTCTTATTCTCCAAGGATGAGGCTGCTGAAATCATCAAGTTCTTCATTCTACAAGTAGAGAAACAATATTCTCTATCTGTCAAAACCATTAGAAGTGACAATGGGACAGAGTTCAGGAACAGAACTCTGGATGAATTCTGTTTGTCTAAAGGGATTATTAGACAATACAGTGTTCCCAGAACTCCTGAACAAAATGGTGTAGTAGAAAGGAAGAACAGAACATTAATAGAAGGAGCAAGAACAATGTTAGCTGATTCTGGACTGCCCTTGTACTTTTGGGCAGAAGCAGTTAACACATCATGTTATGTTCAGAATAGAGTTCTTGTGGTCAAGAGACATTCCAAGACTGCCTATGAAGTTCTTCATGGCATGAAGCCCCTTATCTCCTTTTTCAGGGCTTTTGGGTGTCAATGTTTCATCTTGAACATCAAGGAATCTATTTCAAAGTTTGCTGCCAAAGTTGACTCAGGTTACTTTCTTGGTTACTCTTCAACTAGAAAAGCCTACAAGGTTTTTAATTCTCACACCAGGATAGTAGAAGAAACATTGAATGTCAAGTTCAATGAGTCAAAACACACTCTTATTCCAGCACATCCTGCTGAACTCTTTGACCTTGACAACTTTCACTTTGGACCTGAAAAGACTGTTACTCCTTCCAAACCTACTTATTATGGTGATCAAAGGTTTGAAGATGAGGATCCTACACCATGGACTCCTCAAACAGTCATTAAGTCAACTTCAACACCATCAGAAGTTTCACAAACTTCTGATCCAACAAATACTGAAGGCCAAACTCAAACATCTGCTTCAGCACCTGCAACTACTGAAGAAACTAAAAATGCTGAACCAGATATTATAGACCTCAGTAGTTTGTTTGAAGAACATGAGCCACCTACACCTGTCAGTGGTTTACAACAACTGATTGAACACAGAGATCATCCACTTGATCAAGTCATGGGTGATATAGCTTCAGGTGTTCTCACCAGAAACCAGCTCTCCAACTTTTGCCTATTTTCAGCCTTTATCTCACAGTTGGAACCAAAGAAGTACCAGGAAGCCCTCAAAGACAATAATTGGGTGCAAGCTATGCAAGATGAACTACTTCAGTTCAACAAGCAACAGGTCTGGGAAATCTGTCCCTTACCTCCAAACAAGCAACCAATTGGCACAAGATGGGTTTTCAGGAACAAACAAGATGAAGCTGGTATGATAATCAAGAACAAGGCAAGACTGGTAGTTCAAGGGTACTCTAAGAAGAGGGAATTGACTATGATGAAACCTTTGCTCTAGTTGCAAGGCTTGAGGCCATCAGGTTATTTCTGGCCTATGCCATTTCCAACAAAATTAAAGTTTATCAAATGGATGTGAAAAGTGCATTTTTGTATGGAAAAATAAAAGAGGAGGTGTATGTCTGTCAGCCACCTGGGTTTGAGGATCCTTCTCATCCTGAGTGGGTGTACAGACTGGACAAAGCTCTTTATGGGCTCAAACAGGCTCCAAGAGCCTGGTATGATACACTCTCCACCTTTTTACTCAAAAATAACTTTACAAGAGGTGCCATTGATAAAACTCTTTTCATTAAACATGTTGGAAATCATGTCTTACTTGTTCAAATTTATGTTGATGATATCATTTTTGGTTCAACAAACACAAAACTGTGTGATGATTTTAAGAAACTCATGCAATCAAAATTTGAGATGAGTACCATGGGAGAACTGCAGTACTTTCTAGGACTGCAGATCAAGCAACAAACAAATGGAACTTTTATACATCAATCAAAATATGTTAAAGAATTATTGAACAAATTTTCTTTAAAAGACTGTAAATCATGTTCCACTCCCATGACACCAATCACACAAGTTGAACCTGATGATCAAGGAAAACAGGTTGATCAAACCATGTACAGATGCATGATAGGTTCCCTTTTATACTTAACTGCTTCTAGACCAGATATTATGTTTTCAACATGTGTCTGTGCTAGATATCAATCAGCACCAAGGGAATCACACCTTATAGCAGTCAAAAGAATTTTCAGATATCAGAAAGGAACTCCAACACTTGGAATTTGGTATCCTGCTTCAAGCAATACCAAGTTATCAGCTTTTTCAGATAGTGACTATGCAGGGTGTAAGATGACAAGAAAGTCAACATCTGGTGGTTGTCAATTCCTGGGTAACTGTCTAGTGTCATGGCAATCAAAGAAGCAAACATCTGTTGCAACTTCAACTGCTGAAGCTGAATACATTGCAGCTGCAAGTTGTACATCACAGATACAATGGCTCCAATATCAACTTCTTGATTATGGAATCAAAGAGACCAAGACACCTTTATTTGTAGACAGCAAATCTGCCATTAGCATCATTCAAAATCCGGTACAATTCTCAAAAACCAAACACATTGAGATCAGGTACCATTTCATAAGAGATTGCTATGAAAAAGGCAAGATTGAAGTGAAGCATGTAGCAACAGCTAATCAAATAGCTGACATCTTCACAAAACCCCTTGACACATCAACATTTCAGAATTTAGTATCCATGCTTGGGATGCTAAATTTGTAAGTGTTTATTTTCTTATTTTGCAATTTCTCATTTTTCACTTACAAAACAGACAAAAGTCTGAAACAAAACTTCTGAAAAGAGAGAAACTACTGATGAACAAAAACATCAGTATGGGGATAATTTCTGAAAAGTGTGTAACTTCTGATAAAATAAACTTCAGAAGTTATGAATAAAAGTATTTAGAAAAACATTTCTCATCAGCTGTTAAAACTACTGAAGAGGAAATGGGAACTACTGATGAAGTAATCCTTCATCAGCAGTTTAAGTCAAAAGGGCAAATCTGACTTTTCCCATCATCAGAGGTTTGACCTAATCAGTTAAAAACTTCTGATAAAAAGATTTTTTTAACCAAAGGCGGTTTAAAAACTTCTAATAAAGAAGATTCAAGCGGTTAAAACTTCTGATAAATACTTTTTCTCAACACTTATCCTTTCAAATTCAAAATATCCCTCTTTCTCTCTCAAAAACTCTCTCAATAAACTAAACCTGCAAATCAATTGTTCGATCAAAAACCCAAACCACATGGCTCTCGTTCTAAAGAAGGGACACAATCAAAGGGCCTTTCTTGAAAAACAAGAAGGCTGGTCCCAATACGATGAGATCATTGATCTTGTCGTAAAGTCCCAATATTTTACTGCTCTCACAATAAACCCACCAATTCACACTGAAACTCTGAATGAGTTCTGGGCAAATGCTGAGACGGTGACGGCGGATGATGAAGTCATTTCCCTTAACTCAAGAATAAAAGGGAAACCACTGACCATCACACCGGCCACACTGGCAACAAGACTGGGTCTGGATGATGTAACTGCCCCTGACCATGTTGCTAATTCTGATATTCACCTAACCATGACTGAGTGTGGTTATCAAGGTACTCTCTCCTATGCTACTATCTTCAAAAAATATTTTGAACCAAAATACAAGCTTTTGTTTCATTATATTATTATGTGTTTGAGTCCTAAAACAGGGTCTTATGACCAGATGCCCTCCACTTTTCAACCAATATTTCATTCTATTGTGAATGAAACTAAATTCAGGGCATCAAAACTATTTTTCAATGAGTTGGTGTTACATCACAATAATACCAAGAAAAAGTTTTTGTTGTACCCAAGATTCATTATGCAATGCATAATAGGGGAACTGGGTAATGAGGTGCTTGTGGGAAAAATTTCAACTTTAAATCCTTTAACATCACAAGCATACTCAAGGCATAACAAACCGGCTGCCTGGCCAGAAGATGATCAGGGAGAACAACAACAAGTCCCCCTGAAGCCCACATCTTCCAAACTCACACCACCAAAAGCCAAAAAGCCCAAGCCAACAAAGACAAAAACCCACCAACCCAAAAGAAAAGCTGTTTAGGAGGTTGAGATGCCTGAACATGCTCATGAGCAGTCTGCTCTTCAAATAGGTGAGACTGAAACACCCTCTCAGTCTCATCCATCTCAAACCCCACCAAGAGCACCTATAACCATTTTATTCAAAAGAAAAAGACTTAGAAAAACTATTGAAACACACTCTTCTTTTGAAACTGCTGAACAACAAATTTCACCTATTGCCCAAACTACTGAACCAACCCCACAAATTTCTGAACAAGAGGCAATAGAAATTGCCAAACTTCTCTCTGGGCTAAAAGAGAAGGTCCCATCTGATTATGTCAGTCCCCTACAACCACAACAAACAGGGGACATAACCACAACATCAGACATGGATGTGGACATCTCTAGCCCTATCCCAAGAGATGAGGGTGGACCAGAGTCTTTAAACCCAATTTTAGAGACTCTTAGGGCATCTGAGGCTGCTACTACTCAGTTACCACCCAGTGGTGGATCTGAGGATAGAAGTAACATAGCTAAGACCTCAGATGTGGCAACTACTGATGAAGGCTTAATGCCTGAAGTAGGAAATCCTCAGAACCAAGAACAAGAGGTTCATGAGAGAACTGAGTTGGGCTCAGCTCATGATTTAACTGAGACAGTCCTCATTGAGGGCAACATCAGGGATTCAGATGATTCCATTAATTTGGATGATGTTTCACAAATACAAACTACTGAATTGACGGCACTTTATGAAGGTCCTGTTTCAGGGGTATCCAGGCTCAAGAAGCCAGTCACCCCTGCACAGGTTAAAGCCCACTCAATCCCTAAAACCCCTAGAGTGGCATCCTCTGTACAACATGAGGATCTCCCAAAAACACCCCCTTCACAACAAATTCCTACCCAATTCCCTGGGCAAACAAGCATAGACCTGAACCAGCTATGCAGCCCAGAGGGTCCCCTGTACCACATGATGAACACTCTCATCAGAAATCACTTCCAAACATACACAGCTAACTTGGAGCTGTCTATCAAGAATCAATTTGGAGTGATCAAGACCAAGATGAATGATCTGTCCAACAAGATAGACTTCAACAGCAAACAGATTGCTCATCTTCAAGGACAATTCTCCCAACCCTCAACTTCAAAAGTTAAACTTGATGAATCCAAAAAGGGGGAGAAAATCAGGGAACCTAAGGAGTCATTCCAAGCCAGGATAAGGGCAAGAGTGGCCATCCTTGAAAGAGATCAAAAAGATCAAGCCAGGAAAGAAAAACTGGCCAAACAGTTTGGTGTCTCAGTGGAAGAGATTGAAGCCACAGAAAAAGAAGATGAGACCCAAACATCTGAAGAATCCCTAAGGCACAATGAAGAAACTTCTGATGGCAAAAGTTCTGATGAAGAATCAGAAAGTACTGAAGACAATCCTTCAGTAGTTGACAAACCATCAGCAGTTGTCAACCCATCAGAGGTTAACACTTCCAAACCTCAAACTGCTGACCCTTCCAGAACCACTGCTCCCATTCAACCAACATCTGATCCTATCAGGCCTACAACTGTTACAACAATGACTGTACTAAACCCTTCTCCTATCTCTCAATCAGCTGAATTATTAGAGAAGAGCTTAGTTGCAGCCAACAAGAAGCCAGAGAAGATCTGATTTGGAAAACTCTGGAAGAAAGGGATGATCTAGATTTAAGCCATGAAGAAAAACTTCAGGCTTATGAAGCTGAACTACAAAGGCAGGCTAGCCTTGATGAGATTGCTGAACAAGATAAAAGACAACAACTGGTGTCTTACATTACCAAGAACAGCAAGACTAAAGCCTATACACTCAAAGGACTCTCTATGCAAGAGCTGACAAGAAGAGCACAACTGCTTGCAGATAAAATGGCCACTAGCAAAGAAGGAAAGGCCAAGAGAGCCCAGATAATAGAAGAGTTAGTAGCAGAGGGCTATGGTTCAAAAGCCTCAGTATCCAGATGGAAAGAAGAAAGACTAATGGATACTTACAAGAAATACTTGGCTGCCAAGGCTGCAAATCCAGAGAAGTTTCAAACTACTGATCCTTCAAGATCAGTAGTTAGAACTTCTGGTGTATCAACTAGAAGACCTGCTACTCAGAGAAAGAAGGCAGAGGACAATGTCAAAACTGACTTCAAAATGGTACTACTTGAAGGAAGTTCAATAGTCCATTCAGATTTTGACATTGAGGAGAAACCTCTGTTAACACAATTCAGGGATCCTTCCACTTTTGCCTACCAAATACAAAAGACCATCAAAGAAAAGATGCATACCAGAGTAGTGACTGAACACCATCTCCCAACTGTTCAGATGCCTGATATGCAACAACAACAAGGAAGAGACTCCCACCTGAGGTTAACTGAAACTGAAAGCATCCAACACTCAGGACCATCAACCCAAGGGACAAGTCTGGTTCCCTATTCTTCTGACTTTAACAAGTCAAAGATACCTATCATCAGATGGTCACTTACTGATAACAACTCAGTATTGTTGACAAGAAGAGACCTCTCAAGCAGGGCTTACAAGAAGATCAGTGATCTGAAGAAACTGTCAACACAAGACCTGCTCACAATTCAACATCTGGAACCACAGAGAGGATCTCTATCTGATGGTCAGTTAAACCAGCTCAAGAACACCATGTACAAAGAGATATGGAAGATTGTTCAAGACAGAAGAAAAACATAAGGAATTAGTAAGGTTTTGGCTTCATCAATCCAGGGGGAGATTGTTAGGACAAAGAGGATTGGTGAAACCACTTTTGGAAACCTTAGTCTAATTCACTTCTGTCATTTTGGCTAAGTATAGAAGTACTGAAAAGAAAACAAAGAACTGCTGAAGAGAAGATAAGAGAAGTGCTGAAGAAGAAACTTCATCAGAAGTTCTGAAGTCCAAACCAGACAAGTTCACTTCAGAAGTACTGAAGACAAACTACTCATCAGTAGTTTGTCATTCATCAGCACTTAGCATCAGATATTTTCCACCGCCTTTTGCATCAGTAGTTTATTGTTTATTATTACTTTTAGCTGTATTTGTTAGTTTCAATGTTGCAACTTGTGCAACTTGTTTCTGTTGTTGTTTCTGTACTTGCTTTTGGGCAAGATACATGTATGTAAACGTCTATAAATAGGAGGCTTCAACCTTCTATTTTAGACATTGATTTTAATAGAAAAATCCTTCAAACACTCTCACTGTCTATTCCATTTCAGTATTTATTGTGAATCTGTCTAAGTATCTAATTCTCATTTACTGCTTAGATTCATAATAAATACTTGTCATTTATTAGTTTCAATCATCAAGGGGGAGTAATAACTCTTCCTTAGTATAAAAAGTGTTGCTTTAACTTATACATTCCGCTGTGCTTATAATCTGATTTACAAGGGCTTGCTAAACACTTAAGTGTCAAGATAGCAAGTTCTTACTTAGCAAAAAGAGCAAACTGATCCAACAAAGCATTAGTCA